>BGPR01000322.1:0-225612 GCA_013235015.1 Araneus ventricosus
ATTTGCAATAGATGCTTCTTAAACTATGAATCGTGATCCTAAATAAGCTGGTACAGAATATTGGGGGTCGCATGAAAAAAATGAAATAACACATGAAAATTTTTCATCAGCATTACTAAAAAATATCGAAGAAATCCTTTGGATTGCAAGAAATTTCATTCAAATTTAATAAGCACAAAAAACTTTTTCAATTCAATTTCTATTTATAATTAATTATTTTTGATTTCCGTACTTAATTTCAAAGTTTTGGCCCATGAAAAATATTTCATTGTTGGAAAAATGTTTGAAACTCTGTTTCCAGCTTATCTGGTGCTGTGGATCTCACAGTTCCCCTTCAGCTTAAAAACGTGGTAGGAGAAGGAAGGGGAAAGCTTGCGCTCTTTAACGACGCATGCTTGCAGGTGGAATTCGGAGCTGCAATGCTAGCCAGTTCTAGTTACTTGTAGTTACTTTTTCCTTTGCGCATAATCTTTGGGTAGTGAAAAAGTAAGATAGGGAACTTAGTTTTCTGCCTCAGTTTTTACTCATGGTTTATTTGAAGATCGAAATCGTTTAATGTAAAATTTGGTTAGATTATTGATAGATTTAAGCATTAAATGAGAAATAATATAAATTGATTAAATTTACATAATGGAAAAAAGCTAGGGGTGCTGCAGTACCTCAGTCCCTATGCACGAGTTGACACTGGTCTTGACTGATTCATAGTTGTTTTCCAAAGTTTTCTATAGCATTTATACACTTCAAGTTAATTACTTTTTACTTTATATTGTATTATTTTTTCTTTAGATCATAATGGTTATTATTTAATAATAACAAGGACATGCATAATTATAATACTTTCCTCCAAATTAAAAAGGTGTATTAAGCCTCTCCTTAATTACATATTCATTCCATTACTTTCAAGGATTTCGTAGTTTCATGTTTAAATTATATGTCAGCAAATTTACATTTTTAAGAGTTTATTTTAATACATATTTTTAAAGTATTACTGATTTTATTGTGGGTTTGGGTGTTCACAAATTGATACCCTTTTAATATTTTATCTGTATGTTTACTAAAATTTAATGTATTATAGTTTTTTATTATTTTATTTCTCAAATGTTTTTGAAATTACTCTAGGCTTTATTGCAAGCTCATGATGTACTTTGTCATGAAGTTTATGGTGAAGATGCCATTAGAGTAACTCCCCCTCCTGTTGCACCGTATGCAAATGGTGGTCAAGGAATGGAGACTGAAATAGGACCTGAAGCCAAAGCAGTAACCAGGGTTCGTCTAGTTCAGTTTCAGAAAAATACAGATGAACCTATGGTATGTAACTTGCACAGAATCTGAACTAATTTATTAACTTTTAAGACAAGTTTTATGTGTACTCAAACTATTTTGGCGAGTCTTAACTCTGCAATTTATGCAAAATATTTCTTCTTTTTATTAAAATGAATTGCAGTTATTGTAGAAACACTCAACATCATGAGTTTTTAAAGTTATTTTTTAACATATATTTTTTCAAAAACATTGTTGCAAAAAAAGCTTTGAATTTAAGAAACTTGATTTGAAATAATTAGCTTTTAAGTAAAATAATTTTTTTGAATATGAAAGGTCACAGTCAGTATTGATGATTTCTTTTCTTTTGTGAGAAATCGCTCATTGTATACTTAATAATTTTAAACTATCTTTACAGATATATTGTACAATAATTAAAGCTTATTTCTTAAATTAATAATTTTTTAAATTTTTTATTTTGTTCTAAGTGAAACTTGTTTATAGATCCAGTAAAAAATGTAATTCAATTGAAATATTTGATGTTTTTAAAATATGGACAACATTTGCTTTCATTTACAATGAAAGGGTAAGAAAAGTAATGTTTTCAGTAGTTTGCAATTCCTCATATAATTATCTTAGAATACATCTGTACATTATGTATGAAGTGTTGATTTTGTATTGTAATAATTTATGACAAATTCATTAATGAAATGTGTTTAGTTATTGCTATTGTGTATTTATTTTCAGGGTATAACTTTAAAATTAGATGATAAAGGGAGGTGCATAGTTGCCCGTATTATGCATGGAGGCATGATTCACAGGCAAGGTAAAAGAAATAATTTATTTGCTAATTTAATTAAAACTTAGTTGTTCACCGAGTATTTTTACTGAAAGCTGCTGGACATTCTTAAGGAACTGCAATAATTAGTGATTTTGAATAGTGTTTTGTTTTTAAATTTGCCTAAGAAATGTAATTAATTGCAAATTGTGATATAAAATTGTTTGGTTTAAGATACGTAGAATTTATTTACTTTAAGCATAAGACTTAAGGATATAAGTAGTTTGACAAAGGGTATTTATGATTTTTTTTCATATGACTTAAGTTTCTATATTTTAAACTATGGCTTCTTGTAAGTAGTTTTTGGAAAATTCGAGTGAATGTAGCATTTTGAAAAGAAACATAAACTTATATTACTAAAAGGTAATATTTGTTATTTTTTATGTCAAAAAAGACTTGTTTCCTTATTGGAAGCAACATTCTTATCTGAAACATATGTAGTTCTATTAGCAAAGAAACGATAAAATTCAAGATGTAAAATTAACCCAAATGTGTCCATTTAATTTAGTTGAAGGTAAGATGTGTAAGTTATATTTCACCTGGAAATAGACTTCACTATGAGGACACTCCTTGATTAAAACAATATTTTGAATGATACATTTAATTAAATCTGAAGATGAATAGTATCCATTTTAAGACACATTTGATATTAGAGACCATATCATGGAGTGAATGCTATAACTAGCTGACTACAAGTCTGTTGTTTGGAGAAAAATATAAAACTTTTTTCATGATTTTGAGTGAATATGAAAACCTAAATGAAATTATAAGTAGCACCTATGATTGGCTACAATAGTTAACCAGTTGTAAAATGTTGTGAACCTAGCCTAATGGCACCATTTGATGCACTTACCCATAATTTGCCAATTTTGTTATAGCATTCACCCTACAATATGGAAAAAATATTACTTTTTTAGTTATAATCTATTATACAACATTCGTGTTATTTAAATTTGGAATTCTTTTCTATTTTTATTGCCTAGCTACCCTACATGTTGGCGATGAGATCCGGGAGATAAATAATGTTAGTGTTGCAAATCAGACAGTAGATGCTCTTCAGAAGATGTTGGTATGTTGATCATTGTCTCATTTTTCCATTGCTGTTGTTTCTTATTGTGTTTTCTCAAACCTCTTATAAATTTATTAAGATCATGATAAATTATTATATTAAGGAATTACGAAATATTTGCAGTATTATTTTTCATGATTATTTTGCACAGAAATAGAAACAATAAGACAGTAGAAAGTACTTAGATTTAAATGATTGAAGTTCCTATTCCTTTCAGAGAGATGCAAGAGGAAATGTAACATTCAAGATTATTCCGAGTTATAGAACTGGTCCTCCAACATGTGAAGTATGTGTATTTTCCTTATGTTTTTTTGTGTTTTTTATTTGTTCTGAATTATGAATTTAAGAGCACAAATTTTTATATAACTGTAAAATGATTTGCGCTAAAAGAATACAAGCTAAAAAAGTAGATTTATTGATTTAAAAAGTAGATATTGCAGATTTATTGATGTCCAAGAATACTGGTGAGACAGTGATCAGTTTCCCTTTGTTATAAGAAACTACTTTAACTAGTTTTAGTTAAAATCTAAATCATTTACCAGGCTGTAAAAGGATTAAAACACTGATTGTTATTCTTGAAGATTATTGCAAGAAAGTGTTAAGAACTCAGTAGTATTTGGTTTTAAATTTTGTTGATTCAAGGAAATCTACTTGTAGAATTTTTATGTATTGTATAAGTAACTGCTTTAGGTGATTAGTTTGTTCACCGAGAATGTTGGCTGTGTTTAATTTTAATTAAATTTCTTATACCTGTCTTTGTCTTCATTGTTCTCTCATCTAAGTGCTCTTGAACGTCTAATTGTGATGAACATTGAATCTGTACTATTTTTAGAAGGCTTATTACACTTCTGTTTTTTACACCCTTGCACTTCTTAAATGGAATCAATTTGTGTAATGTCACAGATGTATGAAAAACATAACTGTGCTTGCCATCTAACTGCATGTTATCATAGGATGTGCGGTCATTTCATATTTTATTATACTTCTACTAATTGTGTAAGATTTCAAAATCGAATTTGCATGGACAATTTCACTTGTATCACCTGAGCAGGAAATATTTCCATTATTGAAAAGTGATATCACCTAAAATTTGAGTTTTAATGTTGTTAAAAAGGAAAATGATGAAAATTCAATCAAATCAATAATATGCTTGCTAAACTGAGCATTGCAGTTGTATTTGTACTACCAATTATATTTCACAAATTGCTTTATATCTTAAAAGGGTTTTGTTTACAGATTCAAAAAAAAAAAAAGTACTTTTAGATAGCAAAACTTCAAATCAATGGATTGATAATATATTTGGTTGTTGTAATTAAAGTTCGTCTATTCAAAAGGCCCTAGAGTCAGTCCTATGGCTCCAAATGAAGCAAATTTTCACTAATATGGAGTATAAATGATGCACTCTGTGATAACCGAAAGAAAAAAGCTACTTTTTTGTCAATAGATGGCACTGTGCCAATACCTGAGGCGAGTTATGCAGATATTGCGTTAAATAAATCAAGGAAAATTCACTTCATTGTTGTTAAAGTTACAATTCACTGATTCAGATAGCTCTAGAGTCAGAGATATCTTTCCAAACACTATAGAAGAAAAGAGTTAATTTCATGTAAAGTAATCTGCATCAACAAGCAAAAATAAAAACGTAGCTCTGAATTGATGAATTAGCAAAAGCAGCATTATACATGCTCAATAAACCCTCCCATTAGTTTTTATTAGTTGTTACTTTCTGAAAATTAGGGCAGTGTAAAATGCCCTGTGGGATTAAGCAAATGTGAAGCTTGGTACTGTCTTTCAGATCAGATGTCATCTGTCTTTAGACACAGTTTGTGAAAAAAAAAACCCACAGTCATATGGTGTAAGATCAAGGGATCGTGGTGGTCAGATTGTTTGAAAATCAAGGTGTTGTGTAAAATGGCTTTTTAAGACATTCTGAATTAAGAAGGTATTGTGAGGTAGTGCTCTGCCTTGGATAAAAACTGTACTTTGAAAAACAACAACAAAAAAAAAATACTCTGTGTTCAAAACTGAATTTTGCCAGTGTTTTCAGTTAAACTAAAAAAACTGGAATGAACTTTTCAATTTTGCTTTGGTAATAAGAAAAGAAAAAAAATCTGCAAAGTCACCTTAGATATTGGTACAGTGATACTTATTGACAAAATTTTTGTTACTATTTTGGTTTTCATCGATATTTACATATACTATGAGGGCTTTCTTTTTCAACCTGCAACCGAGCCACTAAATAGGCAGACAAGTGGTAGGAGGTGGGGATGTGCAGTGCATAACAATAACCTCGACTACTACTGACACCAGCTGGCATGTTTGAGCTGAGCTGTTGGCACGTCAACATGGCTGGTAAAATTGATGCTCCTGCCAAGTGCGAGTTGCGTAGTGTTTTTCGCTTTCTTCAAGCAGAAGGTTTATTTGTGGGAAACGATTAATGCAGCTGTTTCTTGTCAGACTTTACAACAACTGCGAAGAGTCATTCTGACTTCTGGTTGTCTTCAATCGTGACACCGCCCACTCTCACAGTGCTGTTGTAACCCAGCAGCTTCTGGAGCAGTTTAAATGGGACGTATCTGATCACCTGGCGTATAGCACTGACTTAGCGATGAGTGATTTTTTATCTCTTCCCTGAATTGAAGAACTGGCTAGGAGGCCAAAGCTTTCAGAAAAATGAAAAGATTCAAAGCAGTTTTAAGGCCCATCTCGTATCACTGGTGGCAACACTTTTCTAAGAGGGGTTCAGAAACCTTGTCCACCAATATGACAAATGCTTGAACCTTCATGGCGATTATGTCGAAAAGTAACCATCTATACTTATAAAAGGCAATGTATGTGTGTGTGTATGCGATGTCCAGACGAATCTATTGCACTTACAGCTATGAAATTTGGCACACAGGTAGTTGTAATGGTGACTGAATGCACCTTGAAGCCGAAATTTTAAAATTTAATCTAGAAAATTTTTTATTTAATGCTTTGTGTTGTTTTGGTTGATTTTTCGCACTAATTTCTCAATAGAATGGTTTTGAATAATTGTACGACCAAAATAGATACACCATTGGAAAGAGCACGCGATTTCCCTTCTAATAAAGTTAGTATTGAATTTCTAACGTAATTTACTGAATTTTGAGAAAGTTTTTAAAAATAGTCACTTTTCAAAAATAAAATTTTCTGGAATTCTTAAAACTCTTGCATCCGATTTTCTAATAAAGATATCATTTTCAAAATTTTTTTGGTCGTAAATCAATTATTTTTCTCTGATTTAAAACAAGGACGGTTAAAATATTTTATTTTTTCGATTTTAGATTAATTTATTTCTTGATGGGATCAGAGAATTTTTCTTGAATGCCGTAAGTGAAGAAGCACGCAGTTTCGCACTTTTTCGCCTTGGCTACGCCATCTGGCGAAAAAAACAGCCGTGATTTATTCCCTTCCCCCATTATCGCGAAGAAAAATAAGCGGGAAAATTAATAATGTGTATCTTGTTTTGTTTTTGTTTTCAAAACTTTTTCATGTCATTGTGGGCGGTTTTTTTCATTTTGTTGAAGTCCTGATTCCACGGGCAACACCGTGCGCGTACACCATTACTGTATAATAATGATTTTTCACGTTGCAATTTTTTTTATATTGTTTTAGATTAACGTACTCTGAACTGTTTTTCTACATGTCATTATCGCGGAAAAAATAAGCAGGAAAATCAATAATGTAATTTTTTCGTGTCATTGTTGATTTTTTTTTTTTTTTCATTTTGTTGAAGTCCTGATTCCATGGGCAACGCTGTGCGTGTACTGCTAGTGTTTGTATATAACTTTCGGTAATAAATTCATTTTACCCTCTACTCTTGTCTGTTTTTTTAGTCCATTGGAGGTTGGAAAAAAAAGGTCCTCCCTTGAAGATTTTAGTGAAATTTTGTTTCATTTGGAGCTATAGAACTGGTTCTAGAGCCTTCTGTATAGGCAAACTTATAACAAGCTTGTACTGTTATTTTTAAAATTATATGGCATGGAAGAACAGCAGTATTTAGAAGTGTATCAACTATAAAGAATTATTATTACTGAGCTGAAATAAAACCTCACTATAATTACTTCAAAATTAAAAAACATGTTTTACGATGAAACCTACTCAGTATGGAAAAAATAAACAATCTTCATACCTTAGTTTTTAACAATGGGAAAAAAATGCCAGTAAATATTTGTAGAAACAATGAAAAGAGTTTTTAATTTCATTGAAGCAGTTAAATAAATTATGCATTAAAATATTTTTAAAAAATATTTCACTGCTAAATTGGTATTATTGAATTTTTTTTTTTAATTTTAGGTCTTGTGAAAGTAAATTTCATCTGATAACTGTGGTTTGGAAGTTATTGCCGAAAAACGTCAGCATTTTGCTTAAGTTTTTGATTAATTGAAATCCTAATTAAAATTTGAAGGGGAGGGAAACCATTCCAATGTGAACATTCACACTATCCAAAGTGTTTTTAATTGTATAGTTTGATTTTTTGATCTAATAGTTCTAGGTTTAAAGGTGTGTTCTATAGTATGCCAACAGACATACACACATATCTTGCTTTATTATTATTAGAGATATTGTCAATGTGGAGTACAAAGAATTAATTAGTGACTATGCTTAACTCGCTCATTGTTTTTATGTGCTTAAAAACTGATTGTGAATTCAGTAACTTTTCTTTCGTTTAAAATGGTTTCCTCTTTCTAATATTTTTAGTCAACTAATATGTGTTAAGTTTCTATATTTAATACATTTTAAATTTTGGGATTATAGTTTTTCTCCGATGAATTTTTTCTTATATTTACCTTTCACTTACTATATTCAGTTTGGATATAGCTTGTGACAGAATTAAATTTTTATTTTCTTGTAGAATATGTTTACAATGTATGCAGGGTTGATTGTGTTCTGGATTCATCTGGAATTCTGTATTTTTTACTTTCTCAAATCTGAAATTTCCAGATTTCTTCACAGATTTACTAAAATTTTATTTTAGCATGAATATATCATTAAAATTTTATATCAAATATATAATGAGCAGTGAAAATCCAGTCGTTTTTAAAACTTGCATGTATGTAATTGTAGCTCTTATTAACACTCTGAATTATTTGAAACTATGTCAGAATTTTGTACCACACTAGTTTTCAGGATTTTTGAAATGGTGCCACAGTCACCCCCCTAAGTATGTTGAGAGACTTTATTATGAATATTTGATATAGATTAAAATTTTTTTTTTTAGATATTTGTTCGGGCACAGTTTGATTACGATCCAAAAGATGATGATCTCATACCATGTCCTCAAGCTGGTATAAAGTTTAAAACGGGTGACATCTTGCAAGTCATAAGTAAGGATGACCATAACTGGTGGCAAGCTAGAAAAGAAGGATCAGATACTACTGCTGGACTCATTCCTTCCCCTGAACTTCAGGAGTGGAGAGTTGCTAGTTTAGCCGTTGAACGTTCTCGTAATGATCAAGGTATAGTTTTATTTATTTTTACTATGTTTTTATTACTTTTAATTATTGCTGCTTTCTTTATTTTTGATTTTTTTTAAAAAATAAATTATTTGTTAGTATGCCTTAGATCCAGTGTGCATTCAGCCATATAACAAAATATAAATTATCTCTGTAGTATCGTAAGTGCACAAATTATAATTGATGTGATATTTTGAATAAATTGAGATCAGCTAATCACTTTAAATACTTCTTGCTAGCGAATGATTTTTTTTTCCCCGTTTCCTCTTTGTATATTGCATTCTTATAAACCTTTTATCATTGCAGTTAATTGCTCATTTTTTGGTCGCAAGAAGAAGCATTATAGAGATAAGTATTTGGCCAAGCATAATGCTGTGTTTGATCAGCTCGACCTAGTTACATATGAAGAAGTTGTGAGACTGCCAGGATACAAAAGGAAAACTTTAGTTTTACTTGGTAATTTCTCTAATATGTTTTGTTTTGTTTATAATGGTGATATTTCATTGACTGGTGTATTGAAGATTTCGTGCAGGAAAAATAAGTTTTCAGTCTCATTTTATTAAAAAAATTTCAAAAAATATATAAATTGTGGTATATTTGGGATATTTTGCTAACTATCTTTCAGATTTTGCGAGACATGAGTCTGTGTTGCATTTGTTGAACTCATTCACTGCCAGCAACATTTAAAGCATTTTGCCCAGGACATCAAGATTTTATTTTGAGGAAAACTTGTAGTGCAATGTACGAGATCTCGTAGCTGGCAGATTTAATGCAGACGTTTATATCTCGTAAGGTATCTCGTAGTTGACGGTGAATGAGTTAAATTTATTTTGGCATCAAAATTCAAATGATTATCAATTTTGACCATGAGTGAGTTTCTTTCTGGATTTTCTTTATAATCTTTTTATTTTTCAATTACATTTTTTGCTTTTCAAAAAATTATATATTATGTTTTTCAGATTAATTTCTCTTTTTCAAAATGCCTTTGCAGAGAAATATTATTGATAGTAATTTTTATGCTGACCTAGTAAAATGGACGACATTTTATTAGTTTTTGTCCCTTGGATTCAAAAGAAAAAGATAGTAGTCACCATTTATATATATTTATTCAACATTATTTATATGGTATGCATTTTTATTAACTGGCTAAATTTCTTTCATAATTTTTCATTGCTATTGAAAATAATTGAAGATGTAGGTATGTTTCAGTACTGTGTGTTAAATATTTCCTGTATGATGTTCTGTTGGGATTATGCCTACCAATAAGGAGCCAGCAAGGTTCCGAGTTCAGGGGCATATATTAGCTTTTAGGTCAGGAATATGCAGCAGTTCCAAGTTTTGCCAAAAACAAATGTTAATTGATGAAAATGTATGTGAATAAAATGTTATAAGTGAAACTTATTTCAGAAAAAAATACATGATTAAAATTCATTAAACAAGCTCTTTTTTTTGCATTTGAAAGGTGCTCATGGAGTTGGACGTCGCCATATAAAAAATACTCTCATTAGTAACCACCCTGAAAAGTATGCTTATCCTATTCCACGTAAGTAATCTTAAGAACTAGATTTGTTAATTAGGCATTTTAAAGATAACTCTTCTAGTTTAATTTTTTAAATTCTATATTGTTACAATTTTTCATGGTTAAAAAGGACGCATTTCAGAAAATTTATTTCTTATACATAATTAGTTGCAAATTATTTGAATTAAATGTTAATCATTACATAAAGTATTTTGAATGGTACTTGATTGATGTTTATTTATTTCTTAAAACTATTATGGAGCATTATTTACATTTTGGATGACAGCGCTTCAATTACAGTGTGTTCTCACGCTTGCTTTACATGGAAGCATGGCAAAGAAACTATGATACTATTTTTTTCTTCTGGAGAAAAACCCGATTTAGTAGTATGGGATTTCAGGAGTTCATTACATATAAGATGTATATATTTGTTCTATATTATACTTAACTGTTATGTAATTGTTTATCATAAGTTAGTAAAGAAGTTCTTTTCAAGTGAATGCAGGTATGTTTGGAAGCTATTTGATTAACTAAAAATGTAGCTGAGAAGTGTATTTAACTTTTTTAGTGCTGAACGACGATATATCGTCATTCTCAACACTTGCCAAAAGTGTCCATGACGATATATCATTGCGTATGCGATGGCACCTTACTATTCAACAAATATTGAAATACAATTGGTACTAATTTATTCTCCCTTTACTTTGCAATATGCTCCTTTTTGAATTTTGTAAATATCATTCTTATTTTGTTTTTTATGAGCTTTTTCACAAACCTTTTGCAAATTCATCAAATTGGTCTGGCATTCCGGTACGATACTTTTGATCGGCTCTTAAAAGGTTAATATATCCTATGTATTTAAGATTTCATATATATTTCTAGAATTTTACGCCTATTTTTGTAATTTTAAAATAGCAACTCTTATGTATTTATTATAAAGATAATTTGTCTGCTTTTTCAACTAACTTTTTTTTATGTATACTTTTTGTTGTAGATACTACTCGCCTTCCAAGGCCAACAGAAGAAAATGGACGTAATTATTATTTTGTCAGTCAAGAGGAAATGATGGCTGATATCACTGCTAATGAATACTTAGAGTATGGTACTCACGAAGATGCCATGTATGGAACAAAGCTAGAGACGATAAGAAAAATACATAAAGAAGGAAAGATAGCTATATTGGATGTTGAGCCTCAGGTTAGTAAAACAGTTGCCTAGAAGTTTGTTGCATGTTATAATCTTGTGCTAACCTTTGAGTTCCTACATGTATGTTTTTATAAAAATGCAATGAATTAAAGGATGGGCGTTATACAACTATTGATAACACAAATCTACAAAAATAAATTTCCAGGGTATTTTTGGATTCAACAACTAATTTTGATTTATTTTGTGTAACAAGTGGTATTTTAATTATGTATTACAAATAGTAGACGTATTCCTTTTTTTTTCTGTGTCATTCAAATTTCTTAAAAATTACAGGCATGCCATTAATTGAAACTCTTCATTGTATGTGAATCAGATAATCAACAAATAAGATAAATAGGAATTAAATGGATATTGGTTTGTTTTATTTTGTATTATTTATTTTTATACAACAGAATATAGAACATAAAAGTCATTTGCACATTAGACTGAAATCTATTGTAATTTATATGTTTTTAAGCATAAACATTAACATAACAGCTATGTTCTCATTTGTGGAAAGTCATTAAAACCTCTGTCAATTTGATGAAAATTTTCCTCCCCACTTAATCTTGTCAGAGTGCACATTTCAATCATTAACAAACAGTTCATTGCTCCTGGTACTGTCTTTCCATTCCTTGTATATTCTGAAAAAAATCTCTCACCGTGTTCTTCACTCGCTGCTTCCAGGTTTTGGAAAATAACCAAAATATGAATGAAGAATTCTACTTTCAGACTCATTCAACATATTTAAGGCTTTGTTTTTCTCTGACATGTTGCTTATATATAGCACACAACTGTGATCTTTCTTATTGCCTTAAAACTTATGATTCACTTCTTTAAAGTTAATCCACACTTGTCTTTCTGGAGAAATAATACATTCTTCAAAATTATCTATCATTGGTTCTCTGATCTGCAACCTAAATGCCTCTTTTGACTTACTTTTGCCTCCAAGTGACCAGAAAATTTGGTGATTAGATACTTGAAAAAAATTTTTTTTAACTGATGTACTTCTGCAGACTGTTTCATTAATCCCACTTAATATTCTGCAAAGGTAGCAATTTTTTCGGGGTGTACGGAACTATTTTTCAGTCTGTTCATAAAACTTGGTATCATTGTGTTTCTTCTCCAATACCATTCTTGTGTTCTTCAGTGATTCCTTCTCTCTCGACTATCCTTTTCACAAAGGTAATATGAGTACTTGAAGTTTTTCCTAGTTGTCCTAAAATCCATAAAACCTTTAAATCATCATAATTCATCCATTGATGGTCATTGTAATTGGATTGATTGAAGAGTTTCCATTAAACTTTTTTTTATATTTTGCTCCTAACAAGTTTATGGGGTTTGGTTAGTTAGTCGAGAGCGTTAGTTCCGAAAGTGTGTATTTCAGCATCCTGAGTCTCGACTTTCTAACAACAGGGGTGCTGCAAGATATTACAGGAAGCTAAAGCTCAGGGAATTTTAATTCCTTTGCTACTTCTTATTTGTACGGAGCTAGGTTTTCGGCAGTTACTGTCATAAAATCAAAGTATTGTGTGCCAAACTAAATGAGGGTAGCTGTGTCCAGTTTAATTTTCCACGATTTAGAAAATGTGTAGTGATCAACAAGCTCATCCATACCACTAATTATTATATTTATTAAAATGTGTTCATTAATTTTTGTGACCTAAAATGTTTATTTATTTTAATCTTATCTTTACAAAAATTATTGACTATTTTATGAAAAGTACTTGGAGTTTTACATAGGGCACCTTGGAAAAATCTGGATTTAGCAAGAGTGCTGAGAATTGGAAACATTCATTTGGGAACAACTGGACTAGAGAATCATGTACAGTTGTTTATAAAGAATATAATTCTGGTTTGTAGAATGTTCATGGAGTAGAAGGTTCTTTTTGTTCAGCTTTCAAGGAAGAAGTTCTGAAACATTCCTTTAAGAGTCATAGATCTCTGGCCAGATAATTTATTTCATTCATTTGCACTTTTAACAGGCGAAATGACCTTTTGAAACTTTTACATCCAATAGAATATCCTGGTTAATCTGCTGCTTCTACGTCTTCACTTTACTTTTGCCAATGCTGATAAGAGCTTTGTACCATTTCATTGCATTCCCTTTCTCACTGCCTTCCAAATACCCTGACTGCAAATCTATTAAAAATTTAAGAGTACTGCCAGTTGTCAATATCTTGTCATTTGTAAGAATAAAGTGATGCAAAATGAACAGACTTTTAAAGATTTATTTGCAGTAAAACAGAATGTGTATTTGATTGAAGATAATGTATTTTTATTACATTGTTAATTGTAGATACTTGAATTTAAAAAAGTCGTTCATGTTGGAACAAATCTAAGAGCAGTTTTGTATTCAAGAAGACAAATTTAATATCAATTGAGTGTCACAATCAAAATCAGTGTTGACCTGTGTAATTTAAAGGGATTGACACAAGCAGTGTGGTTTAAAAATGAAATAATGAGCTTTTAAATCAATAAATTTCAATTATGTGGGATTATGACCCACTTCTAATTTGTAAAAATCAGCTTGTATTATATTCCATTAAGACAGCTATTACTGATGTATATTGGAGAAATTTTTTAACTGACTAAAAAAATAAAAGTAATAAGCTTGGTTTATTTCTTGGCATTTTTTCTTGTGATTTTCTTGATTTTTTCAAATGTCTTTAAAATATATTTTATATTCTGTTTCATTTTTCTGCTGCCTTTTGAAATCAGAATTACGTGCGATGAAACATTAGATGAGTTGTATATGTTGCATGACATGAAATTGCCATGGTAATACATGGGCAAAAGATGTTTTATAAAATTAGGGTAGCGTTTTATCACTCGCCCTTCATATCATACTTCGTGAGATACAGTATGTGATAAATACTGTTTTTTCCACATTATTTCTTACGATTATCATGTGACCAGGCATTCATTTTCCAGTAAAAAGATCAGAATAATTGCACGAAAGTTTTGTAGTTAAGAAAACACTGTTTATTGTATCTTCATTATCCGATTTTATTTTATATATTGGATGCTTGCATGAATTGAATAAATTATTTCTTCTTTGTGTGTGGTTTTCTTTGGGTTAGTTTAATCTAGCTAGATTAAGTTCTCTATGGAATGTACATGTGGGCAATTTTATGATGGGCCTTGTAGTTTTAAACCTTGTCAAGATTATGAGGCTTTCTTTTGAGATTTTAAACAAGTTTTTATGATTTTAAATTGTTACTTTTGTTTTAAGAAATTCTTTTTGAACATTCTGAAACAGTATGTAAACTTTTTATCTTTGTTCGCTTTTACAATCAAATGTGTTAGAGTTGTTGATTTTGTAAATATGCATTTTAATTTCATTTTGATGAATTGCATTTAAGCTAATGAAATATTTTTTTTTAATCTTTGGATGACCATTTTTTAATTATGTCTTTTGATGCTACCTGATTTCTTTTAAAATCAAATTCACGAGCCCTTATGTTTGTAGAATTTATGGAAAAATTCAGTTTAAAATGAAGTGCTATTGTTGTGAAAAGTTAATTCACTGAAAATCTTTTTATTTAAAGTGTACAATTTAATGGCAATATGTTATTTTTTAAGTGAATATTTTATGCATTATTTTTTAGGCACTGAAAATTCTCAGAACCGCTGAATATGCTCCATTTGTTGTGTTCATTGCTGCTCCAACTTTAACTAATATTAGAGATGTAAGTATGTATAAAGTATTTTGATTTTTATTTAGGAATCTTTAAATTCTATTTTGTGGATTTATATTTTAAAAATTCTATTTTGTGGATTTATATTTTTTAAAATTCTATTATTTATTTTTAAATTTAAGAATCTTTGTTTTAATGCTTTTATTTACTTCTGTACCAGTAAATTTTTCAATGAATTTCCTTCAATTTAATGGGTTTTTTCCCCTTATTAACTGAACATACTATTATTGACCTAATTTTTTGCAATATATGTATGAAAAGATCGGTATAAGAAATGATTATCCTACGTATTTTGGTCCAGTGTTTATTCCTTTTTTGTTACTGCTCATTATAAAAATGTGTTGTGTTAATCGTGTTTTTAATTTATGCTATCAGAAATATAAGATGCCTTAAGTGTGTAATATTCCTTGCTATTTTCTGAATGTGGAATTAAGAAACAGTTAAAACTGTCTTTACAAATATTTACATTTAGCAAAATCAAATTTTTTCCAATATTTTCTCTTGGGATATATATTGGAAATATCCTGTATAATTGGTATTAGAACAGAGTTTTCTATCAGTATTTTTAACTGGTACTAACTTTATTATTGTTTGATCAAAGAAAGTGATGTATAAAAATGGTTTTCTATGCATTAACCGCTTGCCTGATTATCCCGAGTTATCTCGGGTTTGTATATATTGCAGTTAATTATTATCCCGAGAAAACTCGGGCGAAGCAGAATTTGCCAGTACGTTTGTTTTATCACGGTTTTACGTGGCCTGGGAAAGGAAATATTCAGCTTTCATTGGCAGTTTGCCAAGTTTATTGGTTTCGCAGTTCTTTTGGCGGGACTGGTCACGTGTTTCCCTATTGTATAGTATACATTGGCTTGTGGATTAGTAATGGCTAAAGAAGGATAGTTGCTTTGAAAAAAAGTAAAATAATGGCGATGATGCAAGATAGCGAAAGCGAAGGTTTTTTCAGATAGTGATTAGTCAGGTTAACCTCAAGGCATTTTCCAGATGTTATTCCTGCAACTGAAAAAAAAATCAAATCCAACGAGACAGTGTACTCTATGCTCCCGTAAAAGAGATTCCAGAGGTAAACCAGTAAGAAAAGAGACCAGATACCATTGTACAGAATGTCAGGTATCACTTTGTGTTGTCTCTTGTTTCAAAAACTATCATACAAAGACTAATATTTAACTTTTTTTCACTTGCCCGAGATAACTCGGGATAGTAAACTAATACTAAAACTAAATGCTTTTACACCTGTAAAAAATTAAAAATTCAACTTAAAACCAGCATATTTTGTTTTGTTTCGTTTCCTTGTATTTAATAATAAAATAAAAAAAAATGTGATGATTTTTTGCACTTTTTTTCAAAAAAAATGTGTAAGGGAAGCGGTTTAAAGCTTGTTTCAAAATTCAAAACTTTTTGAGGAGGAGGGAAAGATTTGTATGATCTGATTTAAAGGTCTGCAATATTGCATTTCATTTAAAAGGCTTTTTTAAAACAATTTCCCATGAAGTTTTAAATGAAATTAATAGTAATATGTGTCATCACGATTTGATTTTTTCATTTGCAATATACTACATGATTGTGACATAATTATTTATACACTTCTTTCTTGTGAAAATATCAGGGTTTTGAAATTTTTTAATGCTTATTTACTACCCTAAAATGTATGTAGTAATGAATGACCAAATACTTAATTAGGCTCAATAAACCACATTCCACAACTGTGGCATTGAAATAAAGTTATGCTTTATTAGCATTTACTTTCTATTTCTACTTGATGAAAACTTGGATAGTAAATACTGGTATCTGTATTAACTGAATCACACTTTGACTTATTAATTATGTCACTTATCTTGAATTTTCAAAGGAATTTTAAGTTTCTAAATATGGTTTCCTATTTTAGGCTGATGGCAGCTTAGAGCGTTTGGCAAAGGAAAGTGACCTTCTTCAGCAAGCCTATGGACATTACTTTGATCTGACAATAGTAAATAATGATATTGAAGAAACAATTCATACTTTAGAAAAAGCAATAGAAAATATTAGCACAGTTTTACAATGGGTACCTGTCAGTTGGGTGTATTAATGTAAATTTTATTGTCTATGCAATTTTGTTGTGACCTGACAGGATTCAGTTTGATCTCCATATTGACTTTCACACTGTGCTAATGAGGCTTGAGGAGAGATATGCGAATATTGAATTTGAAGACTGTTGTGCTTTGAAGTGTAAAAGGTTCTTTTTGTTGCATCTTTGTTAAATATATATTATTTTAAATTGTGATATCTGCTTTATACTGCCTAAATACATGCCTCCAATTTTACAAATGTTGTTGCTGCTCTAGGCTGATGCTTGAAATAGCTTTGGTGTGTTAGAGCTTAGTATAATTTTTTTATTAATTGGTCTAGCTACTAGAAATATTTACATTTCGATTATATTAAAATTCGAATGGCAACTTTTACTACAAATTTGTATCGCTGTTACAGAATTTTCAGTTATTTTTTTCAGTAGCTGCGAATGCAAACTGTTTCATAACATGGAAAATAATACTGTATAATGGCGCATGTAGAAATTAGTAAAGATTGTTATAAAAAGAAACCTTTTACATTTCTAAATGATACCACCAATCAATGGGGAGCTGCAGTGAAATGTTCCCTTGCCTTTTCATTCCTTGTGACATCTGGATAGAATAGGTGTGTTACCTATTCAGAAGCCTGATGAACATGGTCTATGCTAAAGCAAATATATGGTGCTCAAATCAAATGTCAAATCTTATAAATTGCATTTACGGTAGTTGAGATATATTTTAAGTTAAATGAGGCTGTTTAAAGTGGTGAGAACAAGTTGTTATTTGTGTGCTTGTGATTCAGCCGAGTTTTTTGCCTTCAGAAAGACTATGGAAAGCAGAGTTAAATATTTTTCTTTATTTTATTTTAAGATGTTGAGACAAAAATTGTGGCAATGTAAATTTGTGTTCTTATGTGCATCATGATCTGACTGTGTAGCTTACCTTTGTTTATATTTGTATAGGATTATCTTCTTTCATTTGATAATATTAAGTACATATTTTTTATATGCCATATTAAATACCATTGAAATTATCGAATGATCATGCAATTACTTTTTACATTTTTATTTTATAAAATCGTTTTTAAGCTTATTTATATTCAAGTCTTTTAATATTGTTGTATGTTATAAAATTTTATGGAATTGCAGATATTGGTATTTACACTACTGTAATTGTTCCTTTTTTTTCTTTTATTATCTGTGATTTACTGACAACTATAAACTGTGCATTTTTTTTTTTTTTTTTTGCAATGTGAAGTATGTTCTTTAAAGTATTCGTGTTTGCGGCTTTTTCTTGCGATTAAGTTGTTTACAGTTTTTTTTTTTTTTTAAATTAGTGCTAATAAACTGTTGCTGAAAGATGTGACAAAATTTCTTTTAATGTAAGAAACTTATAAATTTTGTCATCTACAAAAACTATATCTTAGTACCGTATATTTCCATGTATAAGCCGAGAAATTTTGGCCAAATTTCCAAAGCTAAAATAGGGGGGGGGGGGGGGGCTTATATATGGATCTGCTTATCTAGCAAAAAAAAGTAGGTATTTTTCCATTACCCGGGTGCGATGTAAAGTACCAAAACTTTACGTGGCACCCAAAATTAATTATGGAATACATAATAATTAGCACATAAAATGTTTTAATGAAATCTCAGAAAAATTATACAAAAAGAAATAAATATGTAAATAGGGAAAAAAAAAGTCACACATAAATCCCTCCAAGTCCGTTTCAGAATCGAAGTTCCCAAATAGTTCATAAAACTCAGTTTCAGTCATTGGAATGTCTGGATGCATATCATCATCACTTTCAATACTTTCCAAACTGAAATTTAAGTCATTTTCAAACAGCATCGTCCTCGCGTACGGGTTACAATAAATCCATTCATTCTTGACTCTTCAATCCATGTGGCAAGTTTCTCCTCCATGGCAGGAAACATAGGTCGATGACCACATGATGCCTTTTTAAATTTCAGCATGTCCGCCAATTCTAGACGTTTCTTTCGCCATTCTCGAACTTGCTTTTCATTCACATTGAGATGCCAAGCAGCCATACTATTATTAGAATTTTTGGCAACCACGATCACTTGCAGCTTAAAACTTGCTGTATACAATTTCCTCTGCCATTCATCTTTCAGATAAAAATAAAATGGTACAGAAAACTATACTATCATACGTCTGCATACAAGCACAGAATGACACCAAATGAATGGGGAAAATGTGCTTTCTTCATATAGGGTTACCAGAGTTAAATCTATCGTCATTGGCGCAGCTGCTTTGCAACGTTTTCACCTTCATGGCGAAATATTTGAACATTATAGGATTTTTTTTTCCATTTCGGTTTTTATACGGGTTTTGAATTTTGACCAGATTTCCTAAGCTAATGTACGGGAGGGGGGGGGGTTGGTTTATACACAGATTGGCTTATATTTGGAAATATACGGTATTTCATAATTTACTTTTTTTATTAGTTTTTAACTGAATTGATAATAGCTCGTATTTGATGCAATATTTATTGTTTTTAAACATATATCTATGAGTTTATAATTATTAATGCCAAAATTCCTTCAAATCTTAGAACCACCTTGCAGTTGAAAGTTAATATATTCAGTTTGAGCATTACTGCTTAGTATGTACAGTCTCGTAAAGCTAGAGCGAGTTACAGTTGTTGGATTAAAGTTTGAAAATAGATGAGTTATAACACCATTGAATGTGTCAGAAACTTGGGTGTAGACTTTCCTTTGTTTTGTGCATTAACACTTCTTGAAATTGCAGAAAAAGAAAATGCTTCATGTTAAAAAATTAGAAGAACTACAGCAGAAATATTCAAATTTTTTCTTCTGTTCATTAATTTTGGTTTATAATTTATTTATAATCCTGTAGACTACTCTGTTTTTCTGTAAAAAAAAATATTTTTTTGCTAAATGCCATTCGATGCATCAATTTGCTCAAAGAATAGAATGCTGATGAAAATGTTAACAGAAGGTATATCAGTTAAATTAAAATTCGTTAGAACTAAATCTCTTTTATGTTGTTAAGAACTTCTCATGTTACCAAAGATTAAATTCATATGGATTTACATAATGAGTTATTGTCAGCAATCTACAATGCACATTTGAGTAAAGAGCCCATGGCATCTTAAAACATTCATTTCTTGCTCTAACAGTGTTAATACATTATTTGCCAACCTATAGATTAGCTAAATGATATGACATCGCAATTTCTGTAAAATTATACTTTTAGTAAATGGTTTAATTTCAAATCAATGTTATGTCTTAAGGTTCTCTATTTTTCTTCATTATCTAAGGCGTGTATTTATACCTT
The DNA here is from genome assembly GCA_013235015.1 of Araneus ventricosus. Taxonomy (NCBI): domain Eukaryota; kingdom Metazoa; phylum Arthropoda; class Arachnida; order Araneae; family Araneidae; genus Araneus; species Araneus ventricosus. Next base: position 20,431 of record BGPR01000322.1, read on the forward strand.
GCAGATTTAGAACTGTTGTACTTCATGGTTTTAATTGCGTTTTTTCCAGACTTTTCCCTTATCATGGAATAATTTATTGTTCAGTTCATTATTTAGATTTTTAAAAAATAGTCTTCTATCTGGGGAAGGAAACTTTTTCTTGCATTAAAAGTTCTTTTTGTAATAATCATATTGTAAAAAAAAGTTTGTCTGAACACGCATATCTTAAGAACATATCTTTGTGATGTTTTTTACACTGATTAAATATCTGAATTACCCAAAATATCTCATTGTTTTCTACATTGTGTTGCTGATTTGTGTTACGCTGTAAAGCTTTATTTTTCAAGAAACAAGGAAATGCTCGTCTGAACATGAGTATTTTCCAGATTAAACTTATGTAATATATATGGTTATAAAAGAATAAAAATAAATCTTTTGTTCATTTTTTTTATTGTTTATTAGCAATTCCACTTGACATTCATGTTGGTCTAAAAATGAACAGATTTTTTTATTTGTAATTTTGAAAATACCATGGAACTTTTATTGTGTATTGTTCTGTTAGTATGGTCTTAATGTTAATTTATGTTATTTGTTTGCTATCATGAAAGGACTTTTTTATGATGGTGATGCAAATTTTTTCATTCATACTGTTTACTATTCATGAAGTTAAAAATTTAATTGTAAGAAGTGGGCTATGAATATCTAGATCTCATTTGTCAGTTTTTCATCAATCTGCATTTTTTTTTTCTTCCTAATCTGTATATTTACCTGAAATGAAACTTGATGGCTATTTTTTTTTTTAACAATTTAAAGAAGTGAACCAAATGTTGCACTCAAGAAACTGTTATAAAATTGTTTCAATTGCTAAAAAAATGGGCGACATAGTTTTTTTACATAATTTTTTAAGTATTTTTATAGACTTTATTTATTTATTATTTTTTGCAGTTTTGTTTTCACGGTTTACTTTATATTTTTGAACTTTTGTGTTTCAATTAATGATATGTTTAGTGTTTTTTGTGAAGTTCCTGCAGAATTCACATTTAAAATTGGAAGCCTAGTCATCTTGGTATTTTTAAACTATGTTTATTGAGCCATTTTTAAATAGAAGGAATACAGAATACTCTCAAGAACGTTCCAGCAAAAGTTAATCTGTTTTTAGGATAAAATGGGACTACTTGAGTGATATAAGTGATAATCGGATTGCTCATAATTTATGTGACTAGTGTTATAACATAAAATGTTGTGAATATGGTCTTTCTTCTTTCACTTTTGTAATATTTACATATATTGTAAACTTCCCTCTTGTTTGTAGAATGTAATTAACAATGAGGGCATCAGTTAATTCAAAACATATAGTGTATCTGATTTTAAAGCTATTGTTGATGTTAATTTATGTCCATTGCATTCTGCCCCCCCCTTTTTTTTTCAAACTGGAACATGTATCCAACAGATCTCGTTTAACCTATTGTTGCTGTAAAATTTTGTTAGTATTTTATGATGGTGTGTTTGAAAAATGGCTTGAAAGAGATTGTTCAAAAATTTTGAAGGCTCAAATTCAGTGAATATATGTGTAGAAATACTCAGTGTTAATACTCTTTTAATTTTGGCTCTTTATTAAATATTTGTGAGAAATATATCAATGATTTCTGTAATTTAAATAAACTTTATTGAAATTTTGTTATTTTGCTCTCTTTGGTGTAATTTCCCATTTTCTAATTTTTCATTCTATTACTTGTTCTGGAAGATTAATTTTTCCTTTAACATTTTACTGATGTTGATATACTGAACTCTTTTAATGTATTATGTATGCTGAAACAAAAAGTAGAAATGATAGAAAAGTATTTTAAAAAGTGAAGAATGTGCCCAGTGTCCAGTATTTTCTTTCTGCGCACTGAATTAAATTCAGACATTTGCAAGTTTTAAAATATGCATGAAACTGCATTTTGTATGCATATTTTAAAACTGAGGATTATTCAGCTAATTATTACAATATTCCTGTTTTCTTGTACTTTTTGTCGACTTTGGGTATAAATTTTCCATCTTTTTATTTGAGGTAAATGCATAGAAAAAGGTACTTATGTTTAAGAATGCACATTATTTAGCTATTAAAGTTCTGTAAATATGAATATTTCAGTCAAAATTGAAAGGGGGAAAAATACCACAACTGAAGATGCTTTTTTGCATTAATGTCTTTTTTTGTTGTTGTCCTTTTGATACTGTATTTTAAAGTACAAGAATTGTTTATTGTGTTGGCTTTGTATAATCTACACATTCCAGTGTATTCTCAGGGTTGGCCTGACTTCTCATTCAAAATAATGCTTGATACCATGTTTTCGTTTCATGCATGTTTTATCTTTGGGCATGTTTTTATATTTTAAATGAAAATAATAATGGGACTTTCCTTTGTAGTAATGTTATTGTACAAGTAATTTAAGCTGAAAACATGACTGTAGAGTAATATATGAACATAGAAAGTCTGTCCAGTTTTGCTTTTGTACCCTTATTTCATATTAAATTTTGAATTATGTAATGAATTTTACGTCCTGCTCTATAAACATTAAGAACATCATGATAGCATACCCTGTATGCAACGATTTTCTTTCCAAAAGAATTCTGTGATTTTTTATGTGTGTGCTTATGGAATGCATACATATAATAATTGGGAGTTCAGCATATCTTGTTTCCTTTAAATATCCAACATATATTGATGAAATATATAAGTAGTTATGTTTTATCAAAACGTATCATTCCCTCGTTTTAAACATTTTACAATGTTCTTTTTAATATTTCTTATTATTTTGCAGGCTAAGACATCAAGAGTTTTGAAACCAAATATATGTTAAGAGAATTCTCACAAATATTTAGTTTAACTGTGAAACCTTTCATAATATCACAATTTTTGGTGATGCTTCCATCTTAGTTTGATTATTATTTATTGTTTTCATTTTCTGATGTCCTTAGTAGTATTGTATTAAGACTATGCAAATATTTCTTTGTTGGTGTTGTTTTTAAATATTTATCCTTATATAAACTATTTGAACATCTTTTCATATCAAGTTTCCAGTTGCAGAGTAGTAGTTGCATATGATATGTCATCAAATGTTTTGTTAAAGCTTACTGCTTTAGTAGAGACAAGTGTACATCTTTATTTACAGTTTGCTTGGTTGTTGTATATAAGAATTTATTATTAAATTAATTTAATTGAAATTATTATTAGGACAGTTTGAGCATCATGTAAATTTTTGAAGCTATGAAAATTATTTTCCTAAATTAATTGCATATTTATTTTTAAATGTCATCTTGTTGGAAACATAGATATTGAGACAAATTTTTATATTAAAGTGCCAGAAGTTTCACTAAAAATACGGTGAAATTAGCTATCTTGTAAATATTTACGCATCATTTTTTCATCTTGTGATTCTAATGTTACAAGTATTATTGTAACTAGCTGCAACTGATTGATTTTGTGATATGGGAGAATTGTAAATTTTCTGAAATGGGAATTCCATTTCTGAAATAACAGCTTGTTCTACCAGTTTTTTTAAAAGAATAGCTACGTTGTTACATTTGAGAAGCTGCTTAAATAGTCCCACTTTTTAGAAAAGAAGTTTGTGAACTGGACTTTTTATGGAAGGTAGATGTGTAGTTCTAAAGCCATTTTATGTAAAATGCTCAATTTTGTGTTGTTGATACTCACAAAAAGTGTTTGTTTACCATAACATATCTCAGGTTTACAATTTCAAATTGGAAATGAAAAACTGCATGTGGAATTTAAGATATTCTTTGAATATCTGTTTGTTGAAACCTAATAAAAGAACGGTAAATTATTTGTGTTCTGAAATGGTCCTATAAATCTGCATGAGTTATTTAAAGAATTATACTGTATATCAAAGCTAAAAAGCATGGAGTACATTATTTTGCAGTGATGTGCTGTCTCTTTTAAGTGATGCTTGTGTTGATGGAAATGTATACAAATAAAATTTTAATACTGAAATGATGCTTCAGTTTAAATATTTTGTTTTTTATTTCATACAAGGCAACTGTCATATATTCAAAAACATGTTTTATACTATTTACTGAAATGGTTATTGAGATGCAAGTTTTTTCCAACTTTGGTACACAAAAAGACATTAAATTTGAATGGTTAGATAATAAAATATCTTACTCATATATTTAACAGCTTTATATACAAGATTTGAATATACGTTATTTAGAATGATGTACCGCTTAAGCCAACATGGACAAGACCAATAAATTTTGTGAATAAGATTTTGGAATACAATGAATCATGCTAATTGTTGTTCATCTTCATTTTTTTATATAGAAGTCATCATATACACTGCTCTCAAACATGGTTCAAAAATTTGCAGAGTGAAAGATGCTATGAAATACCAGAAACATCTTGGTAAAGTTCATCGCCTGATGTCATCTCTATAAGGCCCTGTTTTATCTTGCTGATATATGCCACTGGGCTTTATAACAGATTATAGAAGGTAGTGAATGTATTTGTTCAGACAAGAAATATCTAATTTTGTCAAGGGGTTGGTCTTGCGAGGTCATATCCTCGTCTATGAATTTAGATATTTACTCTTAAGATGGTAGGATCCTCTGGTTTTCAAGTTGCTGCACATCTCATGTACACTATAAATGCAGCATGTACAGAAATGCAATTCATGTATCCAAATGAGAGCTGTTCTGGTGCAGCACAGTGATTGCTGGGATCCTTTTGCCTTCAGACTAATATTAGCTTAGTAGAATTGTGTTCTTTGACACACAAATCTCCAATGGTCATGTGTTTTGTAAAATGTGATTTAAATTTCTTTAGCTTGGATAGTTAATTCATATCCTGTTATACTCAAAGACAGGTTAACATGACAGTACATTAAAAGCTACCTAGCATACCATTCCACCCAGTCAAATAGTCCTTAAATGAATGTGTATTTTGAAAGTAAATGTTAAATTTGGTTAGAATTTTGCTTTAAATGCAAATATTCGATATTCTCTGTAATAAAAATCTGTTTGTAAAACGAATGTTGCTCAATTTCATTCCCCCCCCCCCCTCTTCTTTCCAAGATTACGCCAGTGGGAATTGGACCTTGATGCATTTCCAGAGGAAAAAAAAAAACATTTTGTTTCTTTGGAAGTTTAATTTCACCACTTAAATTTAACATGTTCAACATCAAGAGTTATGTTTTTTAAAGTTTTATTCTTTTTTTAATCATTTTTATATCATAGCAACCTTTTGATCCGATTTTTTAATCCTGTATCTGCATCGTTTTTATAAATATGATAAAATATAACTTTAAAATATGTTATGAGAAACAGAATATGCAAGAAACTCAGACAAGTCATAACGAATTAAAAAGAAAATATCACACAATAAAGATATCAAAATAAAAACAGTATGAATGACAAAACTCAAAATATTACTAAGGGAGGAATGAAAATTTAAAAACTACATTACTGGCATTTTTCCAATTTTAAGTAAGTTTTCAAGCATTAAAAAAAATTCCTGAAAGTTTTCTTTAACAATAGCTCATTATTCGTGCCTTAATTGTTGTGATTCTTCAGTTCCATAGTGTAAGCATTTATTTCCCTTACAATTTCAGTTGCTCTTTAGGATGTCAGATTTTTTGAAAATTTTGGTGAGGTAAATGAGTGATCTGATCCACGGTGTATGGCGTTTCTTATAATTGCATTGTTAATCCTTTGTCCCACCTTCAAGATTTTTTTTCCCGCATTAACTTGCTGGTAGTTTATTACTGCAAGAACTGTTTTAATAAATATTTGGTTCTTTCATTTTTTTAAATTCACAGTATGATTGAAAACTAGTAGAATTTCTTAAAAATAATTTTTAAATCATTCCTTTTTTTATGGTGAAATTCTTCTGGATTTGTAAAGCACGAAAATGAATTTCAGAGTGTGCTTGATACAATGGAGATCTTTAAAACTCAATAAATATATTCGAAATAAAATTGGTCTTCACAAAGTATCAAGGAAATATATGAAAGGGAAAGCTGTTGACTCTTTTGCATTCCGATGTCGATTGTGACTCGACATTCTGAACAATGCATCTTTTTCACATTCTTTTTGGATAGTGCTTATTATAAAAACCATATAATAGCAAAAACACACAGATTAATTTTTAGGAATTGAAACAAATAAATTATATTTTTCATCTTCCTAAATCAATATCGAAGCACTAAATCAACCCTTATACTCACATGTGTATAATTATGCCTCTTATTATCTTTTGGAGTGCAAAGGTTTAAGATGATCACACTCCGCGCAACGTTTCCTCACTCGATAATTTGCAATCCTCGGGCGTTTTTTTTTTCTCAGCAGCGCCTTTTGCGGAACTTTCTGTCCAGTTTCTATGTCTAAACTGAATAATCTCAAATACATGCATTGGCAACAGATCTTGTTTCTTCTGTTCCTAATAAACCGAAAAAAAGGTAAGTTTTTTTTCTTTCTTTTTTTTATAGCAAAATGGGTGGCCTGTTTGAATATTCTTTATGTTTCTATTTAAATCGGTATTTCTCAAGCTTCCCTTTTTTTAATAAATAATGCATAATTTTTTACTTAATTGCAACGTGAAAAAAAAGAATATCCACCTGTCAACTTTTCATTTTTTGTTTTGAAAGTGTCACGCCACATATTAGATTTGGCGCACACCGATATTTTTCATCACAGAGAGAATTTAACACTTTACGTTCGATGCCGCCACAGTGGCAGCATTCGCAAGTCGTCGTAGAAGTCAGTGCCGTCAACCTGGAGGCATGATGTCATTTATGATTGCCTGGCACGCAGCACGGTGACCGAGGCTAGCGATAATGAAAGAAAACTATTCTCCCGATGTCGCATTCAAATTTTTTTTCATTAACTTACAGATATCAATGCTTATCGATCTCTTCGGAGAGGAGAGATTTCCGGGCAGTCAGTTTTGAATGTGCTCTCGAGAAACAATTGAGATTAGTAAAAAGCTAGCCACTCTGCACGTCGCAAACGATATTTTATGATAAAAAATACCGTATATATCATAAAATTTGTGTTCAAAATTTAAGAAATAAACAATATAATTTCCAAAAATGGAGGGATTTAGGAATTGTGTCCCTGCAGAACTAATGAAATAAGTTCTGTGTGTTTTAATATCTATATATTGACTTTAAATCCCGTATGGAAAAGTAACTGCGAAACGCAAAATTTGCTCCGACCTGCTGGTACTGCCATCAGCTTATATTTCTTATTTGGGTTTCCACTCTATGGACCGTATAATGCTCTGCAGCACCAGCATTTCTCGGCAAGGCATAGCAAACACCTACCGAGGGAGCTGATATCATGCAGAGATGACAAACGACAGCCTCAGAGCAACATCAGGTCATAGCTCTAAAATCGCCGCAACTTCTTATTTGCCGACATTCGTCCGGCCTTTCTCACTATTGCCGAAATCCATTTTGGTCAAGTTTGACTCAAAGCTTGCTTTTGTAACGCATCAGCTCTGACTTTTAATATTTACTTTATTTTGTTATCAATTTGATGTTTGCGCTCTAAACTTGTATTGTAACTTTCTGGCACTTTATCAATTTGAAGATGAACTTTGTAGAACTTTAGCTTGTAGCACATAAAAATTGTTCTTGAGATATGCTATGAACATTTCATCACCACTTGGGTAATTCACCTTTATCTTCTTATTTCTTATGACCGCGGTCAAACCGGCTTTATCTATAAGTCTACCAGATATCAGGTTTCTTCGCATGTGTGGAGCATGTAGAACAATCAACAGAGTCAGTCTTTACTTCTCACCATTTCTCTTAATTTCTAACACTACATTTCCATTTCCACAGATGTCTGTGTTTCCTTCTCCTAATGCGGCACTCTTGTTCTTCAATTCTTTATGATCTTGAAATAATTCCTTGTTTCAGAAATGGTTAGTTGCTACAGTGTCAATAATCCATTCAGTTTCATCAGAATCTGCATGTGGTGCAGAGGCATAAATTGCTATCATTTTAGATGAATAGACTAACTGAGCTTTCAAAGAATGGTTCTTTCTTGACTTCAATCTACATTCATCGGCTAGATGTCCAAACTTTTTACAGTACAAGCAAACTAATTTTCTTTTTCCTTAAAGTTCCAAAGTTCTTCTTTTCCTCAGTTACCAACACTTTTGAGTTATCAATTTCTTTTGCTTGCTTGGATAAAATTCTTCCTTCTTCAGCCAAAAGAATTGTCCTAATTTTATCTGGTAAAAATTCATCATCATTCAAATTGTATATTTGTTGTACAATGTTATCAAACTCTGGTGGTAAATTTTCAATCATTTGATAAGCAACTTCATCTTCTGGAATACTTTTCCCGGCATTTTTTAGTGCTTTAGCAGCTTGCTGAATATGAGCTAAATAAATACCAATTGATTCACTTGGTTGCTTCTTAATACTGTAAAACTCATTTCTTAACTGTGCTATTCTTGCTCTGGACTTTGGTTCAAATATTTCTTCTAGTAAAGACTATGCTTCTTTTGCAGTTTTCGCTTCAGCAACTAAGTCTTTTTGACTTTCTTCTAAACTTAAATATATTGTAGCTAGAGCTTTGCACTTTTGGTGTTCAAATTCCATCTTCTACCTGATTGTAGCACCTTCAGCTAAGACAGGTTCACTCTTGTCAATACATCTGAACAAGCCTCTTTCCATGAAAAGCAGTTTAAGATCTAGCTTCCATTGGCGGTAATTGTCATCTTCAAGCTTCTTGAATTGAAAAACATTCATAGCTTCCATGTTTGAAGCTTTTAATTCACTAAGTCCAAACATAAACAAGCAGTAGAATCAAATTATTTAAATGTCTTCTTGGACATAGGCCCATAACACTTGTTGGGTTTATGTTTGTGTAAACCCAAATATGAAATAAACAAGCTGAATTTAAAAATAAAACTCAAGCTTTTATTAAGCATAATTAAAAACTATTAGATTCAATTTCAAAAATGCACAACATGCAACATGTCTCACTAGACATCTACTAAGAGATTCATGAACAATCTAAGACTAGACAGAAACATTTCAAACATAAGTAAAACTCCCCCTAACTACTGAGCATGCCCAAGCTTAGACACACCCAATAGTTACTGAGCATGCTTGCAAGGGTGAACACCCACTTTTAACTGAGCATGTCAGTCAATGCATCTCAATGGCTGCTGTTTGTTTACAGCAGACATTGAGATGTAAATAAACGTGGGGAAAGTTTAACTAATTTAAATATGTCCAAAACAAAAATTAATTTATCTAACAGACATCTGCTGACCGCAAAGGGTTAATATTGAATGTGAGTTACTTAGTTTTACTATTGGATTTCTGAAGGGTATATTTTAAATAATCAAGGATGTCAAAGTTAACTATAAATTCACATATAATGCCCATTAATAAGCAAAATGATCTTCTAAATTATGTGCAATATGAAGTTTTAATCATAAAAATTTTAAAATATTTTGAAGTTTTCCGAAAATTATATTTTCCTTAGAACAATATATTGATATTGAAAAACTAGTTGTATTTATTTTAGCAGCAACGCATGGAATTTTATTCCAAGTTCATTCCCTCAGAAAAATTCTTTACAAAATTTTAAAGGATTGGTATGCATGCAATTTTTGAATTGCATTTATACATACAGAACTTCCCGAGGCAATGAAAACGACATAGTTTTTTGTTGTTGTTATTATTATTTTTGCTTTCACTCGATAATATTACTTCTGTTGAAATAAAAAATGAAAGCTTGCGATCTCAAAAGAAAAATAAATAAATAAAAACAAGCATGAGGAATCAAAAATTTAAGTACGAGAGGCTTTAAATTTTTATTTTAGTGCTTCATAAATATTTTCCATTTCTTGAAAACTGCCAGTAGTTCCTTCCTGGATTATGATAATGAAATAGCACATGAAATCCTTGTTAATCCAATCTGATTGCTTACTTCAACTGTATAAAAGACGATATAATCCGCTGTTGTTGAAAAAAATATTACCTTATTGAGGGAGAAAATAAGGTTCAATGCTTTACAAGAATGACCATTTCTGTCGTGATATTGATGTTTTATATTCTATGGAAGCGCGTAATCTTCTGCGCTAGATTTCATTTTTTATAAGCTTTTATTCAACTTGACAGTCGTGTCCTCAAATCTTGAGAACGATTTCTTACTCGCATCTAATCGAGCTACAGCTTTGAAATTTCGCACAGTGGTGGGTTTCCGGTGACAATACAATATTATGCAAAAAAATTGCAATCTATACCTATTTTAAACCTAACAAACTTATATTAAAATTTTAGCGCTATACTTGGGCGATAAAGTTTGGAAGATGATAACCTCACGTTACGTAGGGTTGTAACAACACCACGAAGCTAACAGAGAATACGCTATACTTCCGGCGCTGCACCGATGAATGACGTAATAGCTCGTGTTTCTACGCGTCTTGGGTTTACTTTCTATTAGAATTCGCCAACAACCAGATTTTTTTTACTTCGTGAGCGCCAAACGTTTCGCACTCAAAGAAAAAGAGGAAGTTGTGTAGATCGATTCACTTTTTTTCTATTACATTGTTGATAATAATTGTAAGTTATCACGTAATATATTACGGATTTATATTTCAGAAAGTTAATGCCATTAAATCATTTTAAAAATGTAATTGTACATATGTATATAATAAGTTTAATATGTGTTTTGTATTGGAGAATTCAATAATTGAATTTGGTTTACTATGCCTAACATGTCGTGCGTATTCGTGTCAGCCGTCATTAAAAAGTAGAAAATGAAATAAATAAAATTTTTTAAAGGTATAAGTTTTATACCTATAAGCGCCTTATATAGCACCGTATATTCTGTGTATATTTCCTTAAACAATTGGAATATTCCTAGAAGGTAAAGGCGCCCACGCTTTTATTCGAACCATGTATTTTATTGTAATCAGAAAAAATATTTTTTACTTTTGAGTTCATTTTGATGAAATTATAATGTGTAAACGTATTTTCTCATTTAAGGTGCATTTTGAATAAAATCTTATACCTTAAATTTTTTTTTCAAATGATTTAGTTTGATATTATAAGAGAAAGAAAAACAGCAAAAATTCTGAAACTGGCAGAAACGGAGTTGTATTCTGAGGCTACATCTGTTCTGGCTAAGAGAAACATAAATTTCGAACAATGCAAAGAAATAAATGTATTTGAAAGATAGATGGTTCATCGTAAGAAGCAAATTTATGGGGTCACTTACTGAATTTTGAAATTTACTTGCTTAAAATATGCCACTTAGTATTTTGAGCTATGTGAAATAATGCTTGCGCTCTCCATTTTTTAAAAGCTGTGTAAAAGCAGTTGGTTATTTTGATGTCGGTTTCAAAAAATGTGACAAAACAATAAGCTTCGATTACTTATTTGAATCCCCAAACAAAGAGAAAGAACTAAAGTATAACATATATTATAATATATACGAGTTTACATATATATATTAAATATAAATATTGTTACGAATTTTAAATACTGTTTCCCTGCTATGTTAGTCTTATGGCAGGAAAGAGAGTTTTACAGAGGTTTTCACTGGAGGCAAACCCAATGAACCCGACGTGGCAACAAAATGAAGTTTCTAGAAAATGCAAAAATTGTGGTCTTATATCGACTAGGAATGGAGAACTTTCACGATTATTTTATGTGACGTCGCGCCCTGTCGGAAAAGCTATAAGTACCGAGGAGCTCAAAAGAGTGAATCAATCTCTCTTTGGAGTTTTGTCCACAGTGCAAGCTGGTGAACTGATAGACACTGAATGTTATTGAAAGTGCTGTTATTGATATTTATTAGTGATCTGCTGTCTTCTCGTGTTATTAATTTGTAAAAGTACTGTTTAGTTTTGTTACCTGTGCTCGGTGTCTTTCTGCAATATTCGTGGAATAAAGAGTCACTTTTTTTTATTAACCTGCTTGTTGGACTACATTCACGTTCATCCACCGGACGAGTTTTGGAAGAATACAGTGGCATAAGTACGAAGTACGTATGATAAGACATTTTTGAATATTATAATATATTTAATTCATATACAATATTGAAAAATAACCTATTGAAACGCTTCTGAAGGAATAGTGGGAAAATTTTTCACTATTAAATAGTTAATTTAAAATTTTCCATGTGCACTTTTATCCATTAGTCTTCTCATTATAATTTCTTTGCACTCACAAAATCTCAATTTTTTTCTTGCTTTTTGTTATGTGTGAAAGCAGATTTTTAAAAGAATATTTTTTGTCCATATATATAAAAAAATTGTCATTAACTAGTTACTATAGGAAGCGAAAAAAATTTTGTTCCTTTATCGTATGGTTACTGTGAGACTAAAAGAAGCACAAATTTGTGAAAAAGTCTGTCTCTGATAATTCCAAGCAAATATAGAAAGTCTTAGATCCTCGATCAAAGTTCAATTAACTTTTGCAAAGCGGATTTCATTGCTACTTTTTTTTTTATTAACGAATGGATTTTTTTTCTGAACTCCCGTATTCTTTTACTTATCATACGTAATATTTAAAATTATATTACATAATTAGAATTTACAGAATGATGGAAGGGTGCAGTGAGGACCTGTATACTTGTTATTGTACATAACCATTATAAATGTGAAAATCCAGTTCAATATACGTAGTAACCTATCGAGTTGTAAATGAATTTTATTTTAGATTGCTTGACAAGACATTGCTCAAAGACATTTCTTATGAGGAATCAGGAGCCGACCGAGAACATCACTCTGAACCACTTTTGGTGACCCCCAACGACAATACACTCTATACTAAGGTAAATTTTTCCAAAGATGGCGTCTAATTAGGGAATTAAATGTAATAGGTTTCCGTGTGTATCAAGCAGCATGAGTTAATCGCTGAATAATTAACTGTAAGAATAGTTTTTAAAAACGCACTTTTGTTAGTGTACTAAAAAGTAGAATTTATTTTCATTATTTTCTATTTTTTAGTCTTTAATTTAGAATTCATTATCATAAATATAATAGACTTCTGAAATTAAATTTTTCTCTATTTCAATACCAGATGGCACCCCTCGCATGAAATCAAAGCTTAGTCAACCCTATTAGTACAAGATATTTTACGATATCTCCACGATGTTAGGATATTCTGAATACAGCACAACATCGTAAAGATATCGTATGATTATTGTAGAGCATCTTGTACTAATGGAGAAATCAATCGATTAGCTGATAATTAAGTTTTGAAAATATTAAATTAGTGTATTTTCATCAAGAATACACAAGTGTACATATTTCAAAACTGGAGCACACCAGGAAGTGAATGAAAAATTAATTACAAAATTCTGTCTTCACAAACATGAAACAATTCCATGTGCGTAAAAACAGATACGCGAGACGCGTTAGCGTTTACTGTGCTTATGGTTGCCCAAAATTGGAGAAAGTTTTCTGTTCCTTTTCGCTACTAGGGATAATACATAACCATTCTTTTGAGATGCAGTGCTCCTTGCCACGGTTCCACCATTGCTTTTACAGAGCAGTGTCCTCTCTAGCATCCATTTTTATTCACATTATTGTAACTTGAATGTCTCTTCAGATCTTTGAGATGCCCAACTGCTGTACTTTTTTATATCAATTCCCAATCAATTTAGATTCTTTTTGATTTGAAGGACGCAGTTACTAAATTTTTCTTTGTGTGTCTAACTGCAGTAGAGTTTTCAAAAACTGCGTTCTGATCTGTTTTCTGTGTTTTGCATGTGTGTAATGATTAATATATCAATTGAAATTAGCGTAGTGAATATTATAAGCGCAATATTATTTATATACTCAAAGTGGTAATTTTTTTGCGCCTAAAATATGTATAAATTGATGTGCAGTGTAACAATAAATCCTAGAGATCATAAACTCAAGAGAATAAGTCTGTATTAGATTTTAGTTAAGCGTGTGACTATCGGTGATTTAAAAATTCAGTGCTAATTTTTATAAAATAAGATCATGTTACCAAAGCAGCTTAATTAATTTAGGCGATTTACCAAATTTCGATAATTCTTAGTAGCTGTATTGAATTCAGAATTAGACTGTAAAAGAGTTTTTTCGTTTTGGCTTCTATTAAATAAAAAATCCCCTATATTTATACATATAAATTTGTAGAATTTAAGTAAACAACATTTGTAGTTGAATAAGCAAGACGAATTTTGCCGTGAAATATGCTGCATTTTATGTGATTGTCTTGCATCAGGTGAAGGTTTTCGGTAGCCACTTTACATCTATTTCTTAACTTATAAGCAGAAAAATTAACTGGTTCATATTATAATTTGTTATAAAGCATTTTGTTATAAAATATGACGGCCTGATGTTTTAATTCATCTTTTGAGATAAGAAAGGCTGAAAAATGTCAAACTTTTCCGTTAGGATGAACTTTTAATTAAATATCAGGATTTCTTTCAGTTTTACTTCATTTCACTGTTTTATCATTAAGGACATTTTTTTATATTCCAAGGATTCGGAACGCTTTATTCCCGCTTCCATTTCAATTTAAAAGAGTTTAATTGCACTTTTATCTTCCCTAGCTGTATTTTTTAATTTCTATGTATGTGTTTAAAGTCTTCTTTGCATCTAAAAAATTTTGAGAGTTCTTTAATTAATTTACTTATGCTTATCCTAAACGGCCAGAAATTAAGGATTTATTTTAATTAATATGCTAATTAGGTTTCGAAAGAAATGGAAAGCAAAACTTTCAAACCTGAACTGTGGAAAATTCACATGCCGCTACTAAGTATATTAGAAGTTGTTTTTTTAATTGAGTCTTCCCATCATTTATGAATATCTTTTAGCATTCATGAAGTATTCGCTCAATTTGACTTCATTTTTAGGTGTTTTAACAGTTTATTACTTTAACTGACGAAACTTTCTCATTAAACTAATTAAATTTGGCCTAATGGGTTTGAATAAGGATGCATAAGTTGATAAAATAAGGCTTAAGAATTTCTAAGAAAATAAGAACTCATAAAAAGAGACTCTGTTGTTCTCTGAAAAGAGACTCTGATATTGTCTGAAAATCATATTACAATTTATAAATAAAAAGTCGTTATAAAAGCATGATATAAATTTTATTAACTGTAGCCTAAAACTATAATTTTCACAAAAATGCATTCAAATTCTACACTGAACGATTTTTGAATTTTCAATAAAAGCTGAGTAAATGAGTGTCGGGAATGTTTCCCTGCAAGAGAAAGGTTCTCTCTTTATGATAAATAATCTATAATGTTTTCCGCAGAGCTTGGAGTTGTCATGTTTCTTTTGGTCGAGACTGGCGTTACCTGTCATTTGCAGACTGTATGGTCCAAAACTTTTGTCATGTCTGACTCAAGATCTTAGAAGTGAGAATCTGTTAGGATAAAGGTATAAACTTCTTAATACAACATCCTAACTTTAGCGTGAATTTGATTGTTTTCAACTATATCAAACTATAGCTGTTAATTAATAACTTGAAAACTTCCGACTGGTTTAAATATTCCCTAATAAATGGGAAATTACTTAAATAAAATGTATTTAACACTTTAAAGGACCATTTTTTCTAGTAGTATTATAATTAAATGGCTTTGGAATTGAGATTGATTTAAAAAAAGGAAATTCATTTAGCGTATTCGATGACATTAATTTTTGTTAATTAATTTTGCTAATTAATTATTGATTATCAAATTCAGACTCTTCATTATGATTTGAGAAAAGAAATTGGAACATCTAGATTTTTGTTTCGTCGAAAAATTTTGCGAGAATTTTGCCAACCTTAAAAAATTTATTTAAAAATTGATTAAGTTGGTGGTAAATATACTTACCCATGGCCTTATAAAGGATTAATTGAAAAATGCAGTTTATTGGGCTAAGCAAAGCATAGTCAATAATTTATTTCATAAGTGATGTCTTTTTATCTTACTTACACTTGCCAACAAACTGAAATCACTTTAGTCAGAAATAATGTTTGTAATGCAGTGAAGGTAAATTGCCCTCGCGAATAGTATTGCGTTTTCAATCCCCTCTTCACGTTGAGCGTCAAAAAGTGAAATAAGTGCATTAATATGTGTCTCCACAGCGCTCATACGACTGGTGAGCGGGAGATCTATAACCTTATATTTTTCGTATTCTAGAACTGAAGTTTCAATATGATGTTTTCCTTATATTTTCTTCTAGCATATTTTTACTTTTGTAATCCAGATGCCTTAGTTCTAGGGATGGTATTTTGTTATTATCCTTCACTCAGTTTTTAGCTCATGGAAGAAGCATATAAAATACTCGAATTGGTAGAAAACATTATTCATTAAAGTTAACGAAAGCCAGTGAAGGAGATGTTTAAGCTCAAGTTTTGCGTTCGCATAAAATGTGATGACTATGTTTAGTTTAAGCTTGTATTTCTTTCACAAGTAGTTTTCCCTCATTCTTTTGAATTCTGCTGTAATGATAAAAAACAGAATTTTGCTGATAAACAGAAACAAACAAAAAAAACCCTTAGCTCATAATCAATTATAGTTGAATAATAATACTGTAAAAGTTCCAGAAGAGTTGCTTTCAGAAATTTCATTTGGACTGACATTTTTATACGGCTTTCTTGAAACTTTTAGAATAAAGAATCTAATTTTGTCGAAAAACGTGAAATATATTTTATGTAGAAAAATGAAAATAAATAAAATCTATAAATATATAAAATTTATTATATCTCTTAAGAAAATATAAAGCTAATAAAATACAAAAGTAATAGTCAACATTTTTATAGCATCGAACATTTCAATCGTAGACACTTAAGGGGAAAATCAATAAAATACTTTTTATTTATTAAAGTTTTAGACGACTGATTTTTTTTAACCGAAATGAAAAATAAAGAAAAAACAATTGAAAGTTCAACGAATCAGGTTGTATAAATTACATCGCACTTGTTTTCAGTTTTTCTGAAACAACGTAGATCAAATATATATGTGTATTGAAAATCAAGAAATAGAATAACCAAGTATGAGATCCATTCAAAGTGTTGATGGATTGATTTTATGAATTCAAAAGTGTCTCTTTGCTCCGTTACCGAAAGGAAATTGAAATGCAGAATGAAACAGAGCTTATGAGCCAAACTTTGAAGGGTGGCAGAGTACACTCGAACAAACATATTTTATGTAGGAATGTACAGTAGGGTAGGCCGAAAAATAACAAAATTTTTTTTCATGTCGCTATACCGAAAAAAAGTTGCGAATTGGTGAGAAATAGAACGTGGAAAAAATGAATTAAATTGATTGATGTCTTCTTCTATTGTTTTTCATTCATTTTTAAAATTTATTTGAATCCCTTTATTAGCAGTTAAGTACTTAATTTTTTAAAAGTAATAATTTTATATCATCAAAATTGGTTTATAACTTCCTATCGTAGATTCCTTTCCAAGCTAACAAAAAAATGAGAAATTACTTAAAAATGCAATTTTTAATTCTAGTCATCACCATGATCTTCACACATCATCTTGTCGGTGAAATGCAGCAGGTCGATGTATACGCGTAGCAAAAGGTTGTTTATGTCTAAAAAAATAGCAAATTTATGTATTTTCTTTGTTTAGGATAACCCATTGCAAGACTAAGCTCCAAAACTAGAGTATTATTTGTTAATTTAGAAAGTATGTCTAGAATACAGAAAGTAATAAAATTTAACAGACCTTTAAGAAGACACTCCGACTATTAAATCATCTTTTGTCTCTTAAATTTTTGCATGGCATTTTACTCATTCTTCTCACCAGATGATACTTGGAAGTGTGATTTTTAGGAGAATGCGGGACTACTCCGATGTTGATCGAAAAACACTCAGTAACGATCAATAGTATCTTCTTAATATTTTAGTTGGACGCGGTGGCCTAGTGGCAAGGTCTCGACCTCGTGACCGGAGGGTCGCAGGTTCGAAACCCGATTCCACTGATGATCCGCCGTGTATGGGGCCTGTTGCACGCTAAATCATACGTAGTGGCCAAACGTCCTCCCGTTGGTGTGGCGCGGAAGTTAGGAGAGGGGGTGCCAGCTCAGGTGTCGTCCTCGTCATCTGATCGCGGTTCAAAATTACGAGGTCCGTCCCTAAAAAGCCCTCGTGTTGCTTCAAAAAACGGGACGTTAATATAACCTAATTTAATATTTCAGTTACCCTAAAGTCGGGAAGACATATTGAAAAATTGGCTATCCGCAATTCTGACCAATTGTTACATCTCTGATGGTTAATAGTAGCAAAGCACTGAGATGGTACTCAAACGAAGAAAAAAAAAACAGTGTGAAGTCGTTCATGACAAAGCTGTTAAATATGAAAACCAGTAAATATTTCACAGGGCCCAGTACATGTGTTTAAAGGAAATTAAGCATCTCATTGACCTTTCTGAAAACTTACTTAAAATTATTATCCTTGTAAACGAATATAATGCATTTTTCTCATGCTGAAAATATGATGTTGATCATTCCCAGGATGACAGAAAGCACTTAAGAGAACTGGGAATTAGACGAACTTTAAACGTAAAGCAGTCAGTTGCAAAGAGAAAAATATCAGAAGTTTCAAGTCGTTATAACTATCTTTAAGCTACGAAGTACGCGAAAGTTATTGAAGTGAATGCTTGTGGTTTAACTCGCTCTCCGTTGTTATAAGACATTAGCGATGATGAAATCATATCACTTATTCAGTCTAGAACAGTACCTTAATGGGACGTGGAAGAATTCACGTTACACACAAGCATTTATGTACCAAATTCGTATCAGAAGTCGAGTCTGCCTAAATTCAGTTTATCGGTCCTATGCCCAGGGGTTAGTGAGCCTCAAACAGGGCTATCAAATGCGAAAATAAGAAACTAATAAGTTTATGAAATCTAGTCAACTTTATTTTCTGTGTTCCCAAACACACACACAAATTTAAACAAAGAAGAAATAATAATAATCTGTAGTTACCAGCATTAAAAATAAATGCTAAATTATTGAAACAGCAAATATCAACATGGAAAACTACGCACAAGATATTCAATCATTTGGAATATTCCGAGAGCGAATAATATTGAAGCCATTCGTTTTTATCTTTTAACAAGAGGTTTCTGTTTGTTTAGAATATGTTTAATTACTAATTTTCTCTAATTGGAAGGTATATTCATACATAGGTATTCTGATTTTTTTCTTCATTGAGAAATAACACCAAAGTATAAAAAACTTTTTTGTTTACAGAGAGATCCACTCCATATATGCGCCCAGGGTCTCAAAATTCAAACGACAACGCTGGTCGAAAAATTTGCGGAACTGAGCACGGAATATTTCATCACAAAGACACTACTGCATGTATTGCCCGAGTTCTCCCGTATATCAGACTTCCAAATATCATCTGGTGAGAAGAATAAGTAAAATGCCATGCAAAAAAAATTTAAGAGGCATAAAGATGTTTTAATAGCCGGAGAGTTTTCTAAAAGGTTTGTTAAATTTTATTACTTTCTGTATTCTAGACATACTTTCAAATTAACAAATAATATTCTAGTTTTGGAGCTTAATTTTGCAATGAGTTATCATAACAAAGAAAATAAATAAATTTGATATTTTTTTAGACCTAAATAATCTTTTTGCCATGAATATACATCGACCTACTGCATTTCACTGACAAGATGATGTGTGATGATCATGGTGATGATTAGAACTAAAAATTGCATTTTTAACTAATTTCACATATTTTTAGTCAACTTTGAAAGGAATCTGGGACAGGAAGTTACAGACCGATTTTGATAAAATTTATTACTTTTAAGAAGTTCAGTACTTAACTACTAATGCTGTAATAAAGAAATTCAGATGAATTTTAAGATTTTAAAAATTATTGAAAAACAGTCGACTTTTGCCATTTTTTACGACTTTCAAGGCCCATGCGGGAACGGAAGATATCAATAAATTTAATTCATATTTTTCCTCGTTTTATTTCTCACCAATTAGCAACTTTTCCGCTGTATAGCGACATGAAAAAAAAATTGATTACAGTTTTTCTTGTTTTCTTTTCCTCGTAAAAATAAGCAGTGCTGGAACGGAATTCCAGCTCTACTACACCAATGGAAACTGGGTTTTCCTACTTTAAGACTTTTGAATAATATTCTAATCCATCATAACGCAATCTACATTTTTATACTCAGTTTTTCGCGCGGCGAAAGCTGTGAAAATATGATATCTTGAAGATCTGCAGTGTTTATTCTTTCTTGCCTCTAATGATATTGAGATTGATTCCACCCTATAAAAAATTTCATCTGAATAATATTTTAGAAAATTATCCTTTTCGAAGAGTGATTTCTAAGAAAAGAAAACAAATATTAAATAAACCAGACCTGTTTCTATGGAAGCAACATAAAGCGAAACTGAAACCCGTAAACAAACCATGAGAGAAATCAAAGAAAAACATAACGAGGAGGCGAAGATATACTTTTGGTGGAAGGGAGAAAAGAAAGGGGGGGGGGAAGCATCTTTCTCTTTCAGTTGGTTCCTCGCCAACTAGAGTTGTGCTTAATGCAGTCCAGGCACATACAAATTGAAAGGGAGAAATGATTGCTTTTTCCCCCGTTTCATCGCTTAGTTGTGCGAATTTTGATGCTTTCCAGGGCAAGCAACTTTGCAGCCCGACGCGAGTCTCTCTTGTTGATTCATTTTCTGTCTTCGTTTCACGTTTTCATTACCCCCCCCCCCTCCATTTCATTGATAATCAAACTCTCGTAGTGGGAAAGTAAGCAAATAAGAATAAAAACTAAAATACCAGCTTTTAAAATAATTTCAGAGTGTGTTGCAGCTTTGCAGTCCTAATGCACTGCAAATTTATGCAGTTCATCCAAACTCTTTCGAATGGAAAGATAAGGAATTAATTTGCCCTTTCGATAGATTCTAATGAGGTAATTTTTGCATTCGAACGAGCAGTGCTTGGAAGTAATTAAAACGAATCTCTCTTCAAGCAAAATGCGTATTAAACTATCCGAAGTAAATCTGTCTTTAACCAATAGAATAGCATTTGTATAGAGCAGTATTTATACTCTTTGATTGAGTAAGCAAATGTCGATGAAAAGAGCATTTAAGAGCTTCGAACGAAGTTTCTTTTAATACGGAAGCATAATTTTTTTTATTCTGTTAGCAGCTTTTCTATTTACCTTTTAATTCAGTCGATTCAGTCTTAGCGACGAATTTCACATCTTTCGATATAATGAAGAGGCGCAGTAGAATCTTTTGGGATAATTAAAAATCGATTTGAACTCGACCAATAATACTGGTAGCAAGTATTTTTTGTTCTCTGAATTGTATAAGTAAATAGTAAAGATAGCAGCTTAGATCCAATCAATAGCACAGTTGGAAAGAAATCTGACGGCACATGCGATAGAAAGGAAAATATTTGCTTTGAAGACTGCTCAGTAGACAGATATAACTCCTAAACAAGAAATGATTTTCTTTATATATCTGATTTGTTGTATCGTACTTCCAGTAATAAAAGTTTTGTTGAGTTTATCAGAGAATAAGTAGAAATGAAGAGATAAAGGAGAGAAAAGGAAAATCGAACAAAAAGAGGGAAAGAATGATAAAAGCGATAAAACTTTAAACTCCTTTGATATTCTTTTAGATTAAACATTTTCTGTTGAAGAAATCAACTAATTTGTTTATTAAAAATGTGACTCTGAAAAAGGGTATAAAGATAAGCAGTTAAAGAATAGAATTTCCTACTTTAAATACACCCTTCAGTTTGAAATGCGATGTGTTATAAACTGTTATTATAAGCCTTGGCAGGTGCTTTAGACAGGTGTTAGATATTCAGTCGCCCACTTAACATATTAAGTGATAACAATTGCATGAAACTGCATAGAATGCATGTTATTAGAATCCGGCTGAGTTTCATGTAATTTAGTGAGTGATTAAAATGTTGGATATAGTTTACTAGGGTTGACTTCAACTCTTGCCAACTGAGGCAAAATCCTATTAAGCGAAGGCTTTAATTGAATGGTTTCTTTTTGTTTTAGTTAATTGCTATTTAGCTGCTGAAAATCATGCGAGACAAAGATACATATTTAAAAAGTTTGTAATCGTATTTGAATATAAATAATTGCATTAATTTATATTATTAAAATCTATTTATTCCAGAATGTGGTTATTTTATTTTTACTCGTATTATTTCTTTTTGATGCATAAAATACAGTTGAATGAGTTGTAATACAGTCGAACCGCGATATAGCAAACCCTGGATATAACGAACCCTCGGTTACAGCGAACCTTTTACATGGTCCCAACGGAAGCCCTATGTTAATAATGTATTTTCATACGTTTACAACGAACAGCAAACGCTAGAGACTCGGTTATAGCAAACTGAAAATTTCTAAAACTTCAAACTTTTCACTTGCCTGAAGGGACATTCTTTACTAATTGTGCTCAAGTCAACCCAACTTCTACAAGAGTTACCCCTTTTGCATGAAATACTCTGGTTCAGAGACCACATTCCTCGCCTATTGTACCTTTGTTAGAGTCGCTGCTAACCCCATAAGTGGGACAAAGGAACAACAGGCAAGGCTCTTTATAGTTTCTATCTCCCGTCCTCCCCCCCTGTAGACACCTGGCCTAGTGTCAACCAGGGAAGGGGGGGACTTTCTGGTTAGACGACCTAAGAGCAATCACGTGTTTTCTCCGCCATATTTTTTAATTGCTTAGCTTTTCATTCTATGAACTTTGTAGTGATCATGGCTAACGTTGGCAAGCGAAAAGCTTTTTCTATCGGAGCAGAAAAGCACGGAGTGAATGCTTTTCGCAAAATGAAATCGAACATTTCGAATGTTGTGACGACGATGTCATTACATCTGGAGAAGTGAGTGAGGAAGATATCGTGGCATTAGTAAATGAAAAAAACAACTCTATTGTAGATTCGTCTTCAAATATGGAGGAAGAATAAGACGAACCATGGCTTTCAATTGCAGATGCAAAAACGTTTTGAACAATTTTTTTGCCACAGAAAACATCGACGAACATGTTGTGGACCTGTTTATAATAGTAGATAAAAAAATTGACGAGTTGTATATAAAATCGATAACTTTTCAACCAAAAATAACATCTTTTTTCAATGTAGTGGATTAGCAAATAAGTAGAAAAAGGCAGATGTTTAGTTTGTTTGTTATTGAGTATATTATTTAATACTTGGTTTGTCCCTAATTACTAATGAAAATATTATGTTATTAAAAAGTTGATTATAGAAGTAGTATCTTAGCATGTTAGGGCTTTTTTTTGCAAATACGGATACAGCGAACATCGGTTAAGACGAACTTCTGAGTCGGTCCGTTGAGGGTTCGTTATAACGGGGTTTGACTGTATATATGATGGATGGACTCTCATTTCTTTTCTTAATGCACGATTTACGAGATATATTTAGCATTTTAATGATTTTAGCTTAAAATGTGATTTCTCTAAATAACGATTCTTTCACATTTTACACTGTAGTGCCGTGTTTGATTATTTCAAATTCAGATGACAATGTTCATGGTGTCTTGACAACCATTTTTTTGTTTTATTAACTCTTAAACCGCAAGCGAATTTTTATTTTATAAATATTGCTGTTCATTCACTATATTTATCTAATTGCTATTTACATGCAACGTTTTAATGTGCAGCTTGATAAATTGTATGGAATAATGGAGATGCGATTTCTATGATTCTTGACTCGAGAGACAAAAAAACAAACAGTTATTAATTGTTCTGAATATTATAAAAAGTTACATTTGTGATTTTTCTTTTTGCTTTTAGATGCTATCTGCATATAGTTCGAATTTTCATTTATTCAAGAGTCGAGTATTTGCTGGGTATGCTCGAGTTCAAAATTATACACTTGAATTACAAGATGCAAGTTCAAAGCTAATTTCATCAGAATTAATTTGTATTGAATTAATTTCATGGTGATTGGGTTAAATCAGTCAAACCTAAAGATCAAGCGTGAATTTTCTGAGACCTTTCCAAATTTAAATTAGGGACATTGAGATGAACTAGATTATTTTAATAATTTTTTGACTTGAATTTGTTTGATTTTGACTTCTTAAGTTAAGAATATTTAATTCTTAAGTCTCTGTTATATTAAATACTAGCAGTACCCGTACGGCATTGCCCGTGGCATTCTGACTTCAACAAAGTAAAAAAATCCCACAATGACATAAAATACCATGACATGCTGGGAACGTTTACTTGCTAGAAAGCTTCACTTCGGATCTGCGACAGAAAACGTTTCCGATCAAGAAAAAAAATTATTAAAAATCGGAGAAAAAGATATTTTAACCGTTCTTCTTTTAAAACAGGGAGAAATGTTCCAGTTATTACCTCAAAAAATTTGAAAGCGATAACGAACTTAGGACGTCGGATGCAGGATAACAAGTTTCAATTCTTAAATAAAACAAATTTCATTAAAACGATAATTGTTTGTTCTTTTCTTCCTACATTTATCAGAAACGATATTATGGAGAAATGTGTGTAGAAACTCACACAAAACACTACAAAATATTAAATAAAAAAATTTCTGGATTAAATTTTAAAATTCGGGCTTCGATGTGCATTGAGTCACCATCACGACTACCTGTGTGCCAAATTTTATGACCGTAAGTGCGATAGATTCGTTTTGATATCGCACACACACACACATTTATTTTTATAAGTAGAAATATTAGTTCAGCTTTCAACAATGAAAGAGAAACACGCAAATAAATATTTGTTTAAACAATAAAAACGGTTTGAATTGCGTTGAAACAATGAAAATTATACCAAAAATATATCTTTAAAAATTTATTAAAATTAAAGAAAATATTGTATGGCCAATTTTTCGTTTAAAACAAATTTTTAGAAGTTTAAAATAAACTTCATTAGAACAGATATTGTTTGCTCTTTCTTATAGAACATCTATTTTATTTCTACGATCATTAGAAAAAATTCAATGGAGAAATGAGTATGAAAAATCACCCAAAATACCACAAAATATTAAATAAAAAAAATTTCTAGATTGAATTTTAAAATTCTGGCTTCGAGGCGCATTGAATCACTATTAGTACTACCTGTGTGCCAAATTAATGCTGTAAGTGCAATATTTTACGTCTATACATCGCACGCACACAAAAACATTGCCTTTTACACTCCTGCTAAAAAAAAGCAACAATTGCAAAACTCGGAATAAAACAAAAACTATTTAATGGATATGCGTGAAAGTTGTACACGAGGTAGGTGTGGCATTACTAGACCACATATCAAACAATAAAGCAAAGACAAACAAAAACACATATATTACAGCCGCCGCGGCGCGACAGCCCAAATTGGTAGGCAGAATGTACAATGGGAACCACACGCTAAATAACGGGAAATAGCTGAAATGCATACCCTCTAGAGGCATGCTAGCAATAGTGTCGTTGATCGCTTGTTGTGGCAGTAATGCCCATTCCTGTAGTAAGCCTTGTTGGAGCTCGTGGAGGGTGCCTGGCGGCACACTGCGACCTGCAATCCGTCTTCCCAACATGCCCCAGACATGCTCTATGGGATTCAGGTCTGGTGATCTAGAAGGCCACATCATCTGTGATATGGTTTCACTCTCCAGATAACTCCGCATCAATCGTGCTCTATGCGGGCGGGCGTTATCGTCCATAAATATCGCGTTCGTACCCATTGCAGCGATAAAAGGCCGCACAAGAGACAGAACGCCGCCTCATGTCCCCGTACCCTAAGCCATTACAGCGACCGAACCGGTTGGATGGGCATGGGACAAGAGACAAGGGGTTGTAGGATTTCGTCGCGATATCGGACAGCTGTGACGGAACCCCCAGCGAACATGTAGAGGTCGGTTTGGCCGTTTATTGCTATCCCTGCCCAGATAAATAACTCGCCACCACTGTAATGGTATCTTTCGACGATGTTTGGCGCCCAATAGCGTGTCCCTGGCTCTCGCCATATCATTGCCCTTCGGGAATCGTTCTGGATGTTAAATCGAGACTCATCCGTAAAGAGTACGTGGCCCCACTGCTCTGGTGTCCAACTGCGATGTTCACGGGCCCAATGCAACCGCGCTCTGACGTGCGCTGGGGACAAAAGCACACAAACAACAGGTCGTCGTGCGAACAGACCTCCTTCATGCAGTCTGCGCGACACAGTTTGGTGGGATATGGGCCTTCCTGCAGCAGCTGAGAGCTGCGACGCCAGCTGTGGCGATGTTAGTGTCCTCCGGCGTCTGGCACATTGCAACAGGTAGCAATCGTCTGCCGTTGTGGTGATTCTCTGTCGTCCAGACCCACGTCTTCGACTGGTGTTTTGATCCCTTTGGTAATGGTTCCACAGCCTATGGATGACACTACGATGCACATTCAGCTCTCTGGCAACAGCAGATTGTCTTGCACCAGCTTGCAACATACCGACAGCCCTCCGACGCATCTCATCGTGCAAATGGTTTCTTCTATTCAGGCTTTCCGCTTTGGGTATCTCGGATTTTGTGGAACTATCGCTGCTTGCGAACTGAAGCATAGGTCCGGCAAGCCCCTTTTTAAGGCGTTGCGGTGTGACCGCGGGATTGTGTTTTATGCTAATTTTGGTTACCTATTTGCATTCGGCGATGCAACGTCTACCTCATATGTAAATTGTGCGTTTTAATTCAGTATTTTGCATGTGTACCGCGTGTTTTCGTGTTTGTTGCTTATTTTTTGAGCAGGAATGTATATATATAGAGATTACTTATTGCATAGTTTGTTTTATGTATTAGTATATCTTCATTTGGTAAACCTTTTTAAGCAAACATATTTATTGTACGCACTTATTTTATTTTCCATTTGTTTTTTTATAGAAAGAAAACGAACTTATACTCAATAAATATTCAATTTATATATTCTAGTCCTAAGCATTTACAGTATAATTACTGAAGGAAAGTACCAATTCAACGTGATGCCGTCGTTTTCAGACAAAGTGTTCATCATTTTACTTTACAACAGTATTATTTGAAAAGATAATTTAAACGTCTGCGAAATAATGATGCACACAGCAATTTTCTTCAAATATTTTAGTTTCAGTAATGCTTCCCTAAATAATGGATTAATCAATGAAAGTATTTATAGTTTAGTGTTTAATACGATTAGACAAGACTGAATTTTTCTTCTTGGAAGTAGATATAATGGTGGCAATTATTTATTGTTTTTAAGAAAATCAAATACTTGGAAGTAATTATGCGGAAGCATATTTATTTAAATTAAAATAATTTAACACTATGTAAATAACTTGTATAATTATGGCCATTATTTAGTATGTATGTCTGTAAAAATAATGCATATCCTATATTCACGAGATCTGAATATCCCCAGGAATTAATCATTAAATGAGGTTTAGAAAATAATAATATACTATATTAAATCTTTAAATATGATGAGAAAGAAGGAATGATGCATTTCTTTAATTGTAGGGAAAAGTTTTGAAAGCTTGGTTTAAAGTTGGCAGTTTGTTTGGTTTTATTTGCTTCAGAACTATTTATTTCAGGACAAATATAGAATATCCTTTATTATGAAGTCTATAGTTAATAAAATGTTCATAGTTAATACATAATTTAATGAAACCTTACTGAGTTAGTTTTACTCAAAAATGGTATTGCTTCATTTTAATCTTTTCAAGAAAAAATAATTTTTACCTACTTTTCATAATTCTATCCATCGAAAGGAATTTTTAATTTATTCTTTAGGGAATTTATAAAATAAGCTCAGTATTTCACTCTACTTACAATGAAAAGAATATTTATATCTTTTAATAATTAAGTGAATAACAATTTCTAATCAAAACTTTTGCATGCATAACTATACTGATCATACTATAACTTCCATGAAACGTTTTTTCCAAAAGTTTATTTTATTACATAGGCTTTTAAATTAGTTTTTGGTCATGTTTACTTTAAACTACATGGGAGAAACATTGCTCTATTGTATGTAAACGAGTTTTTGTTGATATTTATCCTTTCATGTAATAACAGAATATTCTTATATAGTACATGAGTTTCTTATTCATATTTATCTAACAGCTCATGGAGAAAGTATTACTGCATTATATCAAAAATGCTGTTAAACTAAAATGTAACTATTTTTCTTAAATTTTTTTTAAAAATCATTCTTGCTTTTTTTTGTGCCTGGTTCGAAGTTTTGTGATGGTTTTCACCAAATAATAGATATAGGATTTTGAGTTCACTTTATTCATTCGTCCTCCAAATTTTCATACATTTTGTGCAGATAAGATTTTAATTATATTTTTCTTGACACTGAAGTATATTATAAAATATATACAACGCCAAAAATTAAATGAGTATTTTAAAATGAACGTTTATTCTGATCATGATAGACAATTCGAAAGTATTATAAGTATAATTATGCAAATTAAAAAAATGATCCATATTTAATCAACTTCAAAACTTCTTTTGTTGAAGTCATGCATTTGTAATGAAGTGAAATACAATTTTATAACTAAACTCTCTCTCCTGCCTGGATTATTTTGTTTCTATTTATGATCTTTTTCCATTAGTTTAATTTCTACTTATGAACATATGCATGATTACTCGTACTATTTAGAAATATCTAATGACTTTTTTGTGAATTTTTCCTCTTAAGATATAAAGCTATCATTGCTTTAGAAATTTTATAAATATTTATTTTGGCTGTATCAAAAATTCTAATATAATTTTAGTTATTTTGAAATGTATGTTGTACATGAACAATGATCTAAAATTCATTTCTAGATTTGCATTAAAAATGCATGAACATCCAATGAAATTGGATACTATAATATCAAACGTGAATTTTATCCCTCAGTTTTTCCCCGAGTATTATTTTCAGTAATATAACAAATAAAATTCTTTCTTTACTGACATAAAAATGGTTTTAATCATTGTTACTATATGATAAAAAGATTTGCATTCCGGAAAAGTAAAATATATAATTAAGATTTCAAAGTTGTTTTGTAATATTTAAAGAATAGCACGAATCATTGCTTCGAATTTAATATCATAAAAATTTCAACTTGCTTTCGAAGATAGTTATTTTATTTAGACTGCTTCTAACTAAATTTTAAAATTAAACTAATTTGTTATTGCCTCGTTATTTAAACCAATTCTTTTCACAAAAGATAAAATGGAGAAGTAAAGAACCTTTCATTGATTTTCAAAATATAACGTTAAAAGAATAAGTAAAAATGAATGAAAATGTCACCGATTTCCTTTTCTTTCACTTCAACTAGTAGGGTTGTTTACATTTTTTACGCAACACTCTTTAATAACATGTTTTCGAATTTGAACTTGTAATCTGTTTGAGAATAATTTGCTCTTCCAAATCGCCTCTTCAAAAATTAGTTAATTTCAAAGGACGTGGAGTGAAAAAAATTGTTTAACAATTGAAGACTCGTCTTAATATTTATTATCCGTACTACAATCCATTAATGGTGCAATTTATCAAAAGAAAAAGAAAATATTGTGCAATGCTAGTTCAGCAACAATTTTGCTGAAACTTTTTTTCCAGAATTCGCATGCTTTAAAAGAAATCCCTCCCATTTAAATCTTATTTCAAGTATTTTTAAATATTTCTTCTTCCTTTTTTTCTCATAGCTATTTTAAAAAAAGAACACCGTTCCCACTCACATCCATCCCAAACTGATTAGGAGCGATCTACGCTCTAGGAACGGGAATGTGACGTTACGTAATATAGCAACTAGTAATGTGATGCAGTCGTTATTCGGGATGTTGAATAAGAGTGACAGGTATTCACTTACAATGAGCTTTTATTAGCGAACTAAAAAATAGAATTTTTAAAATTCACAGTATGGATGTCAACACAAAATCGTAAACGTGAGGCGTGGATAGAAATAATCAAAGCAAATTAGAATTTTAATCACATTTATAATACTCATTATTTATATATCACATTATAATATTAAAAATTTTAATGAGTGTTTAGGTTTAGTTTAGTTATACAGGGTGTTCATTAGTTATTGTCGGGGTTTCCGTACCTCATAACTTTCGAATAAAAATATTACGCAAAAACCGATTACGTATTCGTAAATTACAACTCAAAGAATTTTATTAATGATATTAAAAAGATTAATGAATTTGCACATGGCTGCCCTTCGTGGCTCGTAACACATCGAGACGAAATTCGATTTCCCTCCAAGTGTTCTCCAGCATTTGTGGGGTAACATTTTGGATCGCAGTAACAATTCTGCGCTTCAGTTCATCAAGGGAGGGCACAGGGGTCTTGTACACAATATTCTTGACAAACCCCCATAGAAGGAAGTCCAGCGGTGTTATATCTGGTGATCTCGGAGGCCATGGGATTGGTCCACCTCTTCCACACCATCTGTCGGGAAAGTTCTCGTCTAAAAAGTCACGTACAATCATGCCCCAATGTGGGGGTGCACCATCCTGTTGAAATATCACATCTGGCTGATGTTGCTGCATCTGAGGAACCGCATACATCTCCAGCATGTCAAGGTATGCCACGGAGTTTATTGTTGTTTCAGCAAAGAAGAAAGGTCCAATAACTTCAGTATGTGATAAAGCGCACCAAACATTCACCTTTGGGCTATCTCTTTCCAATTCTCGATAACCGTACGGGTTCTCCGAGCCCCATATTCTACAGTTATGTTTATTCACTTTTCCTGACACATGAAAAGTGGATTCGTCACTGAAGAACCATTTCCGAAGGTAATTTTCATCATTCTCAATTCGAGTCAAAATTTGTTCAGCGAACTCAAAACAACGCGGTTTATCATTCGGGTGTAAAGCTTGCACAATTTGCACTTTGTAGGCATTCAGATGAAGGCAGTTATGGAGAACGTTCCATATCATCGTATGCGGCATATGTAACTGCACAGCTGCTTGTCTCGTTGATTTTCGTGGACTGCAAGTAAACGTTTCTTGGATGCGATCAACATTTTCCTGCGAAGTGCTCGGTCTTCCCGCTCCCTTTTGGTGTAGAACGCTACCAGTTTCCTGAAATTGTGTAAACCAGCGTCTGATAGAATTATCCGAAGGAGGATCTTTCTTGTACGTGGTCCTGAAGCGACGTTGAGTAGTTATGACTGATTTAGTTTCGAAAAACCACAAAACACACATTGCTTTTTCTTGCTCGGTTGCCATTTTCATTTATGACGTCATAATTACCCAGACTGCAAATGCGCTAAGATCGCATTGTTGCCACGTAAAATTCTTTGAGTTGTAAATTACGAATACGTAATCGGTTTTTGCGTAATATTTTTTATTCGAAAGTTATGAGGTACGGAAACCCCGACAATAATTAATGAACACCCTGTATTAAATCTCGTTTTCAAGCAACATGAGGGCTATTTAGGGACGGATCTCGTAATTTTGAACCGCAGTCAAATGACGAGGATGACACCTGAGCTGGTACCCTCTCTTCAAACTTCGGCACCATACATGCAGGAGGACGTTTGACCCCCTACGTGTGATTTAACTTTCAACCGACCCGCATACAAGGCGGAATTTCAATGGAATTGAACCTGGAACCCTCCAGCCCCGAATCTGAGCCCCAAAGAATTTTTAGGAATTTTCCCTTCTTATGATATTTATTGTGGCTTAATTTCTTTGTTGTGATGTTTTGAGTGCCTCACGCTTTTGTGATTTTGTTCTGAAGTCTGCATTTTAAATTTTTATATTTTTTTCTTCTAATTTTTAGTGCTCTAATAAAAGTACTTTTAAGAAACTTATTTAGTTTTAAAATTTTCTACTTTAATATATTTCATGACTCATTATTGTAAATCATACGGAATCTTGAAATCAATATTTTCTCAAATACGGTGAAATCGGGCACTCATACGGAATCAAAATTTAATTACATCTACTTATTAATTGATCTATTTAAAGAATCATTTTAAAATTAATTCTTTTTTCAGAATTGAGAGCAATGCAATCTTTATCACCAATATAATAAATTTAATGAAAACAGTTTTTTAAAACACACGTTTAGTAGTATGCTAAGAAAAGCATATTTTTAAATTGTAATTATAATCCACATTTTTAGACTTTAATTTATAATTCATTAATATAAATATTATGGAATCATGAAATAAATTTTTCTCTAATTCTCTAAAAGGCGGCGCCACCTGTACGGAGTAAAAATATTATTATATCAATGAATTAATTGATAGTTAAGTTCTAAAAATATTAAAATATTTTATTGTCATCAGGAACACATAGCTGTACATACTTTCAGAACTCTAGTTCATCGAGAAGTGATAGAAAATGTTTTGGAAATAATCTCCTTCTTTCTCCTCATTTAATATTCAACCAATTACAAGCAAATGTGATGATGTCATGCGTACGATGATGTTATGATGCAATACGTCACTGCGTGGCGTCACAAGTATCCCATGATTCCATGGATGTTTTTTGACATGGAGAGCCGGTAAGAGGCTTAATATGTGCTTCTAATTATGTACTTGTAAACGTCTTCATGTCTGTGTCGTTATAACTGTCTTACGTTTATGTGTTTAAAAATAAATGATGATTACTTCAACCTGTATCTCATCTCTGCATACCACACTCTGCTAATTTCCCCTTCAAAAATTGATAACAAAATGTAAAACATAAAACTTGTTATTGAATTGAATAGATATTGAAAGCGCATAATATTTTCTGAAACGTATATTAAAATGCATATGCCATGTAAAATATACAGAAGATATACTTAATTAAAGCAAGAGTTATAAAAAAAAGTGTTCACTTTAATTTTTTTCATTTTGTGATCTGTTTTTTCTTAATGTTGCAGGTTAAGTGTACAATTGTTTATGTCATTTTACCAGAAAATTGAATACTTGGTATAGTTAAAATATATGTATGTAATGACTTAAAATTTTCCTATTTTTAAAAATGCTTCTTAATTTTTCAATTTATACACTTATTATTTCTATTTAAATTCTAGCATAAGGATAGTTGCCACTTTAACCGAAAGAAGCCCGGATTCAACCGGCTGTAGCGTTCAGGACTTCCCCCTTTTCGAAAATACTATTTAAGCTTCCTGCGATGTTGTAACACTCTCTTTTTAACAATGCAACTCTTCCTAGTAAGACGTGCTGCTTTGCGCGTAAACTCTTCATCATTATCCATAGGTTTGGATTTAATTTATGATAACGTTATCTGATTGATATAGCCTGCATCATCATCTTTAATTCAAATGAATAAATAGGAATTTGATCAACTAATTCGGAGCATAATTTCGGTTATCAGGTGAGATAGACCTTTACAGCTTGAAAAAAATACTACTTTAAATAAGAGATGAAAAAAAGTAGAATATAGAAAATTGGATTATCGATTTTGCAATATTTATAGATTTTCAACTTATTAGAAATTACACCCATTTTTCCACATCAGTCTAAATCGAGGCAATTAAAGCAATCAAAATAATTTTATATTTGTAAATACTAATTTACGTTTTTTGTTATTTATATGTATTTGCCTATTTTTATGGGTGGCAGTTGTTTTTTGAATTAAAAGAATGTATACTTTATTATTTTGGTTTCGATAGCAATTTTTTTCAATTTGTTTTTTCGCGCATTTTTTTCTATTACGACGGACGCTCTGAAAGTAAGTTTCGTCATGTTTTTTCACAAGGAAGCTTTATTACAATCCGAACACATACAATGGCATAACAAAATACAAACTTTTGGCAATTCTCCCGCATATTCGTTACCGACATTGATACATTTGTCGTACCGTGAAATCAATTTCCAGAAACCATCCTGGTAAAAATCGGTGCCCCAGAGGGAGAGGGAAGTTTTTCCCAGCCTGCTGCACCTCGTCATTGCTTCGGAAGTGACGTCCTGATAGTACCGATTTCAATGCAGGAAAAGCTGAAGATGGGTGCCGAAGGACCTCACGCTGATCATAAGACTGCAAGAATAACAATAAGCTTCGAGGGGTTTTGTTCTTGGACGATAATGCAAGACCTCACACAGCAAGGGACACAAAAGAACACATTCGTCGCCTGGGATGGGAGAGATTGGATCACCCGTTCTACTGCCCCAATCTTGCCCCGTTAGACTTTTCTCTGCATTGAAGTCGGCACTATCGGGACATCACTTCCGAAGCAATGAAGACATGCAGCGGGCTGAGAAGAAGAACTTTCTTCGCTCTCTGGGGCACCGATTTTTACCAGGACGGTTTTTGGAAATTGATTTCATGGTACGACAAAGGTATCAATGCCGGTGGCAAATATATGGAAAAATAGCCAAAAGTTCTTATTTTATTATGCCATTGTACAGTGAAGAGCCAGAAAAACTGGTACAGGAGTGCGTTTGCAAATAACCGGGTTATGTAACCAATCATCGTAACCCGATGCGGTCGGCAACGCCTATATGAGACAACAGATGTCTGACAAATGTATTAGATCGGTTCCTGCTGTGCAATGGTAGGTTATCAAGATTTAAGTGACTTTGAACGTGGCGTTATAATCGGTGCACGAGAGATGGGACATAGCATCTCCAAAGTAGCGATGAAATTTGGATTTTCGCGTACAACCATTTCACGAGTGTACCGTGAATATCGGGTATCTGGTAAAACATCAAATTTCCGCCATCGGTGCGGCCGGAAATAGACCTTGAAAGAACTGGACCATTGACGTCTGACGCGAATCCTTAAACGAGACAGACGTGCAATACTTCCTCAAATTGCCACGGATTTCAATGATGGGGCATCTACAAGTGTCAGCGTGCGAACTATTCAACGGACCGTCATTAATATGGGCTATCAGAACCGAAGGCCCACTCGTGTACCGTTGTTGACTGCACGGTACAATGCTTTACGCCTCTCCTGGGCCCGACAACACTGCCATTGGACTGCTGATGATTGGAAACACGTTGCCTGGTCTGACGAGTCTCATTTCCAATTGCATCGGACGGATGCACGTTTACAAGCATGGAGACAACATCAATAATCCATCCTGTTTGTCAACAGGGGACTGTTCAATCTGGTGGAGCCTCTATGATGGTATGGAACGTGTGCAGTTGGCGTGATATGTGACCTCTGATACGTCTAGAGACAACTCTGACAGGTGACAGGTACTTAAGAATCCTGTCCGATCACTTACACTCATTCATGTCCATAGTGCATTCCGACGGATTGGGACAATTCCAGTATGACAATGCGACATCCCACGCTTCGAGAGTTGCTACCAAGTGGCTCCAGGAACATTCTTTTGACTTTAGACACTTCCATTGGTCACCTAAATCCCCAGACATAAACATTATTGAAGATATCTGGGATGCCTTGCTACATGTTGTTGAGAAGAGTTCTCCACCACCTCGCACTTCTATGGATTTGTTAACTGCCCTGCAGGATTCATGGTGTGAATTTTCTCCAGGATACCTTCAGACATTAGTCGAGTCCATGCTACATCGTTTTGCGTCACTTCTGCGTGCTCATGGGGGCCCGACACGATATTAAGAAGGTGTACCAGTTTTTCTGGCTCTTCAGTGTATGTTTCGGATATTAAAGCTTTCTTATGAAAAAACATGACGAAACCTACTTTCGGAACGTCCCTCGTATTTAGATATCCTTTAAGGAGACACACCTACAAGATGAGAATCACTCTTTTAAATAATCCTTTGACGTTCATTTAAGAAGGCGATTATTGAATTCTTATTTTTCCACAATTTATACTTATTTGCCATTAGAAATATTCCATGCGTTGCTCCATAAGATAATCATATTAATGAAACTTTTATATATTGCGCAAAGTTATAATTCGATTATTTTTTTATAAAAGAATAGAAAAGTTATTGTTAAATAATAAAATATGAGCTGTAAGTTTATATTTTCAAAATATTTCCCAGGTCATAGAAACCAGAAAGAGAAAAATGCGAGGCTATAAAGTTTTTAATAAGCTAAAAACCAAAATAAAGCCCCTGAAACAAATTTTACATTTAAATTTTAATATTGTTTGTGAATTTCATAACACTTTTTGTATTAAAAATCAATCCAATGCAGTGAAAATGTCTTCGTCAGTAAATATGATGGAAAAATTAGTTTAAAAGTATCATCGCACAATCATACTGACCTAAATATTTTCCAAGAATTCAGCGTTCAGAAATCACCCTCATATGGTCTTATAAATATTTAATCTTAGAGCTAAAGCCCAACATATTTCCCCCGTAAGAAATGATTTAAAGGTATAATTGATTTCCTGGGAATAGATCTTACATTCTTCACCAAACAGTTTAGAAGGCGCTTGGAGAGCTCAAAATTAATTAAATCCTCATTACACGGGTCATGCCTTTGAATTACTTCCTTCTACAAGATTATAATATTTTTGAATGATTTGGCTTTACTCTCTCTCTCTGTATTTTGAAACTGATCCTATTACTTCTTGCACATTAATTGTTGTGGCTAATTTGAGTAAACAATACTCCTTCGAGCATGACAAGAACAAATTGTTCTATTTTTTTATTAACCCTCTGACAGATTATTTTTTTAAAATCACTATTTTGATGTAACATTTGCAAACAGGTTCAAATACCGTTGAACCAAGCGAGTTATTTATATGCAAAGCTTTATTAGTATAATATGATCCAACACTATAAAAGTACTAAGTAAACACATTAGCCTGTGAAATTCGCAAGATGCAGCAGAAAATAGTCTTGTTCCAATACGCGAAAATTGCGGGATATGCAGTCAGATTTTTAACCCCTTGCCATACGATTTTATTTAACCCTCTAATTAGATGACACCACCCATTTGGGATATTTTTTTCTTATTTCAATCTATTTAATATGGCAAAGAATACTTGAGACATTTAAGTGCGTCCAAGTAATTTTTGTATTTAAAATTAATTGTTACATTGACTTAATTACGGATTTAAATGTCAAAAATTCTTCGATGCATGTGTCAGACAAGTTGCTGTAGATTAAGGGGTTTATACGTTGACTGACAACCGCTGAATGACTCGTAATTATTAGATTTCTTTAAAATGGTCTCGGTAATCAACGTCTTGACTGTTTTGTTAAGACAAGTAAAAAATTTTTGATCTTAAAATATTTTTTTCTGCACTTTAGAACAGGAATGTAGAAATTATTTTAACTAATAAACTAATCAAACCCAACATGGAATGAGAAGAAATTGCATTTAAAAAGTTAACATCCATTTTATTTAATATCCTCTCTTGCATTATTTTATTTAATGCTTATTATAAAAATAATAAGCCTCATGAGCATTAATATAATGTAGACTTTGTAAAGGAAAGGAAATGAAAAGAAAATATTGCGCAGATTATGCTTATGTTAATTATAAAACGCACTCAAATGCAAAAGTTTATACGCCCTTCATCATTGCAATGTGATTTAGAGCACCTGAATTAAATAATGCTGATGTCTTCTTAATTGCATTTCAATGACAAATATGTCGGATAAATTTTTGTATTTGCATGAATATTATAAAAAGAACCGCAAGGGGATTTGTATAATATCTTCTGATTTCTTTTCCTTTTTAAATCTTACACTATAGTAAAGTTTGTTATTTCTTATCAAAACTATTCAAAAATTTATTTATGAATTATGATCCGACGGCTCTTCCATTGGATCCTAATTCTATGCATCGTCTACTGAACAAGTTTTAATTCTCAAATGACGAATTAAAATGATTTTATTTGCTTTTAGAGCTCTTTTAAAGGAAACTACTACAGGAAAAATAATAATAAAGAAATTGTCAATTTCTTTTTATATGACACATAACCCCCAAATTTTTATTCCATCAAAATTCAATGAACTATACACTCTATTAACCTTTCTCATGATAATTACGATAACTTTCGAAAGGCTGTAATATTTAGAACTCGTTTAAAGTACTTCAGTAATGGAATACTGCATGGCATTAAGTATATTTTATCGTTAAAATGATTGGAATGAAATAAGTTCATGTCTTGACTGTCTCATCAATTTTTATGTCTGTTCTATGTGTACATAAATGGCATGTCATTAGAATAACTCAATTAGACGAATGATCTAATAACGTAACACGATCTATTTGAACAAGTGACTATGAAATAGTTAGGAAGTTTCTTGGTCTATTGATAAAGTTTTAGTTATGATGATTGTTATTAAGTGTCTTCAAAAAGCGATTTTCTCCATAAAGGATTAATATGCAGTTAAATTTAGTAAAAAATATGATCATTGTAAGGTTGTGTTAGTTTTATGTAACTTATCTATTGAGCAAGTGTGAGAAAAAAAGATTTAGCAGATAAACAAAAATCAAAGATGCTTTGTGTTTACATTTTTTTGACTGACAAAACGTGTGCCTTAAAAACTCAGAATTCCGTAGTCATAGTGTTCGTGCATATGCTTTATGTTTATTCTGCAGTGAAATACGAATAAGTGTCAGATTCCCTCGAAAAGTTCAGCTAAAAGTTATACGTTATGTTTAAATTATGTTAAAAGTTATGTTTTAGAAGTATTTTTGTTACTTTTTGGTTGTCCTTCCTCAAACGCTTAATGTTTCATGTTTAAATTAGGCTTTGACTCTTGTTGGTTCACTACTTGTGGTGTTCTAATTCACATCTGTAAAAAAGAATAAAAAATTCTCCTAACTCTTATTACGGATCGCTGGATCTACAATGGTGACTTTCGGGTAGGTTGAGTTCATTAACAACACATTTCGAGATTTAAATTCTTTCCCGTAGATAGATTGACTTAGCAAAGCATATCAATCTAAGAGATTTGGACTTCTAATAGCGAAAATAGTCTATATGTAGTTAAATGTCTCATTTAATATGATATGACTCCTCATAGGTGCCTAAGGGGCTGCGTTAGTGTAGTTGGTGATAGAAACTTCCAGGTCAGAGCTATAGTTCCGTACCTGAGTCTGGATAGAAATATGCTTCACTTTCAGTGTGATATTTTTGCAAAAATAGTAATGAAAACAATATAAAAGTTATGACGGGAATTCTCTCTGGAAAGAGATAAAATTTTGAATTTTTACATTCGGAAATCCCTGTAAAATGAAACATATAAACCTAATTGGCGCATATTTTATTCTGGAAATGTATATTTAAACCAAAAGCAATAACCACAAGCGTTGTGGCATTTACTTTGAATTTATTTTTTTATTTACTAGTAGACACACATTATTTTAAGCATATAATTTTTTTAACTAGTAGATTTGAAAATATTTAAGTCAGGCAGAAGGAAAAGACTAAGGATATTAACTAATATTATGAAAATTATGATTTTTTTAATATTTTTATTGTGTTTTGTATTCTTGATATGGAGTGAATTTAAGAAAAATTATTTTCAAGATTCCATAATATTTATATTTATGAATTATAAATTTAAGATAAAAAAGTTGAAAATAGTTAAAATAGAAAAAAGTTCTGCTCTTTAACACAATAATAAAAGTATGTTTCAAAAATTTGTTTTTGTTAAATTTATTATTTTAATGATGGAGATTACATCGCCCTTAGTTCTAGAGACCGAACTAATTTTAAAATGATACTTTGAGCACATTAAAAAAAGAGAGAATTTGCCAATCAAGACTGCATGAGAAATCTAATAAAAATGCAAAGTCGATTTCATTCGCATTGATAGCTCAAACTGAATACAACAGTTGCAGTGGAAGTATCCCATAAAGTAACCGACACATGAGAGTTCTCAAAGAAAGTAAAATTTATAGCGCGAACTAACGACTTTCGTAGCCTCTGATTTAAGAGAACTGCTTTCCGGCATGACATTGTCGCCACCTACAGAATCGACTTTAAATGAGGAGCACATTTCGTTGAAAATGTGACTAAAAGAATATATTCAAAGGGGAAAATACAACTCAAGATTTCTCAAAAAATTTTTCATGCATAACATTTTTATATGCATACTAAACGTTCTATAAGAATATATTTATTTTCCAATGTGCAAATCTTTAAATTTCTAGATTTTTTAGTTTTTTAAAAAAATTAGTACACACCAGACCATCTAAAAGAATGCAGACCTTGACCTCTGAACACCACACCTCCATCTCTAGAGCTCACGTGCTTCTATTCGGTTTGGTAAACTTGATTAAAATATTACATAAATACAAATGAATGGAAACAGAAAAATTTCAAAGCATATGATTATTCAGACAACTGACATCAAAGTATAAAAGCAAAAAATGCACAATGTCTGGAGTACCAAAAATACTGCAAGAATCTCTATACAGGGTTCCCACTTATATCCGTTACACCACCCTTAACTTCTAAACGGTGACAGCTTAGGCCATAAAGTTGGTGTCTAGGTATAGTAAGAAGGCTATGCGATACTCGATGAGACAACTTACAACGCCATCTATCGGCAAATTTTGGAATTAGTGGTCCTATCTCGTAATGAAAGATACGAGAAAAGAGTCAATTAGAAAGTTGTAGAGCACTCTCGATTTAGTACGAAAAGATACATTGCGCACATTAATACTCAAAACAGAATGTAAAAGATAAACATTTGTTTGATTGTGATTTTCAACACTATGACGTCGTGAAACGCGAGAGAAGCGAGAAAAGACCACCTTACGGACTAAGTACCAGCCTGTGTTGTGGCGCAGGGGAAACGCACGCGATTTGCATTCATGAGGACCATGGTTCTGTCCCCACCGGTTGCGTGTTTTACTGAATGTCTCTACAAACCATGAAAACTTTCTATTGATCTTGCAAAATCGTCTCTCCAAACACACAACTCAACCACGTCTGGTATAAAAATCACATTGATTTCATGTATTATTATGCAAATGAGGATGGAACGTCATATCTGTTCACCAGAGACTACTACAATAAAAAGGATGTTTCTGCTGGGTTGTACGTTAAAGCTGAGGGTTATGGCAAAAATTGGCATTAACGAGTAGTGCGAGATGTTGTTAATTTACGGTGAATGTGGGCGTAAGGCAAAATCAGCTGCAAGGTTGTATCGTGAACGTTTTCCTGAAAGCCCGCATTCTACAAGGCGCATCATCTTAAAAGTTGTAAAACGTTTAAGGGAGACGGGCTGCGTGACCAGCCGACCTCGAGTTCGTAGGACGCAAAGTGCAACCTGAAGATGTGCTAGCATATGCTCTCGCCCATCCTCAGAGCACCACAAAAATGATCAGTGAAAGTTGTAGCCTCTCAAAAAGCCGTGTTTGGACAATCCTGAATGAATCAGGTGCTCATCCATGCCGATCCACACCTGTGCAGGTATTACTGCTGAGAGACGTTACACATGGTGCAACTTTTTGATGAATAACTTAGAGGACCACCCAACATTCCTGGCATACATAATATGGACAGATGAGGCATGTTTTTCGCGCAACGGATGGTTAATAGACAAAACGTTCATACCTGGTCGCTAGAAAATCCGAGATATGCTGTCGAAGTTCGACATCAACTACACTGGTCGATTAATGTTTGGTGCGGAATTTTTAATGACTGACTCATTGAACCAGTATTTTACGAGAGAACGTTAACGGGTCAACGGTACTTGGAGCTTCTGCAGGATGTACTAATTGACTTTGTTGAGAATCAACCGTTGCACCAACTCCGAAATGTATGGTTCCAACATGACGGCGCCCCTCCGCATAAGATTTCAAACTTTAACCAGTATCTAATGGAGGCATTCCAGAATCAAGTCATCGGGTATGGTGGTTTCGTAGAATGACCCCCGCGCACACCTGACTTGACCCCATTGGACTTCCTCTTATGAGGACACATAAAAGGGCAGGTATATGCGACCCCTCCGCCAACATTGCAGGATCTTCGACCACGCATTACTGATGCTTGTGCCTCTGTAACACCTGCCATGTTGCACAATGTGCAGCGAGAAATCCAGTTCAGAGTGCAAATGTGTATAGTGGCTAACGGAGAGCATTTTGAGCAATATAAATAAATGATCCAGAAGATAGGGACGTGTCTCAATTTCTTTCTTCCACTATTTATGACATGACAATTTTCGAAATCGTGACCAAACAAATGTTCATTTTTTGCATTCTGTTTTGAGTATTAACAAGGTATCTTTTCGTACTAAATCGAGAGTGCTCTACAACTTTCTAATTGACTTTTTTCTCGTATCTTTCACCGTTTACGAGATAGGACCGCTAATTTCAAAATTTGCCGATAGATGGCATTGTAAGTTGTCTCATCGAGTAGCGCATAGCCTTTTCACTATGCCTATAATCCAAGACAACTCAAGAATGTTATACAGTGGAAGCTATGGATGGTATTCTTCCGCCGAGTGAAATGGTCCTGCAATTATCCTAATGCATTTTAAAAGTAATTGACATATTTGAACAGAATTTTGCTTTAAATCACAAAAACCGATATTTTCTGCAATAAAAATCTATTTTCAAAACGTATGTTATTTAATTTCATACATCTTTTTTTCCCGCCTTGTGTCTGAAATTACGTGGAACCAAAATGACCTTGAGCATTGGGGAAAAGGCTTTTTTTTCCGTCTCTTCAGAGTTCACATTTGGCGAATAATTTCTCGGTGCTGGTGTGATTATGATTACTCAGAAAACGCAACAGAATTTATTGCTGTTAATTAATTTCTTTTTCATTTTTATATTGTAGCAACTTCTAAAATATCGCTGTTTATGAAATCATTTATTGATTTTATCTTTTTCAGTATTTGCATCATTTTTTGTACATATATAATAATATACATTAAAATAAAATTGAAATATATGATAAGTGAAATATAAAGACGATGGAAAAACTCAAATAAATCAAATGAAAATAAAAATATATCATAATAAATTGAGTACAAATGAGACAAAATATTGAAAAAGAGGAAAAGTAAAACAAAAGGTTGCGTTATTGGCATTTTCTCCAATATTAAATCATTTTCCCAACATTAAAAAAAAATGCTGAAGCAAATTTCTTTTAACCATAGCTTTTTATTCCCGCCAACATTGTGTCGATTAATCAGTTCCAAAACGTAGGAATTTGTTTCGTTTATGATTCAGTTGCTTTTAAGATGCGAGATTGGGATGGATTTCTGTACATCTAATTTATTTACATTCTTAGTTAGAATACGATATATATGCACACATTATCGGCAATTTTTCTAGCCCGTCTCTTGATGGCAATTTTTTGTTTTTTAAGGCAGCTTGAAACGAAGGCTGTTTTATTTTTGTGATACTCGTGAACTAATAATTTTTAAACCCGGCACAAGGCAGGAACTCAGTTCTGGAGCATACGCCGGAGATAAAATCTTCATCCTATCCTATATGCACACATTATTAATTATGTACATAAAGAAATTTTCAAAAGCATCATTTGCCGCTCTTTTACCCCATAATCCTGATCGGCCATGACCTTGGGTTCTCCCCGTGGTCATTCACTCAACCTTTTACGTCAGCTCACTCTCTTTTGCACCCCTCTCTCCCCAATCTTAAAGTGGTGATCAGAGAAAAGTTCGGGGTGATTGTTCGTATTTTGCATTTTATATGTTTGGCTTAATATGTTTATCTATAAAAACTAAATGTTAAAGTCTAGATTTAA
This sequence comes from Araneus ventricosus, assembly GCA_013235015.1. Classification (NCBI taxonomy): domain Eukaryota; kingdom Metazoa; phylum Arthropoda; class Arachnida; order Araneae; family Araneidae; genus Araneus; species Araneus ventricosus. The sequence goes on from BGPR01000322.1 coordinate 63,900, forward strand.
CGGATTCATTTGTGCCAAAGTTTATCCGAAAAATATTTGCACATAATGAAAAATATTATAAGCGTGCTAAGAAAAATATTTAAAATAGAATATGAAGCTTTCGGTTATGCTGCATAATATAAAACATTCAATGTACATACCTTAACTTCTCAAAACTCCGTATTAGAAGAATGAAAAAAAAAATTACTGAATATATAATTTAAAATTTGAGTTGCAATTCGATTATTATTCGAGCATTATTCATTGTAAATATTTTAGTTTTTTTTATCAAATTTCTTTTTAATTATTAAAAAAATTATGCATCCTTTATTTCAAGATAGCATGAAAGCATGGTTGGTGTAATCAATTCTTTCTTTTTTGCATAGAATCTTCTGCTGTATGCAATTTTAAATATATTTTCAAGTTTCTACTAATGATATTTCTCAGGCTTCCTTTAATTAATAATGCACAAATTATATACTTAAAAACAATGTAATAGTAAAATAAAGAATCGATCCAAACAACTTTCACTTTTTGCTTTGAGAACGAAACGTTGACGCACACGAAGCAAAACAAATCTAAGGGGTCCATTCTGGTACCCCCGGTTGGGTTGGGAGACGTCACTTTTCCCGTTGTTAACTTGCGGAAAAAGTGACGTCTCCCAATCCAACCGGGGGTACCAGAATAGACCCGCAATTCTGCTTCTTGGCGGATTCTAATTGAAAGTAACCCCAAGACGCGTAGAAACACGAACTACGTCATACATTGGTGCAGCGCCGGAAGTAAAGCCTGATTTCTGTTAGCTTCTTAACCTGTCTTTGAGTATAGACACCAACTTTATGGCCTAAGCTGTCACCGTTTAGAAGTTGAGGGGGTGTAACGGATTAAGTGGGAACCCTGTATTTAAAATAATATGGTAAAACCTTCATGCAGTTTTTTTTCGATTTCTTTCAGAAATGAACAACGTATAGAGAATGTATGGTGGAGAAATCTTTTTTCAATTTCGTTCGAAAATGGGGGGGGGGGAGTGAGGGGCCGACGACCATTGATGACATATCTAGACATCATACGCTTTCATATGAAATAAAATGTGTCGAAATCGTAGAGAGGTTGTGGCTGGCGAACTGTCTGAAGGTCTTACCACATTATTTTAAATATATAGATCCTAATACACTCATGTCCATAAATTAAGGATAATGAAGTTTAGGCAAAGAAAGAGACAGAAGCAATACAAATTTGACTTATTTCTAAAGTCTATTTATTAAACAAAAGGTAAAGAGCAAAAAAGATGCTATATGTTTGACATAATTAATAAAAAATGCGATTTTTACTCCCTGGAGCAAATTTCAGAAAAGAACCTATTTACAAAAAACAGTATAACATGGTTAGTATGATGGTTAATACGGAGTATGTCTCCCGGACGATGCTATACAGGCCTTACAACACCTAGGCATGCTGAGTATCAAATGATCAATCTGATCTTGGGGAATAATACACCACTCATCAAGCAATGCCCTCCGAAGTTCCGGTAGACAGGTGGGAGGGGGTTGACGGGCTGCAATTCGTCGGCCAAGCATATCCCACACATGCTCTATTGGATTCAAGTCCGGTGAGTATGCTGGCCAATCCATACGGGTGATATCCTCCGATTGAAGGCATTCGTCTACAATGTTTGCACGGTGAGGACGGGCGTTGTCATCCATAAACAGAAATTCAGCACCCATGGCGCCCCGAAACAAACGTACATGTTGTTCGAGAATGACATCCCGATAGATGTGGCCTGTCATTGTTACACTCTGAACATGCAGGTCAGTTCTGGAACCAAGAATAATTCCTCCCCAAACGATCCATCCTGCACCACCGTACCGGTGTCGTTCAATGGTGTTCTCTTGGTGGTAACGGGTACCTGGCGCTCTCCATATGAAAGTCCGGCGAGAATCAGACTGCAAACTAAACCTGGACTCGTCGGAAAACATCACACAAGACCACTGTTGCGGTGTCCACAATGCATGCTCTCTACTCCAGGCTAATCGCAGGCGACAGTGAGTTGCGGTAAATGGAACACGTCTGACAGGCCTACGAGCATATAGACCAATGTGCCCTAAGCGTCTCTACACGGTCTGTCTTGAAACTGTCGTACCGGTAGCTGAAGAGAGCTGACGAGACAGGTCTGATGCTGTGCTCCGTCTGTTTCTTTTGGCAGTAACTGCCAAATACCGGTCCTCATTCGGCGTTGTAACTCGGGGGCGACCTGTGCTGTAACATCTACTCACATTACCATCAACTTGGAATCGTTGCCAAAGCCTGGAGATGACACTCTGGGCGATTCCAAGTTCCTCGGATACTTCCAGCTGGGTACGTCCACATTCCAGTCGTCCGATAATTCTACCACATAAAAAATCATCCAAATGCTTCCTTTGCGCCATAACTATGCGGTTATTGCACTGAAAGGCTTTTAAAGCGCTTGTGAACAAATTTACTTCTTTGCCACCATTCCTTATATACCCCTCTCTTACACTCTCATCATTGTGACGTACTATCCGCGCCATCTGGTGGTTTCCTGTAATTTGCATATTCTTCTTCAAGATGTGTGTGATAATTCTACAGGTGAAATTTTTATTTTAGAGTTCAATTTCTGTGTGATTCTGAATTATCCTTAAATTATGGACATGAGTGTAGTTCCATCAAATTGGCGTGTCAAAATATTGTAAAATACCTATTTGTAAGTGATGGAAACTGTTTATTTTGGGCGATATCATTCTGTATTTATGGATCTGAAGACTTTCATGCCGAAATTCGTGAGAAAGTTATACAAAACATTACAACTAGATGAGGTTTATTGAAAGATTTTACAATTTTAAAGGAATCTGTTGTCTACAAAGAATATGAAATATACTATGGTTTTATGGTCTGTTCCACTGATCTTCATCATGCAGTATTTAAAACTGAAAAAATTACCGGCTGAGAGCCTCGAAGCAGCGAGGTGGCAGGGGCAGGGCTGAGCAAAGTGGGTGCTGGTCGCGAACCCGCCCGGAGAGAGGGGAAATCAGCTAGTGAAAATTGAAATGTGCTATATGAGTGAAATGTATGGAAAAGTGCTATTTGCTTATTACAGAATTAATAATACAGAAACATTGCGTTCTGTGTCAAATGCAAAGATTAGGGTGAAAACTATTATATTAAATATGTGTTAACTGATGATGAATTCAGGTTTTAAGAAGTTAGTAGAGCATTTTCGTGATAATTAAACGTAATCTTCCAACTGTAATGATAGATTGACTATCCTCTTTTATCTGTTGACGGTTGATTGAAACATTTGCCATCTGTGAAATATTCCGAGAATTCCAAATCTGTGAAATGTAACCGAGCTTTTTCTGAAACGTTTAACCAGTCAAATATTCTCGGTTTAAAATATAGTCAATTCGAATGATTCTTAATTTCCGACTTGGGCATGAAACAACAAAATTGGTAAATTCCTTCTGAGCACTAAAATTTTTGATTCAATAAAGGTGAAGCACCTTCACTCCTCATGTATCTATGAGTTGTTCTGATATTCAAGAGATTTAGGAATTGTATCTTCAGTTTTACTCTCCAGATACAAATTTTACACCGAAATCGCCTATTGTCTTAAAAGTTCTTCTTCTTCTTAGAGGATAATTTTTAGTTAGGGATTTTAAGTATTGAAATTTTTTGCATGCAAGTAAAATTAGAACTCTCTTTTTGAAGATTCAATCTCTTGAAATTATTTTGATATTATCCTATTTTAGCACAAGATGCTTTGCAATATTCGTACGATATCTTTACGATGTTGTGCTGCATTCAGAATATCGTAGCAACATCTTAGAGATATCTTAAAATATTTTTACAAAATTCGTTTTGTGTGTGTACGGTGAAAACAGTTCGACAAGCAGAATAACGAAGATTTACACTTTATTCTCAAATATTTCGGAAAACACGAAGCGCAGGTAAGAGAAAAAACAGCACTTGCACAAATTAGCAACAGAAACAGCCAGCATTTCACTAATAAAAACAGCAATAGCATGAACAATAGCGCTCAGCGTCAAACAGCTGACCAAGTCGAACTCCGAAGACATTCAAAGACGATTGCCTCATTTCAACAACTCCAGGTTTTTATACCTCTCCTGACAGAATGTGACGTCACATAGAATTATCTAGTAAATTATATATATCTCCGCCCCTAATAGAGATATCAAGAAAATTCTAGTATTTTTGAGGTCCTTTTTGTCGCCAAAATGGTCGCTAAGGTTGGGTGTCGTTGGCCTCCATTCCTCGATAGGTAGCAAGAACCTTTGTAAATGCTTTTCCAACCATAAGAATAACATTATGGGAAAGCGACATTACATGTTCGTAACAATATCATTTTGCTAATAAGGTATAAAGCTGTACAACACCAAAACTCCCTTTTCTGACATTCGAAAACTAATTTAGTAAGGAACAGTTAAATATTTTTGTACTCTCTGTATTTTAATTACTTTTTTGCATTTTATGAAATAGTTGAGATGCATAAACGTTATGCAAAATAATCACCTTACGAAGAGTTTTAAATGCTCCCACTGATATCCAAATGATAAATATTCATTCTAATTCATACGTTTGGTATAAAAGGTAAACCAATTTAATGAGAAAACAAACATAATTTGCTAATATTCTGCATATTTTATATTGCTTAGAAAATATGTGATTTGACTATCGGCCGAAGTTAAAACTGTATTTTTCTTCTTTAAATTTCTTGAAAAAAATTCTAACTTAATCTTTCTTACGAGATTTTCTCAAATGAGATATCCAATTAAAATTTTTAAAAAACATCCTGCATTTAATTATACTTTGTAGAAACACTGGAATCTGTTCCTTTCATTACTGAAATGGAAAACAGTACGTGAATTCCCCCTTATATCTATGGAAAAAAAGAACGTAACAAATTAATGTCTTAATAAAGTTTAATTGAAATTTTCATTTTATTAAGCTCGATGTATAAGAAATTTAGGATTTTTTCTTATGCGGTGTTGTTCTGAGATTATTGAAAAAAATAATGAAATTAAAAGCTTGCCCTGTTTGCGTTAAATATTAAAAATCTTTGTTTACTTGTTCTAGTTTTTAAATTACTCCTATCTTATATTAACAATATTTTCGACAATTAAATATAAAACATATGATTAAAAGTATTTTTAGTGTAACATCTCTATTATGCAAGATATAATTCATTTATTTAACAAATATATCTGAAAATATTTTCCCCATACTTTTAAAAAGATTTAGTTTAAAACAAATCGCAAATATTTATTTTAGTCATTTAGCTTAACAAAATATGTTTGGAATATATAGTGAAATTTAATTAAGGATCAATATTGTTTTTTTTAAAAAATATATCCAGTGGACGGAGTCTCTGTCACATAATGCGGCACAGTACAGTGTCCAACAAAGGACTCTTTGATATAAAAATTAAATAACTCGGCAATGGCGATCAGTAGAAGAATGAAGCCAATAGTATATTTATCCTGAAAGCTATAAAAATCTGATAGAGAAGTTTTAGAATTAGTTACAAATGTTGCCTGAAGGTGGCGCTATACGTTGTAATCATAGTACAGAGTCTGGGAAAGAGGCTATAAACAGTCCTTTGCACAGTCCTTTGAAAGCAATCGTTGTAATCACATCACCAATCGATTCAAAATGTGCAGCTTTCACAGCACAGAGATGGCGCATACCAAGAATGAAATTTTCAATCACCCCCTGTAGTGTGTCAACGGAGATAGGGTACTAAATGGTAACTACACTTGAAACATCCAGAGTCATTGCTTTGAACTATCTAGATTTACTGGAACAGGCCTGGATGGCCTCCATACTCACCCGATCTCATCCCCTGCGACTACTTCTTGTGGGGCACATGGAAGTACACTGATTTCCGGAACAATCCTGCAACACTGCATGAGCTTGAAGAGTTTATCTGTGGGGTATGTGTCTGCTTTTCCGTTGACACTCTACAGAGGGCGGCTGAAAATTTCATTCTTGATGTGCTCCATTTCTGTACTGCGAAAAGTGCACATTTTGTATCGATTGTGATGTGATTGCAACGATTGCTTACATAGAACTGTTTATAGTCTCTTTTCCAGACTTTGTACTATGATTTCAGCGTACAGCGCCATCTTCCGGCAACATTTTAAACTAATTCTGAAACTTCTCTATCAAGTTTTTACTACTTTCAAAATATATATATCGTTGGTTTAATTCTTCTATCGATCACCGTTGCCGAGTTATTTAATTTTAAAATCAGGGTGTCCTTTGCTGGACACTCTGTAGTAGCAATGTAGTAAATGGCAACCCTTTATAACTGATCCTACCATTTTACGTAGTGGAAGATTTTGTTTTAATTAGGCCTATTTTGCAGGGTACACAGACTGATCTTATCTTCGGTCTTTATAATATTACCATATGGAAATTAGCCTCAGAAGAGCTTTAAGATTTCAAGATACTCATATTTGAATAAATTAAACTGCTTTGGATTTTTTGCAGCACCACCGTTGACCATGCTGATTATTATATAAAGCAGTAAAAGCAAGTTGTCATAAACAGGTTGGTCAAAATTATGGAGATAATGTTCAGAATTCTTTTACAGAAAAACAATTGAAAACAAAATGATGAGCATACATTTGAAATCACAGAAATTCGAGACCGAACCGAAGATGGTAACCAGGTTGAAAACTGTCACTGCATGTACAGCTATAATCATTCAGAATGTATACGAATCTGATAATATCAAGTGATAGAAATTTGCATATTTTCACCTCAGCGTATATCTTGTTCATAAGATATTCAGTGACCGTCTTCCCTCTTAGGAGACTAATTATTAGTTTTTTATATAGGTCTCTGGTGATATCATACGTACGCCTCAAATTTTGATTTCATAAGATAAAATAATTTTTTAACAATAGGACTTCTAATAGCTTTTTTTATAATCACCCTTTAGATATACAGGGTGATTTAAGAAAACGTGGCCAAACTTTAAGGGTAGGTCAGGCATACGATAAGCATCCAGAATCGCATAGGAACATGAGTGCGCAGACGCCATCTGGAGGCAACAGATGACATTTAAAATAAAATAGCGCTGGATAAAATTCCGATCACTTTCTGAATCTCAACGGTATTGATCTGGAATTTTTATATAAGTTGCGCTATATATATATGGCTCTGAAATTGTGAAAGAAAAATTACGCCACCTTTCGCGCATGCTTAGTGAAAAATTATTTAATACAAATGCTAATATCCCCTTTGTTATTCAACTTATTTACATGAAAATTTGATACAATGCCTTTCTAATACATTGTCGCATATTCTGTTTCATACAATTCTGAGGAAAACTCTGCAAGTTATAAGCATAAAACATGCGAAATAAGTTGGATCTTTTAAAGAAACACACATATCTTCCCAACTATTCGTGATATTTTAACGAAAATGCATGTAAAAATTGCGCATATCACACAAAAGAATTGATGAAAGTTTCAAACTATTATCAGCTTTCTGTGAAGCGGGGTGAGCCGAAATCCGTCTTCGATTCCATCAATTTCTGGTCGATCCCCTGAATGCCCTCGTTACCAAATCTTTGATGTAAATTATGAGTTAAAACTTATTATTTATATGGTCCAAGTTCGAGGAAAATTCATCGTTCCTTTCGTGTGATATTCGAAGAAATACGAAATTTGCTTCTGTATGCCTCACCTAGCCTTAAAGTTTGGTCAAGCACAAGCGAGTGCATCCGGCTGCTTCACAGAAAGCTAATAGTGCACATTTTTTTGAATATCTCCAGAAAGGCTGGGTGAATTTCCCTCAAACTTCAAACATATGAAGAATAGCTTTTAACTCACAATTTACGTCAAAGATTTGGTCACGAGGGCATTCAAGGGACCGACAGGAAATTGATGAACTCAAAGAAGGATTTTGGCTCACCCCGCTTCACAGAAAGCTGATTGCAACTTTCAACCAATTCTTTTGTGTGATGGGCAATTTTTACATGCATTTTAGTAAAAATATCACGAATATTTGGGAAGATATAAAGGTTTATTAAAAAATACCAAATTTTCCCGCATGTTTTTTGCTTATAACTTGCAGCGTTTTCCTTGGAATTGTATGAAAGTTAAGTGAAATGTACGTGACAATGTACTAGAAAAGCATTGTATCGAAATTTCATATAAATACATTGAATAGTAGAGGAGATATTAGCATTTGTATTAAATAATTTTTTAATACGCACGCGCAAAAGGTAGCGTAATTTTTTTTTCACAACTTCAGAGCCATATATATAACGCAACTTATATAAAAATTCCAGATCAATACCATTAAGATTCAGAAAGATATCGGCATTTTGTCCAGCGATGTTTTATTTTAAATGCTATTTGCTGCTTCCAGATGGCGTTTGTGTAACCATGTTCCTATACTATTCTGGATGTTTTTCGTATACCTGACCTACCCTTAAAGTTTAGCCACGTTTTTTTCGAATCACCCTATATATTTGTAATACTTAAAAACATATACAAGAGAAAATACTTTTTGAAGGATTTTTTAGGACAAGGTGTATTGTTAGGCAAATTGATAATTTAGAAAAATAAATGCAAGTTTGTTTGGAAATAATTTATTTCATCTGATTGTTGAGAAAAATTCGAAAATAACTTAAAGAAAGATAATATGAAAAAATTATTTACAAAATCAGAAAAAATACCTGGTGATTCAATTTTCTGAATTTCTCCATAATTAGCAACTGATTTTAAATAAAAACATTTCGTACTTAAGAAGATACAGTCGTAGCATTCCAAATAACACATGTAATGCTGAGAGAGCTAAAAACATATGCACAACTGAAAACTTCAGGTGAATTGAATCAGAATTTTCTGTAAGTTGCCTTTCCTCCTTGGTTTCACAAGTTTTGAAAATTGCAGGATCTTATTGAAAAACCTGAAAACTTCGCCATCTTTCACAATGGCATTAATTTTTGCCTTTTTTTACATTTAAGATTTCTTTTAAATTCACATGACTATTGTAGACGATATTTTACTGCAGAAGGTAAGAGAATTTATAATTACTTAAAGAAAAACTGAATAAGGAATAAATAAGATTTGTGATTTAGTTATGCTAGTATTTTATGAAGCATTCTTAAGATTAAGAATCGTCAGTGTAATCAATTTATATAACGTATATCTCTCGGAGCAAACCGTTAAAAGGTTATATTTTCCCAATCTCTTTGTGTTGGAATAAACAATCATTTAATCGTAGAAACTCAAAAGTAAAGGCTAAAGTGCAACTTCTGCAAAAGGGATCATTATTTAATTCTTCCATGTTATACTAAAAATTTGGCATCAAAATCTATAATGCGGAAGTGTCCGAATACCTATATTTTCTATTAACTACAAAAACATTTACTTCTTTAATTAACAAATGTTTTTAATATTGTTTAAGCACTTTCTATCATAATAACTTTTTAGAATATATAGATTTTCCAAATAACATGAATTGTGGATCTCTAATGTTTGGTTCGCAGCAGTTTCTGACATACTAAAGCCTCCTCCAAACCACCAGACAGACCTAGTTTTATTTATATTCTAGGCAAAGTATTCACGATGTAGTGGAAGCCAAGTGCAAAGATGTTTCAGTAAAGCAAGTAGAAAATTTCCCCTAAAAATTGTCATAAATGGTCCAAAATCATTGATTTTGGGCAGATATATCGTATATCTGGAGATTCTGGAAATACCTTTCTCGAATGTGATCCGTAAACGATCGCACCATATGCGTTGCATCAGTTCAGAATGAAGATGGGGTCGTTTAGAGTAACAGATCGAATTTTGATAAATAACCTATAGCTCACGCTTGTCAAGTGTAAAGTTATGTATAGAATGGTAGCAATTTCCAACACAACAACGGCTCCTCAGACGATAAGGAAAATCGAGAGATTTACCTTGTAAAAGGCATTTTCTGTTCTGAAAATCTTGAAATTTCTAGAAGTAATTTTAGTAAACTTTTAGTAACTTTGACTGCGCCCACAAAAACAATTTTCATATGAATAAACCTGAAGATAATCTTAAGAGAATGGTTGAAGAATTTATTGTTCTATAAAAATGCGTTTTTAAACACTTTTATTTAACTTGACTTGTTTCATGTTTGGAAAATTGGAATTTTGTAACCGATTTTTCACTCATTTCCTGATGAGCTATAGGTTTGAAATTTTGTACACTTGTGTAATCTCTGTGATAATATACTATTTTAATATATTTAGAACTTGACTATCAATTTAGCATTCATTAAATTAAATTTTAGTTCCATACCCGTGATGCCACCTGGTAGAGAGTTTGAGAAATGACGGACAGCAAAATTAAAAAAGTAGAAATTAAATAAAATAATTTTTGCTGTTTAAGTACACTAATAAAAGTGTACTTTTAAAAACTCTTAATTACATTTATTTAAAATTCACGAGATTTTTAAAATGAGTGATTCCATATGAAACAGACTCTCCCAATGATCAACAAACACAATGTTTTTTTTCTTTTCTAAATTGTGTTAAGGATTACGATGTTTTTTTTTGTCTATGGATTCTTTTGTGTGTACATCTTGTTCTTCAGCTTTGTTGGCTCGGGTTACGTTTATATTATTTATGAATATTATTTATTTATTTTTATTATATTATTTATGCTAATTATGTTTATTATCAATTTTTATTGTTATGCCTGTAATTCCATCAGGCTTCAGAGGTTTAAAGACAGTTTGAACTCAGATGTTATTGAGCTAAGGCTTTGTGACGTGTATTGAATGCTACATTTGATTTACGACGAGCCATGACGATTTTTTTTGTATCATGTAGAAATGAATACATAGATGTGAATTTTATTATTTTTATAATATCCGTTACTAAGGGGAAAATCGACTGAAAAAATGGCTCAATTTTAGCTCAAATTAAGTTTTAACTAGGAGTCGGAAGGAATTTGAAATCTTTCTTTCACTTAATGTTTTTATTATTAATATTCTTAGAGTACACTTAGGGTTATTTTTATTATTTGGACGGGTAGTTCTTTATAATCCAATAAAAGTTTACATAGTTCAGATTTACAGCGACGATGAGGTTGTGTGAGCATACGGAGTGCTTGCCGAAATCTGGTGAGCACATTTGGCCTTTACTTTGATCACCCAGATTGCAATCTCGACCTATCTCCTTGCGACCAATATGGGCCCAATAGCTCTTAAGATTTATCAGTATCGGAATTTCCCGTGTATCGAAAGAATTGTTCAAGTCCATAGGCATTTCCACTTACTACTTCTACAGTCTATGAGTACTTCATACAATAATGAAAAATCAATGAGATAACAATCAAAAATCAATCAACAGCACAAGTCCAGCTATTGGAAATGATTTCCCGTAAACTCCCATTTCAAATTAATTCCAGTTTCGAAGAAAAAGTAATCTGTTAATCTTCTATGAATGACTGAAAATGCCAAAGAATGAAAATTAAAAAAGAAAAAAAAAAGATGGAAGCGGCTCATACGAAAAAAAAAACTTTTATTATTAACCTAAGATCTGCGGTACTCTAGAAATAATATACTTATCTATATGTTCTTACAACAAGCAGATATGAAATATTTTTGCTAACGGAGTTTTTTCATATAAAGTTAAGAGCTGAAAATGATGGAATAAAACAACAATATGTAGTTTTTGCTAAAATATATATGTAAGATATTTTCTTTTATGCTGCTGAGGAGAAAAAAATTCTCATGTGAAACTCCTTCGGAAATTCAGTAACATACAAGTATATAAAAATGAGAACTTAGCAAATAAAAACTTAAGAGATGATAAAAACATCTTATTAGCTGCGGAATACGATTATAAAAATTGTTATCGAGAGTAGTGTTCTTCCGAAAAAATTTCTTAAGATTATTTGCACTACTTAAAGTGTTTATCGGCACTTTTATTTACTGTTATTGGGATTTCTTGCAAGAAGTTTGTGCCATAAAATAACAATAATAAAACTAAAACTGTAAAAAAAAGAATATTTTCGAAAGAACTGTAATTTTTTTCTCTCTGAGTAAATCTGTGTCAAATCTTTAAGGATTAAAGGTTTGAGGCTGAAATTTCTGCTGATTGAAGTTACAAATCCGCACTCTTTTAAAAATCATTTTTCAGTTGCATAAGTTTTTATAGCAAGTTTTTTTTTATATCAATCACTTGAGTTACTTTACTTTTTTGCCTCGTTCTTCGAAAAATTTATCCCCGTTTTAGAAAGCATAACAGAATATCTTTCGTATAAACCAGATTGTTGAATATAATATAAATAGAAAATAACTCCAAAAGACTGAGAAATTAAAGCTCTAGACGCTTCATTCTACAAGAAAATGTCACAGTGCGAAGTGTAAGAAGATTTATAAGGCACTAAATATTGCGCACCCTCAAGAATGGTGAAAATTGTAACCTTTTTTTAAAAATTAAAATGAGTCAAATTAGCAGCAATTTGGCATACAAAAACTAAAACTTAAAAGAGTTCTAAAGTTAAGTTGCTGATCGGCAACTGGTTTGATAACCGAAATACTTCTGAATGATCCTTTTATCATCAGAACTCGAGGGTCAAGCTTTCCCGCTAGTGTGGTGAGGAAATTTGAGGAGGTAGTGCCAGCTCCGGTGTCGTCCTCGTTATCCGACCACGGTTCAAAGTTACGAGGTACATCTCTAAATACCCTTCGTGTTGCTTGAAAACGGGACATTAATATAACTAAAACTTATATTGTCAATATAAAATGGATTTGAATTTCTGTCGGCAAAGTTATGAGAAACTTTGAAAGTTTTTTTTCTGAGAAATCGAAATAAAAAGCAACCCATATTGTAATTATTTCTTGCTACCACTTTTCATATTTGAGGCACTTGGTAAATGTAAAATGAATTGAAATCGAGCTCTATTGCAGCAATTATTAAAGTTAGTGGTTTGATAATCCATTAATTTCTCATATATGAATCCAAAGTCGCATAATTTAAAATGGTGGATGATTCGCAAGATTAAGTATCCTTTTTTGTAGATGATAAATATATTTAACGCATGCTCTTATTTTTTTTACTTTTAGCATCACTTACCATTCTATTGTTGTAGTGTGGGGACCCTGACTTTTACATCATAAAGCTCAACCAACTAGTCTGTCTTCATTTGCTTACTCTCATCATTCTTTTAATTGCTATAGGAAGATATTTTTCCATTGCACTAAAGCTTCATTAAATTTTGGAATTTGATACTCTATGTGAGAAATTATTCTGGAAACTTTTAAAAGCTCTGTTACTTAAAAAGATGCGAATATCTAGTACGCATATTCCTTAAGTGAAAACGATCATGTGTTCAAAGCTAAGTTGCGAGAGATCAAAAGTTACTTAAATTAAAATGGTGGGTGATATTTAAAACAATTAAAATATCACCCACCAGCGGCATAGTGGGTTAAGGTATGACTGAGGAACATGAACTCAAGTTCACATCAACCTGAAGGTCATGGGTTCTATCTTTAGGTTGTTGTGTGCCCTAGCAAAGGATTGCTCACTGAAATCGAGCTGGTAGCTAGAGGGATTATCGGATTTCCTTTAAGCGAAACACAAATGTGGGCCAGTTTCCCCAGAAAGTTCTACCGGTAGACTACCTATATTCCTAAGTGCTCCAGGGTTGGTTTGACCAGCAGAAGATGTCACACTTTCTCTTTATCATGTGTCCTTGATTCATGGACTTAGCTAGATATGCTTGACCAAGTGAGAATAGAACCATCACCATCCTCTATCAATCATCATTCATATGAAAAGATTTACAGTTTGATCAAAGTTGTTTCACTTATTGCGAGACTTCCGTATATCGACGCACTTGATTTACAAATTAAATAATTAGATACATCATATAGACCAGGAGTCACCAACCTGCGGCTCTGGACCCTATGTGGCTCTTATAATGAGTAAAAAATAATGGCGATTCATCAGTAGCCTCAAAAACCAAAAGCTTATTATCATCAAAATCGTATAGTGTGATAATTTTCAACATCCTTAGCAATGTGGAACTTTTTTTAGTGCGTTTTAGAACTGTGACTGTGAACAATCTCAACAGTTATTTGCATTTTTGATGCATCTGGATTTGAGATACACGACTAAGAACTGAACAGCTTTTATTATTATTATTTTATTCTTATCACTGAATAACAACAGTTTAAAGATGTGCATAAGTTCTTTTTCTTGCATGTATGTTTATATATGTTGTTTTTGTGCATTTTATATGTGATCAACTAATGTTTTGCTTTTTGCTTTTTCTTTCTTTCTTTTCTATATTGTTTAATTCTGTTTAGTATTATCATAAATATTATTAACTTCCTTATTATTTTTCCTTTTATTTTTAAAATTGTCATTTATTTTCTGTTTAAAAAAATTATTGCTCTTTCTTTAGTGTAAATACCGTTCAGAGTTCATGTACTTCTGTGTTTACAGTGTTTGCTTATTTTTATTTTGATTGTAGTACATGAAATGTAATGTTTTCATCTGTGCATCCTCGGCACTTTAACTAGCCGATCTATAATTTTTTTCTTTCGATCCTTAATAAAGGTGACGTTTTCATACCCATTGGTTACAGGCACGGGGATATGAGAACGGTGTTCTATAATGAGTAATTGCCGTTCTTCTTAGGTTCGTTAAATATACTTATTAGAAAATAAAGTATTAAATGTAAGTATAAAAATATTCTTAACAATATTTCATGAAAATTGCTTGTACCTTTTCAAGAACATTCGTTTTAGAACACGAAATTTATTAAAAATCAGTCAGAAATCAGCTGAACAGTATGTGCTAGTCGTCATATTTGAAAAGAAAAGTAACATCATATTCACCGAATTTTGACAAACTTTCTCGAGAAATTCGGAAACAGAAATCTCACTAGAAAATATCTTTTTTCTTGTTTTTATGAACTATATATTTTAATTTCATTATTCTTACAAATTAAATATATTATAAAATATTTGAAACCCCAACATACTATACGACGAGAGAAAAAAAAAGAATTTATATAATAAGAATGCTTAAAATCAATTATTATTTTCTTATGTAATTATATTTATGATTACGATTACTGCGACAGTTAACAAATAATTAAATTGTACTGTATTTTATTATAGTACCTTTAAACAAAGCAAAAATAAATTCATTTTAACAAAAAGTTTTAGGCTAAATTTTCAAGCATTTATATTTCATAATTTAAGTTGCTGAATTGCGGCATAGTAAGTATTATTTTGATAAATCAATTCTAAAAATAGTTTTTTACGGAAACAAGGTTGCCAATCACTGATATCGGCAGTCTAATTTTTTTTTCTTTTCGTATGTCTTAACTCATCTTATCCATGTAAAGCACCCCCCTCCCTAAGGAATGCAAAATGGCATTTTTAAGAAACGAGAGCAAAATCAGGAAAACATTTGATTTCAATCATTTTGGAATCTGTTATTTATTTAGTACATAAGTTTCAGCAATTGCGCTGTGAAATCATTTTAATAAGGTGATTTGGATATTAGCAAACATGGAATGAGAATTGATTTTTTTTTTTTTTGCTCGTTTTAAGAATATTTATTCTAAATTATACATCTTTGTATTTGTGGTGGCATAAACGTGATTATTTACCACCTTTTGATTCTATTGTGTATTTTTTGCGTAAATACAAAATAAGATATTTAATTTTTGAGCAACTGGTTATTTTCAACAATAAATAACTTTTCCTGTAGGTGTCACTGAATTGTTCCAATTAGTAGACTTTCTTCTCCAGAAAATAACACTAATTTAAAGTAAACATTGCACATAATTCATAAGATTCTTTGGCGTCTATAAATGTGTCAATACCTCACAGTCAGTTTCATTTTTTAAAATAAATCTATGTAGTGAAACAACAAAAGCGTCTTGCTGAAATTTTGACAAATATATGTAATGAACTACGCTTAAAGAGTTAAAGTAATTGTTGTTTTCAGTGTTCGTACCACGACACAAAGCAAAATAGATAGAAACTGCTTCACAGGTAACAAACTACTCAACACAATATTAATTTCTATTGAAACATGATTAATTTCCGCGCCAAAGTTTAGTGACGTATAGAGACAGGAAGAATATAGAATCTAACTCCAACACGTAGGGAATTTCTGAGACTTAACTTTGAAGTCAACTGCTTAAGAACTCTGTTTCAAACTCCATTTATCATTTTGATACGTCTTGTGTATTTGGTTAACTTCGTTCTGCCATGGAGTGCACTGAAACAATTCTAGATATCTTACAGTTGCAAACAAGATTCCTCAGAACACTTTTATAAGCAAATGGCTGATCTATCTAATATTATTTCAAGATCTATCTTTCTTGCTGCTTACAGGTTTGTTTGGCAGGTTAACATTTTACAGCGGCGTAAATTTAAAATAATCACATATTGATCAATAAATTATAAAAAAGTATTAGGGATGAAGAGCTTCTTTTGAACAGTTTTGTCCTAGGATTTTTCTAGACTCTACCAGCTCTTTATCAACTTTAAGCCTATTAATCTTGGGAATTCATATTTACACCGCTACAATTTTTGCCGTTTTTTACTGAACTTTATATTATTAAGCAATTTATTATAAAATTATTTAAATACTACATTACTGACTTAAAGAAAAAAAGACTTTAGTGAAGAAATTTTAATTAACTTTAGTTTTCTAATTAATTAATTGTATTATTAATATTAGAAATTATAATTTTTCAATTAGTGAATATTTTCTAAAAATTAGATTTAAATTAGATTAAATTTACATTGTAATTGACTATCTTTTCATATCTTGTACTGTTTTCGAGATGGGAACTCTATGTCTGAATTTTTGCTACTCGATTGCGCATATAGCCATTTTTGTGATTATAGCTGTCTCCCTTCTGAAGTTAATGTGGGGGACAGGAGTTTAGTGGCATCCTGTATGATGATTATATGCATGGTTTTATTGAATGTTTAAAAATGTTGTACAGATTTCTTATAAATTGCCAAAAGAAGACAAGGATTCATAATTTTTCTCCCTTTTCGCATTTCCTTCCTTTATATTTGTATTTTTTTATAATTATAATTCATTAATTTTGTCATCACTCTTTGAAGCTGTTTGTTTTTTTATTGTTCCTTTTCCTTCTCATCCATATGGTACATTATTACTTTATAAATACTACGTAATTTAAATGAAAGCATTTAAAATAAATTAATATACTTTGTAGAGGATACGGACTAGAACAATGCGTTAGCATTTTCTATGAGGATAATTATTTACTCATGTTCTGGCTTAGCGATGAATTAATTCTGAATGGAATAGAAAAGCGAAAGCTGGAGGTCTTTGCCCGAAAACAAAGCCTCTTCCTACGTTAGATGATGCAGAGGTGGTCTATGCTGACATAGACATTAAGTGGTCAAAGCAATTGCAGGTGATTGTACAAATGTTATGAGAGGAAACAGACAGTATATTTTGATGAAGACGACAAATCATATATGAATAAAAGTGACTTCATCTAACCGTGTTTAACTTTTATTTTTTTCTCTTTTCTATACGAATTTCATGGTGAATATTTTCAAATTGAATTTACTTGAAACAAGAAATTCATTCAGAGGAGTGATTTTACTTATATTGGAAGGGTAATTTTTGTCTCCATTCCATTATTTACACTTCAGGAACAAAAATGATACAGAATTAAGAAGATAACCATTTATAAAACATAAATTTTACATCAAAAGCTTACTTAATGTGTTTTCCGCATAAATGAGTTCTCTTATAAGTAAATAGATTTACCAGTTTTCGTACAAACGATACATTAAATAAAAATTCCGCTGAACCGCTGAATATAGGTTAAGGATTTGTGTCTTGGTCTCGCAGATTTTGAGTTTTCACTCTGAAGAATGCAAAATGCACAAATTTCGGACATCTTTGTATTTAGGCATTGCTCGCAAGCTGATTTAAGCTTCTTTATATTACACATAATTACTTTAGCTACTTGTTATTTAACGCAAATAAAAATAATGGTTTTAAATTCATAGGGAAAAACAATCCATTCAAGCTCATTTTTAAATTTTCTTTTACCCATTCAAGTCATTTTTATTAAAAGTTGTGTTTCCTATTAAGTTTTTTGTTATAATTTTCAAAACTTTTCGAAGAACTTGCAATTAGAATCCCAATGCTTTTCTTGCAACTGAAAGGCTGTGCAATTATTTAATTGCTGCAAAAATGCTGTGTTCCAAAGCAATTTTTTTTTATTAAAATAATCAAAATGATAAAAAAAAATGTTGTATGAAAATACTTTGATATCCAAGAGGATTGATAATAAAAAGTTACAAAAATTAAATTTTTATACGGCTCCCATAGAGTAAAAATGTCAATTAGTAAAATGTTTCTTTTGCATTTATCCATTCACATACAAAGTTACACGCTTCCATCAGCAAAACTTACATATATACAATTGACTTAGACCACTTTTCCATACCTCTCTCTGCTGTTTGCTTCAGTCTTTCGACGTACATTTTAGGGATAATATACATATTTAAAAAATTATTTAAAGGGCGGAATCAGTAAATAAAAATGAATTTGTTAAGTCTTGTTAAATCTAAAAACTAGTCAAAAATACATTTATTAAAGAATTTACAAAAATAATTCATCTTGTGAATCTTCAAAAAAATTCACTGTGACTTATCAAAAGTGAGGTTCATCGTCCCAGAAACAAGCAGTGCTATAAAAATATTACTAAAATACAATTGAGTTACAATTTTTTAAAAATAGCTTTACCTTCACAACTTGTAGTTGCAATTATCTGAATTGAATTTTAGATAATTACAGTCCTATTTTTCGGTGAGTTCCGTTTTAATAAGAGAAATCGAATATGTAAGAACCGGCCAAGTTCCCGTTGAGACAACATGAAAGTGAATCCGAAACCTAAAATCAGACAATGGAAAAAAATCATGAGCGCGAAGGCGAACCATGGTTGATATTGCAAAGGGGAAAAAAGAACATTGTTTGGTTTTTAGCGGAAAACAGGAGCATCCGAAAATCCAGTTCCGGCTAGGTTCAAAGGCAGAAAGAAGAGCGACTCGCCTTCGTCCATTATGTCACTTAGTTGTACGCAATGAGCGAATTTTAGTGCTTTTTAAAAGTATTTGGTGTGCAGCTCAATCCTATGTCTGTCTTACTTCTTCATTCATTTTCTGTCTTCTTTCCTCGTTTTTATCTTTTTTCGTTAATAATCGAAGTCTCAGATCGAAGAAGTAAGCAAAAAGGAATAAAAATGAAAATACGAATTTTTAAAATAATTTTAGCGAGTTCTGCAACTCAGCAGAGCTGAAGGACGAGTCGCCATCGCTTTTAGGTGAAGCTTAATAAATACGCACAACGCGAAGAGCAAATAATTCAGTATTCTAGTTCAATATTAAGCTATTTTCCTGTTACACCTTAATTTTTCATTTTCTCAAGTTGTCCTTCCATTCTTTATAAAGTCGATAGTTGTAATTATCTGCAAATGAAACTGAGTAACAGTATGTATCATTGGCAATTTATTTTCAATCCGTGATGATTGGATGATGTACTACTAGACAAATATTTGCATTTCGCAGTTTTTCTCTGTTGAAAAATTTCCATTTCTGCAATAAACATCCCCATATAAATTTGTGAGCAGACCCTTGAAATTTAAAAATTAACATATCTCTGTAAGTTTTGCAGACAGAATTGTGAAATTTAGTTTATGCACAGAGTAACATTTAACACAGATAACATTATGTAAGGGGAACATTTCAGTTATTGACACTTTTGCTCTATGGGGCACGTATAAAAATTTAATTTTCTTAACTTTTTATTTTCAACTTCCATAGAAGCCAAAGTGTTTTATAACAAATTCTTACTTTATTTGATGAAACTTTATAATTGGAAGTATATGTCTAAAATCAATATTTAAGGAAAATAAACGCTTGTTCCACCTTTTTGGGACACCATTTATATATATATTAATAATACCTAATTTAGATAAAAATGTCATAACATTATATATATATATATATATTTGTTTCTTGTTGGCATTGTTATACACAGGGTGTCCAAAAAAAAGTGGAACAAGCAATTATTTCCATATATTGCACTTAGACATATACTTCTAATTACAAAGTTTCATCAAATGAGGTAGGTGAAAACAATGTGTGAAAACACTTTGGATTCTGTGGAAGTTGAAAATAAAAAGTTAAGAAAATTAGATTTTTATACTATCCCTATGGATTAAAATTGTCAATGAGTAAAATGCTCCTCTTACACTCATCTATGCGTAAACTAAGTTTCACGATTCTGTCTACAAGACTTGCAGAAATATATTAATTTTTAAATTCAAAGGGGCTGCTCATAAATTTATATGGAGATATTTATTGCAGAAATGCAAATTTATACAACCTATAAAAACTTCGAAATGCAAATATTTGTCTAGCAGTTCATCACCTAATCTTCGTAGATTAAAAAATATTTACCGATGACGCATACTGTTACTCAGTTTCATTGGCAGATAGTTACAATTATTGACTTGATAAAGAATGGAAGGACAACTTGAGAAAATAAAATTAAACATAAAACAGGAAAATAGCCTAATATAGGACAAGAATATTACATTATTTGCTCTCAGCTTTGTGCGTATTATTAAGTTTTACCTAAAGACAGTGGCTACTCGTTCTTCATGGTAAAAGAACTCACTAAAATTATTTTAAAAATTCGAATTTTCGATTTTATTCTTATTTCCTTACTTTTAGTCCAGTCAACGAAGGCAAAAAATCGACGAATAGAAAAAAAATGGCGTAGTTTTGAAATTTGGCACAGTTGTTGGGGTAGTGTCCTAAACGGCATACTAAAAGTCCCCGCCGGTTGGGGGTGCGCGGGATATATATATGTGATAATTTAATTTTTTAACTTTCCTAAATAATCTTAACGCCACCTCATTTTAAATACTTCTACTTTCAACATAATTAACGCACTACAACTTTCTTTTCAAATCACGAGTTTCAAGGGGAATTCCCTATTCTGGGTACTTAAGCGTTCTGCGCATTCATTTCAGCCCTTTTTCACGCCGACATGTAAGCTTTCAACAACAACGCGCCGCTCGGGCGTAAATTTCTGAATTCTGGTCATGGAGCTGCAAACAAATTAAATGCTTTAATTATGAAGAAATAATGCCTGATGCCTAAATAAAAGAAGATTTGGACAAATGTCGTCTCTTCCCTGATGAAAGTGGAGTGCCTTTCACCTTTTTTAAAGCCTGATCTTTCATATATATATGTAACGACTTAGAAATTTTCTATCTTTAAAATAAAAATCCTTTTTGACGACAGTTAATTTTTAATTACGAACGAATTACTTTTACTTTAACTAGACTCGCAAGAGTCGCACTATTTCTCGAGCCTCAACTTCGGTACTTTTCCCTTTTCGGTATTGTAAAAACTCGCCGCGTCTGTGTAACTTCCTTCTTTTGTAATCATGTAACGCACTAAGCAAGTCAAGCCGTTTTAGGCGTATTTCTTTACACCTGGCCATGGCTTTATTATTCCAATAATCTTTTAAAAATCGTTATCCTAGAGTAGTCTACAACTAATTTGATTATGCCTTACTTCTGGATAAACAGTTTTGGCCTTAAACGACTGCATCTTTTTTGAATTTGGATAAACACAACATCATTGGAAATGTTGTTTCATAGAGTCGCCAGCATTATTCATCTGTGTGGGAAAAATAACTGATTTCGGCGCCACATCCAGTGGATATTTAGTTTATAAAGTCCAAGATCTAACCTCCCAAGTTTTGAACAAGTTTTTCATCCCAGATAGCAAAGAAGGTTGCGGAAAAGTTGCCATTTCACTTTCCATAGGCTGTCCGAGAAAGCATTTCCGCGCAAACCGTTTCGGAAATCATTGCCTCATGGTTTACGTAGGAAAGCTTTTTATGAACTACCTCACCGACAAGGTTTGAACGACAAGTCCGCGAAAGCATTTCCGAGGAAACCGTTCCGGAAACCATCCCGCAAGATTGATGTAGGAAAGCTTTTTATGAACCACCTGTCCGACAAGGTTTGAAAGACGAGACGCTTGATGACGTAGACTGCGCGTATGCGCCATCTGTGACTCCAGCTTACTCATCTATCGATTGCGCCTCGCCTTCGTTGGCTCGCCATTTGTTTACACGTGCTTCTGGTAAGTGTATTTTATAAAACTTAAACAAAAAATCAGAAGATATTTATTTTCAATTTCCACTTTATTTTGCTTAAGTAATATGATTGTTATCCCTATAATAATATACAATATTTACGAAAGTAATTATTCTTTAAATTGATGTTTTTCTTTTATACTTTAGACAAAACAAGTTGATAATTCGTTTTATGTTTGCGATTATGTTATTTCGAAATGGCTCCATAGAGATGATATACTGCCATATCGTTCCTAATGGTTTTAGTTCGATACATGTTATGCATTATCCCAAGATTTGTTTAAAATTTTATTTGGTATTTTTCGTATGAACTAAACTGTTTCTAAAATCATACCTATATAGTCATATTACATTGTTAATCTCACTCTTTTTACTCGAAATCTAGAAGAGTTTTTAAATTTATCTAGCAATCAAACAGATTTCTCAAAACTGTTAAGTAAGAAGAAATTAATATTTTGGTCAGTAAGTTTTGGTAATGCTGTTTTTTACTTTTACTTCCCCCCTTTCCCCCGAAAAATAATCGCGGTTACAGCCTTGAATCATATACTATATTCAGTAATAAACGTGTTAAAGCCATTGCCGACAGATCAATTTGAACTTTCCTGTTCTTAATAATATATAATGTTGTACAGAATATTTACTGATTTTTAAAAAAATGTGGATGAAAATAAGCTTTGTTGAGATTTCGTTTGAAGTTTATTGTGTCGATCACATATTTAATAGCTTAAAATTTGAAAAAAAGCACTATAAAGAATCATTAACTTACTAATTTTGTTTCTTCAAGGGTAATTAAAATTAGTCATTAAAAATTAGTATTTTCATTATTTAAGGTTTAAGACTCTTCTATCTAAGAGTATCCTACTGACCTAATTATATATAAGAAAATAAAGAAAGAATAAAATTATTCTAAACAGCAAATGTGAATTAAACAAGATATTGAAATATTATTTAAAATACTTCAGTATATAAGTAAATATAAAGTATATATTCAATATTTAAATATACGAAGTTTTTTGCCTTATATTTTTCTAACATACCTTTAATAAATGTTTAAAAAAATTAAAAAATCAATACGAAAAATAAAAAATCCAAGAAAAACCATAAAGCTTAACATGAATAATAAAGGAGGGTGGACTGGATAATTTTTATCCCAATAATTTAATATTATACTGTTTGTAAACTTTTAATTAAGAAATATGGTCAATTTATAGGAAAGTATATTTTTGATGTCTTAATTTATTTTTAAAGTTACATTCTTAAAATTATGTTGAAATAGCATTTTTTTAAAAAACATTTTATGATATGACACTTATATTTTATTTTCTATGAACTAGTTAATGTTTTTTATTTAATATTATTTTGTTTATTTTATTTCTGTAATGTTGCTGGTTTAAAATACATTATTTAAAATTAATATTTTCCTCCTGTAAAACAGCATTTTAAACTTAACGATTGTTAGTTGATAATATTTGCTTGCATAATAGCCATCTTTTGTAGTTTTGCACACACGTTCTTTTAAATAGTTCCCATTTTTCTGTTTTGTGTGCATTTCCTCAGTTTTCAGCAATCTCATGGCTGTTATTCTTTACTCTGTTTAATATATTTGCCAACACTGATTTTTCTGTTTCAGTTAAATTTATGTACATACTATTACTATTGGAGCAAGGGATGCAAAGATCCTTGTTTGCAGTATTATGAGAAAATTTAGGATGGATGTGGTTGGAGAAAAATATTCCCTTACGGGGAAGTCAACAAGTCAAACGAAACTTCCATTTGAAAAAACAGAGACCTACAAATTAATCTCAGGTGAGTTTCTTTGTTTTTGTTTCAATTTTTTAAGTTGTGAGTTATAATATTTTCAACCAATTTAAGAATTTCATTTGGCTTAATGACCTTAGTTTTTGAGAAAAATCAATCAGTATTAAGATTTATTTCCTTTTTATTCACTTAAAAATTTCGTCACTTTTTTAAAACTAGGTTTTTGTCAGGAATAAATTTAAAATTTTTGTTTAAAATTAATGGTTAGAGATATTACATTACAAATTTAAATTGAACCTATTAATAATTTTAGAGTAATTAAATTTAAAATTGCGTGAAATGTAACAAACTACAGATCATGAGTGTTACACCATGTTTGATTACTCAAAAGTATGGCTTTTATTTAACTCTGCATTTTTTGTTAAAAATATTAGTAGAATAACTGTGCATGGTTGTTTTCTTAACAAAAATTGGAAAATAACAACTGTTTCGAAAAGAACCGTTAAAGAACAATTAGAATTGTTTAAAAGGGAACAAGAGCAGATATTAAGTGTTCACAGAAAATAACAAATTTTCCCATCTCTACTTTATGGTGTGTAATCATGTCTTTTTTTTTCTCTCAGAAATTTGCTTCCGAAATGTAAAACTAACATTGTACGTGAAGCAATGAGTGATTGGCTAATGCAGTCAAAATTTCGAAAGAGCAAGAGGTAAACATTAATAACACTATTTACAGTCAAACTTGGATAATTCGAAGTTGAAGGGACCGCAGAAAAAGTTCGAAATATTCAAAAATTCGGATTACATATATTCTCTCAAACAGAAGAGATAAATAAAAAATATTAACTCCACGATCAAAGATTTAACACATAAACTTTATCTAAGAATACTGCTACATTTTTTAAAATCAAATCGAACATTTTTTTACTAGCTTAATTATTCATCACTTTTAAAAAAGGCAGATGTTTTTAACTGCTTCTGTGAATGCAATCTGAAAATGCAAACAGGCTTTGGATGATCAATCAATAGTGAATGGAGTAGGGAGGAGAGAGGGTAACATTAGAGGGACGACAGAAAAATCCTCGGAAATCAAAGCATATTGACATTCCAACCCTCGATTTTCTTTTCCTTAGAAGGACCGTTAAAATAAATAATGCACCTTAGCTGAGAAAAGTCCCAAGACCAATTTTTACCGTAATATTTTAAGGGCAATCGTACGAAAAATTCGAATTATCCAAGATTTTTTAACATTATTTTAATACAAAATTCTAGGGACCGAGCAAAAATTTCGAATTATCCAGAATTTCGAATTAAACAAATTCGAATTATCCAGAATTGACTGTACTTCCATGAGATTCCATTCCTTACATTTCTCACTCCCTTTACCCTTATGTGATGATATGTGACATTTTTAATTATATCTTTTTGTTCTTAGATTTAAGAGATTGAAAATAAATTTGTTACTGAATAATCAGAAAATGGTAATATTTCCTGTTTAAAAAATATTACATTGTCTTGAAAAGTGACATGATCAACAAATTTTTTTTGTGAGAACTTAATTCAAAATCGCTAACTGCTTGGTTGTCTAAACTTCGATAGTTTTTAAAGGATTGGCAAATTCAGTTAAAAACCTAAATATTTTAGCTCTTATATCATATTTTTAAAACTATTCATTTCTTTTTTGCAGAAAGAAAAGATCAGAGACAAGAGCAAGGGAAAATTGTACTGAAATGTTGCCTCAATTGTAACTAATGTAAAATAAATTAATATTAAATGTTTATTGTGTGACTATTTATTGTTCACTGTGCTTTGAAATTATAAAGAATTTGGTTATGTTTGTGCAAGATGAAAACAATAAACGCAAGAACTTTTTTATATCCTAAAAATTTCAGACGGCTAATTAAGTGACCTTTTTCTATTTTTTACAGAATGAAATTAATATTTTTTTTTATTTAAGTGTAAATAACATGCAGGCTGAATATATTATGGGGTGACACAATAGCTGGTGATAAAGCTTTATATTTTGCTGTGTAAAAATTAGACTTGCATTTGATGAAAAACAATATGGGAGGAAAAATTGGAATGCAAGGGGTGGGCGCATGAAGCCTGCAGAGAAGCATGATCAAAATTTAATTTATGATTTCTGCTCAAAAAATAATTATTTTACTCTTCAAAATATAGTTCTTTTACATTAGAGAATATTTATTTTTAAAACTAAAGGACTAATTTATCAATAAAATAGAAATTTAAACAATTTTGAAACCTGGTTTGGCCCACCTTTCTCCTATATGAGATCTGTGCTAATAGTTGAAAATCAAAGTGCTAATAAAATTTCCTCAATTTTTCTCAAAATTATTAAATGATTTTGATGTATTTTAATCATAAATTTGCAGAACTATCTCATTAACTTGTCTGCAAATTAATTAATTATAAAAATATCAAATTTTAACAAAAATTTTCATTAGTGAATTGTAAAATTGTTTCAAAACCTTATGAATTAGTCATTAACTATTTTGAAGAAATTCTAGATTGGTCTAAAAAATTTTTAAAATTCCAATATGAGACAGATTTTCTTAATTTTTATTAAAATTGTTTAGTTTTGATTAGTATAAAATTTTAAGTAATTTGCAAGTAATTGAATATTCTAAAAACTTCTGACAATTTTAAAGTAAAAAATTCAGCAATGCTTTGTAGACTCGAAAAGAAAAGCCTGAAACAAGCTTATAAAAGGCAGAAAAAAAGTTTAAAAGGAAGCCTAAAACAAGCGTATAAAAAGTCTGGAAAAAGGTAAAAGACAAGCTTAGAAAAAGGTCTAAAACAACCTTTTGAAAGACCTGAAACAAGCTTGAGGAAAGCCCGAGACAAGGTTAGAAAAAGGTCTAAAACAAGCGTCAAAAAATGTAAAGAACCAGCTTAGGAAAAGGTCTAAAACAACCTTTTGAAAGGCCTGAAACAAGCTTGAGGAAAGCCTGAAACAAGCTTGTAATAAAAGCTTGGGGAAATCTTACTAAAAACCTTACAGAAAACTTTGTTTCTTGTTGACTCCGCTACCTTGCCGAAAAGGTCCAACCCTTGTCATGGAAACCTTTGTGACAACCCTTTACCCTTGCCGACGACAAGGTTTCCAAAACCTTTCAGACAAGCTTTCTTTTCTATCCGGGATACATCATATGCCACCTCAAAAGTTCTACAGAAATGTTTTATGTGATTCTACTATAAGTTCCAATTCCTTTCGCGAGATGTTATCCAGACACGTTCAAGTTGTCATCACTCGGTTCTGCTTTAAATGTTATGTTTCGTGTAAAATCACATCAATAAAAGAAATAATGGGCATGAAAAAAGCTCATCGCTCGGATCTACAATATATCCTTCTGTTTCATCTACAGAGAGAAAAAAGTATGTGAATAATCTTCAACATTTAAAAATTAGTTCTTACAGTGTTCAAAGTAGTAATTTCGGTTTCAGCAAGAACGAAAGATTACTTAAAGTTCTCTTGAATAACGCTGTATTCTTCAAAAGAAAAAAAATCAATCATCGAAAATAGTGCTATGCGTAAATGATCAAAAGAAAAAATGCAGCTGCTAATTGGGTATAAATAATAACGGTTTTT
Source organism: Araneus ventricosus (assembly GCA_013235015.1). Lineage (NCBI taxonomy): Eukaryota > Metazoa > Arthropoda > Arachnida > Araneae > Araneidae > Araneus > Araneus ventricosus. The sequence goes on from BGPR01000322.1 coordinate 91,484, forward strand.
AATTGCAAATATTCAACTTAATTATGTTCTTATAAATTTTATTTTACTTTTGAAAAATTGATTTTGGTTCATTATGTTTTAAAAATATTTGTTGATTTTTCATTTTATATATTGGTTTCTAAAGTTTATGATTAATTAAGTATTTATTTATATTTTGTGGTTGATTATCAATTGATTCAAAATTATATTTTAAATAGTTTTGATTTGATAATAATTTTTGAATAAGTTTAAATCTATGAATATTTGAAATAATTTAGCTTTGAAGGTAATGTGCTAATTGCGGAGTTGAATAAGTAAATTTTGAAAATAATATTGCAGTGTGCATATTAAATTTTGAAATTCATGATATTTAATGTTGAAAATTAAGGTAGTCCATGCTGACATACCTACATAAAATTTGGAGTATTACTATGCAAAGTTTAAGGTGCAAATTTGATTTATTCCTTATACATAGTTTGTTATTGTGCATTATTGCATTTTGAAATAAAATCGCATGCGAATACAAAAATAATATTTTTAAATTTAATTTTACAAAGAAGTGTTTATTATTTTAAAAAAATGGCCTTTAAATGATTTATAAATCAAAGTGTTTAAAATGCTGAAAATTTTAAAATTCAGTGGAATTTTAATTGACTCATAAATTAATTTTGATTAAAATCAGATTTAAATGAGTTGTTGGAGTATGGCAAATAATTTATATTACATGACTTAAAAGAAAAGTAAATAAAACAAATTTAACTCTACTCAGAAAAATAAATAATGTACTAGAAAAGAAAAATAACACCAACTCCCTCCATTCTGAGGCCACGGGAGATCAGTTTTTGTACTTTCGACTACTACAACAGATTGAGTGTAGTTAGGTTGTTAAAAAACAAAGGAAAAAAAATTCTCAGGAGATATTGCGATGTGGATTAGCGCAGAGTTTGACCATCAAAAACCGAAAATGCTCATCTCTGGAAGCAATAATATCCCATCGCATCTTTCTTCACTATATCAAAAGAAATTTTAGTCATTTAATTAATTTGCCATACTACTATCACGACACTTACGGGCATTTAAATTTTCTGATTTCTGAAGAAAAAAAGTGAAACAATTTATATTTTAGATTTGCATATCAATGTTTTTTATTTGTTTACATTTAGAGTAGATTATACTGTCTACATACACTCAATTTGGAGTGTTAGCAGAACCAAAAGACTGAGTAGAAGGGATCTAGTGGAGGGGAACGGACGTGAGGAGAGGAAGGGAGGGAGGACGATTGTTCATCAAATAGGTTTGTCGTCCCCCTTTCTGATACCGCCACTACTCTTCATACATACAAAACTACCCTCGTATAATTATTGTATAGGCATGAGGTCTTTCTGAGGGTTGTTGCTTCATCACTTTTAATTGATTTTACCATTACAATAAGGAATTTTTGAAATATTCAATTTTAAACCCCCTGTATCTTCTAAAATTTCATTCTACAAACAATTTAGCACTAGTTTTGTAGGAAAATTAACGAAGTTTAACTTTATAATTAAGTGTTTTTCGCTAGGATCCATAGTTTTCGAGATATTTAAGAAAAACTGAGAAATCCCTCATTTAAACACCCTGTACCCATGTGCACCCTCCACCAGCGGGGACTTTAGGGCACTCAACCCAACAGCTGTTCCGAATTTCAAAACTACACCATTTTTTAAATTAACAATTCGTTGACTGTACTACGAGTAGAAGGAAGCTTGTGTAGGGGAACGGACGTGAGGGGAGGAAGGGAGCATAATTGTTCATCAAATGGGTTTGTCACAACCCCCCGCTCTGACACATACAATACTACCCTTGTATAATTATTATATAGGCATGAGGTTTTTATGAGGGTTGTTGATTCAGCACTTTTAATCGATTTTACCATTACAATAAGGAATTTTAGAAATGTTAACTTTTAAAAATCCCCTGTATCTTCTAAACTATTGATGCTACAAAAACAACGTAGGACTTTTTTTGTAGGAAATTTCATGTAGTTTAATTTTGTAATTGACTGCTTTTGATAGAACCTACAGTTTCCAAGATATTTAAGAAAAACTGAAAAAGCCCCCTTTAAACCTCCCGTACCTCCGCACACCCCCACAGGCGGAGACTTTTAGTATGTTGTTTAGGACACTACCCCCAACAACTGGGCCAAATTTCAAAACTATAACATTTTCTTTTTCTATTTTTCCTTCATTGATTGGACTATTCTCCACTCTGAGAGTTCGATTATCAACGAAAAAAAGATAAAAACGAGAAAAGAAGACAGAAAATGAATGAAAAGGTATGACAGACATAGGATGGGGATGTACACCCAATAGTTTTGGAAAGCAACAAAATTCGCTCATCGCGTACAACTAAGTGACATAATGGGCGAAGACGAACAGCTATTCTATTTGTGTTTGAACTTAGCTAGAACTGGATTTTCGGTTGTTCCTGTTTTTGCGCTAAAAACCAAATATTGTTCCTTTTTTCCCCTTTTCAACATCACCCATGGTTTGCCTTCGCGTTCTTGATTTTTTTTTCTTTGGTTGTTTTTAGGTTTCAGATTCACTTTCATGTTGCCTCAACGGGAACTTGACCGGTTCCTGCGTATTTGATTTTTCTTATTAAAACCGAACTCACAGAAAAAAAGGACTGTAATTTTCTAAAATACAATTTAGATAATTGCGCGTAAAAATTTGGACTTTTTGAAGGTAAAGCTATTTTTGAAAAATTGTATTTCAATTGTGTTCTAGTAATATTTTTATAGCACTGCTTATTGAAATATAAATTTTCTCTAAAATCTTCATCGAAAGACTGGATCAAACAGCAGTGAGAGGTATGGAAATGTGATATGAATCAATAAATTTTTCTTCTTATATCTCTGTAAGTTTTGCAGATGGAAGCATGTAACTAGATGAATGAATAGATGAATGTAAGAAAAACATTTTACTAATTTTTGTACTACAAGGGCCGTATAAAAATTTAATTTTTGTAACTTTTTATTAGTCGTTTTGTAACTTTTTATTTAGCCCTTAGAAGTCGAAGTATTTCCATACAAATTCTTATCTTATTCGATATGACTTTGTAATTGAAAGTATATGTCTAGGATCAATATTTAAGGAAATAAACGCTTGTTGCACCTTTTTAGGACACCCTGTATATATGTGTAATTTGAAAGAATCAGAAGAAATGGATGAGATTAAGCACAGCAAGGCATTTGAAATTGAAAAGAGTCTGAAAAGTCTTTCGCGAGGGCAAGAAATACTTTTATTTGTTCTACAGATAAATAAATATATTTTCATTGGACATCTATATGGATCGGTTGAATTATGACATCAGCAGATGTTAAATGAAAGACAGAACATTTAACTGTAAAAGGTTGTCTTAAATTTTAAACTTTATTCCAGCAATGCACACTTTATTTTTCAACAAAGATTAAATAAAGTTATATAAATGACTAAGGAATTCAGGAAAAATACTTTTAAACTTTTATTATAATCTTACTTTTGAATTAAAATTCATTAATTAAAAATAATTAATTATCTAATGTAAAATTCCTTACTGAAAACTTTCATTATTCAAATAAAAAATGTTGTAATTAACAATTTTATAATATATTAAGAAACTATTCAAAATTTATCTAAGAAAAGCGAATAACGTATTGAAGGCACTTTAATCTTCTATCGATTACTTTCTGTGACAGTTAGATAATTTTAACTGTTAATTGTAGAAGAATTGATAGTAGAGAGTTATTACTCATGAATTCTTAAATCGATAATTAATTCAATTATATATTCTTTTAATAATTTCTCTTCTTTCTATTCATTCAAAATTAAGTGTAATTTTCAAGATATCAGCTTCAAATCTAAGAAACGGCGATAACATGTCTTATTAATTTTTGCTTTTGATAAGTTCGCCTCAGTTGGCAAATCTTCAAGGTAGCACACAATCATCGCAGATTTTGATCAGTTATAAAAATTATCGAAATCCTGTGTGTACATTTCTTTTTATCTGAAACAGACGAATGGCGATTCGATGTCTCAGTATCACAATATTATATTAGATATTCGTGAATTCGCTGATATACTTTAAAATGTCTTTTATATTTATTCATTTCTTTTGCACCCATTAATTTAAAACATAAAAGATAAAAATCTGGTTTTAGTTTAACTTTGCTTCCTTTTTAATATATTTTATTTCACTGATGAAAGAATAACATTTTCTTTAAAAATTATATTAAATATTTGCCATTCCATAAAAAATATAAAAAATTCAAATCTTTTGAGTTTTGCATCAATTACCGTAGAGTAATTAGTGGATTTTTTTAATTTTTTTAGTATCCATAATAATGTGAATTTTTGCATTAATTATGATTGATAGAGGAATAAAGGTAAATTAATCTCCAATTTATAATGCATTTTTTAAACTTTAGTAGCAGTTTTTATATTATAAGTATAATGACTATGAAATTTCCTCATTAGAGGAAACTGATACAGCTATATTTAACAGTTGATTTTTTGCTGAAAAAAAGCCCCCCTTTTTTTAAAGCTTCATAAATGAGCTGCTGGGAGTTAAAATTATTTTTTCCCTTTTGAATTAATGAAGCACAGTAACTGCGTATATTAAATGAATTAAGGTGGATGGCTTAATTCAGATTTTAGAAGGAAGGTTTGCATAAAATTACACTGATTAACCAGTTTTCTTTATGTTCCAATTCCCTTTGGGTTTCAGAAATGTGCACGCATTATGGATAAATATGACATGAATTTTCATGATAGTGTAACTCAAAGAAAATTGACTAATTTTTTGAAATCTATATTTACCAGCTTTCGAGCCATCTTTTGCATTGGCATTTATTTTATAATAAAATGACTTTTTTTTAACAGCTTTTGAAACTTTGTTTCAAAGGGTTTTTCTCCCAAGGTCTACTATTTTTTATTTTTAAAATTTTTGTTCCGTTTCAGAAAGTATTGCTAAGCAGGTTTAAGTCCCAATACTGAAAACAATAAAAATAGTATATTTTAACAGATATTCATTTATAAACGTTCCGAAGAAAAGGAGAAAAACGGTGTCAGTTTAAGTCATGTAAAAAAAGAAGCATGACTGAAGTGAAGTTAAAATTCACTATTTTTGATGTTGAATATGTTTTATTTCAGTGTCTTTCGTCTTTATTAAGTCTTTCAGAAAAATTAATTTCTAAGCGAATTTCATAACTATTTTAAGTATAGAATTGGATGACCCCTCTATACTTCAAATGCTGCTGTTGTCAAACTGGAAACTCAACTTTTAAAAACAACAAAGAAATATTTATTTTTCTCAGACGAAGATAATACGTTACAGAAGTTTTTAATAAACTGCAAGCTGATTCAGAATAATCATTCAATAACTAGAAGATTTGTGCCCGTCTAAGACGGGCTTTTAGCTTACCAACAATATCTCAGATTTGATTGTCACAGATTTACTAACGAAAGCTGTTGAAGAAAATCACATCTAGATTGCTAGAGTGATTATAAAATAAAAAAGCATGAAAAAAGAATAGATGAATCAACCGACACTAATTTTTGTTTTGTTAATAGTTTTATTTGTAAGAATTAACTTTCGTTTTGTCAGAGTAAAAATAATGCAAAATCCACTAACAGAAAAAATGCTTTACCAAATACAAAATAAAAAATAATGAATGCGAATATTAAAGTAAAACTTTCAGTGTAAATACAGTTAAGGAAGAAATATAAAATATCTAAATATTCAAATCCAAAATTAAATGCAAAAAAGAAAGAACCCTTTTAACAAAAACTAAAGTATTATAAATAGTTCTGCGTGCATTAATTAAATAAAAAGAATAAAAACGACCGATATATCATAATTCAACAAAAAGATAATAAGAAAATAAATGTATCAACTAAAAAACTTCATTATAAACAACATTCTTTGTGAAATGAACATTAAAAGTAAACAATAAATGCATTAATTAAAAAATTTCATTATAAACAACATTCTTTGTAAAATATCTGCTGTCGTTTAACAATACTCCTTATTGTTTGATTTTTTCATTTGAACTTGAGCATGGATGGGATTCCGGCATCTTGATAACGCAACATAAAGTTGTCCATGTGAGAAAACAGGCTCATCCAGGCGAATTCTTACTCGCTCAAAAGTCTATCCCTGTGATTTGTTGATGGTCATCGCATATGTTGGAATAATGGGAAACTGACGACGCTTTAGTACGAAGGGAAGATGAATATCAGATGGAGCTAAATCAATCCTTGGCAATAAAACTGCAACACCTCTACTGAATTCCGAAAGAATCTACGCAGTATTCATATTCTCCCTGAATCCAGTAATAATAAGACGGGTGCCATTGCAAAGTCCCTTTTTGAGATTTAAATTCCGGAGCAACATTACAATAACTCCTTCTTTCAGTTCCAGTACATGAGGTGGCATTCCTGATGGGGTTTGTTTGTACAAAAATTCTGGCTGATAGTTTATTACAGCCAGAAATAGAATCTAAGCTGTAAAACATGTCTCAGTTTCTCTGCAATTTGTCCATGATTTGTCGGTTCATTTCAAGAGTTTTTTTGTTGGTTGGAGCTACGAGGGTAAGTCATTAAGTAAGTCACAAAAGATAAGAAAAAAATAATTTAACCATGATAATCAATTGGAAACAATTTTATTTTTCAACATAATCTCCACCAATTTTGATGCACTTATCCCATCGTTTTATCAGCGCCGCAATTCCAGCTGCATAAAATTCTTTGGGTTGCTGTCTCATCCACAGTAGGACTTCGTGTTGAACGTCGTCATCATCTGCAAAGTGTTTGCCTCCAAGATGTTGTTTTAGTGGACCAAACAGATGAAAATCGCTTGGGGCTAAGTTTGGTTGGTCAGCGATTTTCATTTGACGATGACGATGAGATGATGACGACGTTCAACACGAAGTCCTCCTGTGGATGAGACAGCAACCCAAAGAATTTTATGCAGCTGGAATTGGGGCGCTGATAAAACGATGGGATAAGTGCATCAACATTGGTGGAGATTATGTTGAAAAATAAAACTGTTTCCGAGTGATTATCATGGTAAATTATTTTTTTCTTATGTTTTGTGACTTACTTAATGACTTACTGTCGTAAAATTAATCGTTTTGCTAATTGTTCCACATCCAACATAAATGCAATAAATTAATTTGTCTTCTTCAATCATTCTGTGAGGGATCTCTACGTAATCATGGGACAAAGTTTCAATCTGTGGAAGGCTTCCAGTTCCATCATTCAATATTCATTCATTATGCTAATTTTGTCCGCAGCTGCGCATATTCTCGGTTAGGGAGAGGCGAGTGAAAACGGGCCATAGAGGGCTTGATTTTATGCAACCTTCAATAACGTCAACGACAGTTCCTCTTTGGACTACTGGAAGTGTCTGTCAAATCTCCTCTAATCACTATAACTTTTCCTCCGAAAGGCTTAGCGTTGTTCATAATTTCTTTCAGAAGGATGTCTATGCAGCGAAGTCCATCCCTTGTTAACATAGTGATTTCATCAATGATGATTAGCTTGGCTTCGCGTAACTGTTGAGCATCTGCTGACGCTGGTATCATCGATGATACAGAAGTTTCCAAGACAGGAACTGACAGTTTAAAACCACTGTGAACAGTTCTTCCGCCCTTCAGAAGTGTCACTGCAATGCCAGTAGTCGCAAACGCAAGACAAACATGTCCTTTTCCACGAACAAAAGAAAGTAGTGTAGAATACAGGTAAGTTTTTCCGCATCCTCCAGGGCCATCGAGGTAGAAATATCTGCTTTTGTCGTTCCTGTTGTAAATAGCTCCAGTAATTTCATTGAAGGCATGGAGCTGCTGTTTGTTAAGAGATGCAATTCTTCTTTTTGAATCTTCCTGTTCTTCAAGTTTATTGTAAAGAGGGGCTTCAAATGCATCTCCTGTTGGAACAGGGAGATGAAAAGAGGAACAGAAAAGTCCACGTTGCTTCAATGTTGAGTTAATTTTATGCAGAGAGAAGTTGAAAGCTGATTCTTCTGTGTGGTTGAGAATGAAACCCAAAGACATCTCAACCTTGAATTTATCACACAGGCTTGGTACATTAGTTGGGTTGCAGTAGCACAGGATGAATGCAAAAGTTTCACGCATTTACTTTGGCATTTGATAAATAGCATCTTCTAAGCAACGTTCCCACTCTTCAACAGATTCCAGTAAGTGACGATGATAAGCTGTTTCCTTAAAGGTGTCATAAACAACGTTATACACGGTTCGCAAGAATTCAAAACTTTTAGCACCTGGGACATGAAGTAACAGCATTCTCAAGTAGAATCGCTCTTCTTATTTCAAACTGTGTACATTCTGGCTGCTATCTTATTTTCTCCTCTCTGTGTGCATTGTATTTCAAGAGTAAATATCTATTGTAAGGTAATCTGTAAGTACATATCTGTTATCCATAGGTTTATTTCGTAACATAACAGTAATGTCGGGACGTCTGCGATAGAGTGGATATCCTACAATATTCAACTTGGTAGCAATCTGAAATTCTTTCGGAAAATTTTTCTTACATCTTCCTTGCAAGGTGCTCTGGGGTTGTTGGCGCCGCAAGGTCCATGCATCATACATCTTGACTATTTCATGCAATCGTGGACATTCTTCTGGTGGTGGAATTTCTGCACACACAATACGGTCAATACTTTCAGGATTCGAAAACTTGTATTTTGTTTGCAGAACTAATAATATATGTGAATGCGGGAGACCTGGAATTCAATGATATAAACATGTGCAACTGATTTCCCTAATACACCATGAACTGTAAGATCTTACAACCGGGATTTTAGCTTAAAAACCCTTGCAATTTAATCAGGGCGACCGCATGCTTGTTCACCTGGTTGTAAGTTTTCTGTTATTTCGGGTCACTTGGAGTTTGATGTAAAAATAATGAAGATATCTGGTGGGCCATATTTGGCAAAGATGGACATAGCATCGGCACATCGTTCTCTCATGTTTTTTGGGGGTCCTTCGAATGATAACGGTAAAATATCAGGAATTCCACCTTTAACGCCAGTGTTTGCATCAGCATTCTGTAAATGGTCTGCTAATCCTTTGTAGAGTTCTGTCCTCAGATGCTGCTGGCGAGTCCTAATAAAATTCAAGTTGTTTGCTTCCACTTGCAGGTAAGAATCCACAATCCATTACTGGGTGAGCTTTCCCACCCTGATGACTGAGTTGAACTCATCTCGGATAACAGTTAATGCTGTTTTATATTAAAGCATGGTGACATTGACTCTTCTGCTATTTGACTGTGCTCCCTCGTAAGCTTCACAACACCAATTTGGTTGCCATCCAATTTCACCATAAGTAAAGGATATGTCATAGGATCCAGGCTTGGGATAAGAATGTTAATGTTGATGAATAGCATATGCGGATTCTCTGGGTTCACAGGATTTACACGAATATCGCGACCAAAAGGTGGTTCTCCATCGTTGTTGAAAAATACCATTGCTATGTCGTTACATTCAGGCGCATTGTATCGTTGTTTATCCGATCTACGGTCCCTTCTAAAAATTCACTAAAGGAGTACTTTCACCAGCAGCATAGGCTCTTTCAAGAGCTTGGGTTTCAATTTCACACAGTATTCGATAGGTAGCAATAAGTCGATTGTGTTGAAAAAAAAAACTAATCAATTTGGTAAAGTATATGAAATAAGCAAGCTTCATTGGCAGCTTGTGAAATTCTTACTTCAGTTGCTTGAGTACTGTCTATCGTATAAAGTGGAGCATACTGAGGTGCTTCACCATCAAATGGTTGTAGGAGGCTAGTACGATGAAATATCTGACCATGAACTTTGAACATGTAAGGTCCTCTTCCATTAAAATCAACTAATTTTGCTCCCATGGATGCGAAGGAAACTGCACTGTTGTAGGATACAATATGTTCTCTGAAATTTGTGTAGTAGGGATTTTCTATATTACTCATTAAATCTTTCAAAAAATAAGGATATTTCAAAATATTGCCTTCTGCATCTACAGGCTTCTGTAATTTTACTTTTCCTTTGCGGCAGCACAAGGTGAATTTATCGCCTGAAGGACGCTCACCAAGAAAGTTTGAAAATTTGCAAAATTCACATATTACGTTCATTGGTCCACAGTACTGTGTTTCAACTTGACTTTCACAAAAAAAGAGATTGATTTACAATATCCTGACTTTGTTGCTGATGAAAATGTTTACGGTATTCTGCAGAAACTGCTAGGCGATTTTGCCTTTCTTCTTGAGTTTCTCTTTCTCTTAGTCTACGATGATTTTCATTATCTGCAGTACGAATCCTGTTTAATGTCTCTTGGCTTGGTCTACCCCTCCATCTTGCAAATCTCTCTCTTGCTAACCTTTGTTTAATTGAAGTGGGATCTTCTCTATCCATATTGTTTACTAACACTAAGTCAAAACTTATCACTAAAATCGGATTGAAACAAATAATGTCTCACTAACAGTAAAAAAGGTATGTAAGTTTGTGGACGCACGACAAAAGCGAAGTTTCTATTTTAAACAGCAATGTTAAACGTTTCATTATGCGTTTTATTATAATCTACGATATTATATATATGATGGATAACTGTGTGTTTAACATTGTTTTTTGTATTGTAACATTGTTGTTTCATTCAGGTTTCATTAATGAAACTTAACATTGATGAAACAATAATATAATAAATTGTACAATCAATTTAATGTCTCAATCATCCAATTCGCTCGTTCAATAATGACGCAGACAAAAGGGGCGGGGTTATTTTAAGCTCCGCCCAGCGTTAGAGACATCTCTCTGGGCTTTCCTATTCAATAATGGTAGGGAAGTCAGATTTATACAAATAAGTTATTTTTACATTGAAACATATAGTCGAAAAAGCAACGCACGACTACTACAAGGATCGAGTGATAGTGAAGTAGCGAAAAGAACACTTGCTGTGGGAACCTATATTACAGCAAATACTTGCCTGAACGTAACTTTGGGAATATCTCTTACAAGAATATCCTATAGGTTCTTCAGACGAGTAGTCTTAGCGGTATAGTAGGTATGGGCCAAGCAGAAAGTTTCCCCCATGCTAGCCCAAAACGTTGATACCGAAATGTTGTTGAGCACTGTGCTGCATTATTGCTCGTAGGTATTCAAATGCCCGCAGGTTCAATTATGCACAACGGCCACACCTTCTCTTGAAAATGCCTTTTTCGGTGAAAAAATACAGGCTGGAAAATCAACCTGCGTTAGGTCCCAGGTGTGAGTAAGGCAAGTGGCGCCCAGGTTATAATATGATTTTTTACGCCCCCGTTATCATCAGTAACTTAGCTTCTATGAAAGCGCCAGGGGCAAGGTAATTTTTCGCCCCCTCATTATATTTGACTTTAATTCGATTGTGCCACTTTTTTTAATGTTTTGCAAATATGGCCATCGACGTTGTGAGAGTAGCGCCCGGATAATATTTTTTTTTATATCTCAGCCGTAATCATTGGCTTAACAAGCGTAAATGGTGTCAGGGGTATGGTATTATTTTTACACACCTAATCATATTTTGGTTTAAAAACAGCATAAACGCAGTAATGTTTTGACTTCATGGCGCCTCCTATACCCCCTTGCCCCTCGGTCACCACGCCACTGCTACGGTCTGTTGCTTCACTGTCACTGCATTGCGTTTGCGCCCACATGTTCCTATGATATTATTGCTTGATTTTGCACCTATCACCTCCTTGCAAATTATTGAACAGTTGTACTGAATCACCCTGTAAATAATAAACTTGTGACGCTTGTATGGAAGTTTCTTATATTTAGGGGCTATTCACAAAATGCAAACTAGGGTGAAAAATTTTAAAATATGGAAGGAAGTTAACACATTTTCTTCTGATTTAGAGGCAGAAAGAGAAACGAAAGTAATCTGTTTTTAAAGTTTTCGTCAAATAAACAGTTAAATAATCATAAAACAATTTTAATGATGTTAAATAATAAGTATAATTACTATTATCATTATATTTCATTAAAATTTTTGAATGATTCCGTTAAAGTAATTACAAAATTTCCGTTCTACTGGAAATCTTCTTTACGGAACCGGTTTTGACCGAAAAAGAGAGAGCAGCCGTTAAACTTTTGAATACAGAGAAAGACGGTTCAAAATCGGAAGTTTATGTCCCAATAGATTTTTAAAATAAACGTACGCGATATATTAATTATGCAATATATCAAAATATTCCTTTATTTCTAATAATTGTATGAGATGTACTTGTACGTAAATAAAAATTAATAAATGTCGGAAAATTTCAAAAATTTACAAAGGAAAAAATCTTCATGAAATTCTTTTAGAGCACTGTTACAATTATCTAAGGAGAGCAACTATAATTGGTTATTATTTAGCATAATTAAATTTGTATTTATAATTAATTATTTTTTCTTTTTTTGTAAATAATTTTTGAAATCAATAATTTCAAATTAAATTAACAATTTATAAATATTTAATTTAAAATATTAATCGTTTTATTGAAAAATAATTGTTTATTTATATGATCCTTAAATTATAGTTATAATATAATTTTTAAGCAGTTAAATATTTATAAATACATTCTTCCCCGACCAAAACCAGTTCCGTAAGGCTAGATAGGAAATTTTGTAATTGCTTTAACGGAATCATTCAAAAATTTCAATGGAATATAATGATAGTAGTAAATATACTTATTATTTAACATCCTTAAAGCTGTTTTTATGATGATTATGTTTGAAAATTAAATTATGACTATGGTTAGTATATCATATGAATGAATAATTATGTGATGCTTAAAAATTATTAATATTTTAATAAAAGATGTTTGTATATTCTTAATTATATTAAATATTTATTGTAAAAAATATTTTAAAATAAATAATTGAAAGGAAACGGAGGCGGTATCGAATCCTGAGCAAAAGGTTTGCTCGCCAGTACTATTCAGTCCGTCCTATTCGTGCTTCAACAACGGTCACAACTTACTGGTATATAAGCTATGCCGAAAGTTTGAGGGCCATTTTCTCGAAATTGGCTGGCCATTCCGCTTTAGCATTTTAATGGATCAACACCCTAAAGGTATACTATTGATATACCAAGTCTCATCCCAAACTGAATTTCTCAAGTTGTACCCTCCCCTTGTTAGAGAGAAACCAGAAATCCTTTCAGATTAAATTAAATATGGTGATCGCAGAAATTAATTCTGCCGAGTTTGAATTGCGAAATATACGTTGCCATACTTTTCGACTATAATTAAATGGATTCCCTGACTATGAAATGAGCTCTTATCGCATCATGTAAGTTTCCATACAGATGTCTAATTATCTGCGATGAAATTACGATTCTTAGCTTCAAATATGAAATTAAATAGAATCATTGTCACGAACACTGAGCGTTATTATTATGAGTAAAATATTTTATCTTCCGAGTTTGGGGAACAATAATTTTCAATTTTTCTTTTATTTCTAATTATAGAAAAATTTGGATTAAATGAGGAGAAAGAATTATCGGTTTTCCTAGCATTGAAAATAAATTGTGGTAAGTGTAGCTTAAAGTAATAAAATAATATAAATCATGCTAAGTTATCTTTGGATAGAATTACAAAATTTTCAGCAATTATGTAGGTGTGCATTATTGCTGAAATTATTACATATTAGTATTAAATATTTATTTAGAAAAAACAATTTCAAATATTTTTAGTTCTTTGCTGGACGAAAAGGGCCATATATTTGCAAAGTGTCCCAGAAAATGTATACACAATTCTTATATAACTAAATGATAACAGTTTCATTACTCAAATAAATAAATTACAAAAATAGAGCTATTCGAAGTTTTACAATTGTAATTGATTGACACAATATTTTTAGGACTACAATTGGAATTCGTTGGTGTATAAATCATGGATATAATGTGTCGCAATTATTCTTATCTTTTAATCACAGAATTTTTGCTGTTTACATTGCAATTTGGAAATAAAAACGTTGCTTTGGCTAACTGTTTACGTCAAATATTTTATGCAATATTCACTTACGTTCTTGTGCGAGCTGATATATATATATATATAATACAAAATACACCAATTAAGAACGGAAAATCACGATTAAATAATAGCATTTTCGAGCTTAAACCAATAGCACAGCGATCCCAAGTTTTTTCTACTTGCGTACCCCTTGATTAGCCTTTTTATTTGTAGGTACCCCTACGGTTATAACCCTTCCAATCATCCCTCCACTCCAAAAAACTTTCATTAATAATGTTAAGGGCTTGGGTTAGCTCAAGAGTCAAACGATTCAAAATAACTTACCATTTGTGTACAAAAATTCTGTAACTGTTCTTTAATCCTTTATGTTTTGTGTTTTCCGCCATTGCCAGTATTTCTTTCGCGTACCCCTAAATGGTTGGCCGCCTACCCCAGGGGTACACGTACCACAGGTTGGGAACATCTGCAATAGTAGAATAAAAAGAAAGACAATTTTCAGCCACTGATTCAAAAAAATAAAAAAAAACATTTCCAAGATTAAACCAATTTTAGAAACAAAAATGAATTTCAATCACCAGTTAGGAAATAATAGCATTTCCGAGCTTAAACCAAGTGCAGAGGCAAAACAGAAAGAGAGGGAAGCTACATCAGAACGGTGAATGCATTAAGGCTGCAGTTCTACCGTGTAGTGACAAATATTTACAGCTTATACTTAATTTTTTAAAATGGAAGGAATACAAGTGCAAAAATTCGAAACTGACAAAATTTTTTCGGTTATTCAAATAACACTCACCATCGCTCATGTTATACGACTATCACGCAAGTTGTCAGTAAAGTCATTTACAAAATACACGAGATGATTTTACTTAAAATAAAAATATTCTTTAAAATTCTGAATTTATTTTGGAATACATTCTCCGGAATTTAGCATTACCATCATGAAATATTAGTTCTCGAAAATTTTAAATTACCAGCTCAAGCATCTTCTTTTAGAAGGTTTATATACTTTTAAGAATTTACTTATCCTTTTAACGCCATAATTTGCTAAAAGCTTTTTCAAAACCTGTACTATCTCCAGGTGATAACCTGAGGTAAAGCTTCACAGATAGTTTTTACTGTAGCCTTTTCCTTTCTGCCTTTTAACCCCTTAAGGGTCGCATTTTTTTTTGCTATCTAATAAAGTGACTCCTCCTGGAAGGGGCTATCGTTTTCATTCATCTAAAAAGGTATAGAATTCTTGATATGCTTATGGATTCTAAGTAATTTTTATGTCAAATTATAAAGCTAATTAATGATTAAATTTTGGATTATAAGCCTAAAAATGCGATAATTCGGTGCACGTCAATATGACGGGCGCAACGGTTAATGGGTGGGTCAATCACAATTATCAGTTTTCATCTATATTGAGATTCATCTAGAATCTGTCAATCTCTATTTCTTAAAAAAATTCAATTATTATCTAAAGTTTCCTGATGGAGGATCTATTGTGCTCTTCTATTTTTGTTGCACTCGTCTAAGTTGATGATTATCTTTTTTTGCATAACTAAGATAACCCCTTTTTCTCAGTTGTTTCCTTCAAGCCATATCAAACAATGATTTCCATTTTAAATCACTCGTTTTCTATTTCCCCAAATGCAGCGTGTAAATTTGTTGCTTATGTACCCTAATACAGTATAAAAATTTCACGCAATTACATTTTTAATCTTTCGTATACGAAGTATACAAAGTATTGTGATGGTCAAAAAATTCAATTTCGCTGTTTTGAAGAATCTCCACATCGAATAAACATTTTAGGAATTATGTCTGTCTACTTTCTGTCTGATTTTGAGAACAATTAACTCAAACACGCAATGAGCTAGATGGATAAAACATTGTGTGCAGTCTTTGTACCTAAATATTATATTTCTAGCAAATTTTTGTCAAAATCTCTCAGAGGGAAATCTGTCTGCTGCCTGCCCGTGTACATGTGGACACGAAAACTCAAAAACGACTCGACACAAGCTATATAGTTGAAACTTGACATATGGTTTAATCGCCAGACTTATGATTTGTGCCAAATTTTGGACCAAAGCCACCAAAAGGTTGACTGTATGTCAATTTGTAGGTATTTGTCGGGGATAAATAAAAAATGCAACTAGCTACATAAACGAAATTCGGAGAACTACATTTCAGCGAAACGAAACGAACATACACCGAAATAATAGACCTGAATCAAATTTTGGATGCAATGTCAAAAGAAACAAGTATTACATGCATGCTCGAGTGTTGTTAGCATGCTATGAAAACCTAATACGAAACATGCCATATTCTGTAAATATACGAGGAATATGAAATTAATTAACTGATAATTATGTTCTGAAAATATTGCATTATTGTATTTTCATTAATATCATACAGCTGTACAGGATTTCAGAACCCAAGAACGAACAAGAAAAAGCGAGTGAAAAATCGATTCCGAAATTTCATCATTACAAACATGAAACAAGTCAAGTTAAATAAAAGCGATTCAGTTAATTCAACGAGAGCCTGTTATCCCCGACTCTCGAGTCTGGAAACCTTTTTACTTTATTCCGAAATCCGAAATACCAAGCATCAGATGATTAAAACATTATTTTACTTAATTTATTATAGCTAACTTTCTTCCTCTATTCTAGAGGACTGAAAATAGACCAAAAATAGAATTGGGATAACTCTGATTTTATTTCGAAGAGTTAACTAGCTTGCAGATTGACTTGCAATAAAAACTAATCTTTCATATCACACTCATCGCACACTTGATGATTTTCCAAATTTATCTACTTCTGCTTGTTTTTAGCTTTAGGCAAATTTAAAACTGTCTGCTTGACCATTTGTTCCAAATGAATAAGTTCTGTCTCTTCCATATGTTATGTAATAGCAGACAAGAAATGAATTCTAAATATTCAGATGCGTGTTTTGCTCGCAGAAGCTTATACTTCGACAGAGTGAAATATAGGAAGACTCGTAAGGTTAAAAGCTAATGGACCATTGAACTTTTATTTAAAAAAATGTAGTGGAAAGCAGACGAGAGTCATAAAACTCATTTTTTCCGGTTCAAAAAGTGTGATACATTTTCCTTTACCTTCAACAGAGAGTTGTTTTCTAACTTGCTGAGGTTTCTTACACGCATCACTAGTTATACTGTTTTGAATATATATCCAACTTTGAGAAGATTGATTACATTTCCTCGTTTTAAAAAATAATTTTTCTACAGAGGCTGTTTGAACATTTCTGAAACAGTTTGACATAATATAAATCTGACTTTTACATATAATTCTTGAGTTTTAAATCGTTTATTTGATTTTTTAAAATTTTTAACTATCATTCTAACTCCTTAATTTTTATGGTAATAAAGCTTTATGGTAACATTTTCTCCTACTCCTCTTCCACAGCTTTCATAGTCATTTAAATAGGTTTAGATTTATGTCAGTTCATTTTTCTTTGCAATAGTTCAAAGGTGCCCATGGGTCCTCAAGCCCGTGGGTGATCCATCTGGTGATTTTGCAGGAATGTAAAAGTACTTTATTGATTGAGCGGAACTTCAGGAATCTGAAATTTTGGATAATCCGAACATATTTTTTTAATTTTCTGAAAAATTTTCATTAAAAAATGAAGAAAAAATAACAATTACGAATTGTAAAGAAAGCTAATTGTTTATTTCTAACTTAAAAGAAACATTTAAATTGGTGTTTAAGAATGAATACAGCATCTTAATGAGTAGAAACAGAATCGGTTATCTTCTTTTGAAGTAAGAAACTAAACCTGCTTGACGATGAGAATAGCAGATAGCTCTTTCTGTACGCTTTTCCATAGAGTACCAAAAGTACCCGATGGAAATACCCTACTACATTTCGTATTACAAGAGTATGTAGCCGAATTTTCCGGATAACCCGAATTTCCCGAAATCCGAACAGACGTCAGCCCCAATTATTTCGGATTCGCAAGGTTCCGAACTAATTGGGGCTGATGTCTGTAATCTTTTGTTTAATTGTTGTTTAATTTTTTTCAAGAATATAATAGTGGATTTTGATGCATGGTTCCTTCCTTTGATTTTTGGAATTTTATTAATTGATGCGTGTCTATGTAAAGACATGGTATTTCTTCGTTAAATATCGTCAATAAAAATTTTATTACCAATTTTTATATATAATTCTTATTATTTTTACTGTCAATAAAAATTTAATTTCATTTTTTCTATAATCTGGAAAACAGAAAATAACCATGAATTTCTTACTTAAAGTTCCAAAACAGACGTGCCTATCTAACTAAATAGTAGGGGAGACTAATGTACCTTGGATAACTTTTTCTACTATACGACTAAAAACTAATAACTTACATTTTTATTTTAGGAATAGGAATCCTATTTTATGCAACCAATATTCAACTTCAGCTTTTTCTATCGATAAACAGTCAGATAATGAAGGTTAATTAAAAAAAAGAAAAATTGTAATTGCATGAAAAGTTGTCCAAGGTACAAGATGGTCTTGTGTCTTAGATCATAGAGAAACACATATACATGCATCTGGGATTAAAAAAAAGACAACAGGAAGTCAGTAAGAAATCAATGTATATTTGCAAAATATATTTTTTAAGGTTTATCTAACTTATTTACCCCATTAAACAAGCTTGCACAATTTAAAATAACAACAACATAATGATGAAAAAAGTATAGTAAAAAATAAGTCTATGCCTGTAATCAAAATCTTTCCAATTAATATTTTTGCAGTGTTACTCGTCTAAATAGTCTCAACCCTTATTTTCCAGCTGTTTTTTCTTCGTTCCCACTTGACAAGTCGCTTTTTATTATTGGCCACTGCAAACTTATACGCCTGGTTCCGAAATCTTTTCTTCGTCAATCCATAGTTCAACTTTGCCACTTTGTTTTTATACTGTGCTATATAAACAGAACACTATTTTTCAGAAAATACTTTGATAGTGTTGTACCTAACATCATATTTGAATTGCTCCTTCCCAGACTTCTTAAATGCCGTCAATGCTGTAAATTTAAGGTTTCACACTTTACACGAGTCTCCAATTGTATTTTTTCTCCTTCAGCAGATATATCTTCATTTTCTTCCTTTTTTATAATTTCAGGATATTATTTTCACGTTTCTTCCCCATCTTGCTCCGTGGCATGGTATTATAATCTGAAAAGACCACTATAATAAATATCACGTACCTCTCGTATCAGTGATCCATGGTACAGGATGTGTATGTGACCCATGGTTCCAGAGATGACAGTTTACAATTCTAACACGTGATAATCTTCACAAGTTATGTTCGAACTTAAAAACAACATGTAGTTTTACTTGCCAAATTATACTGCACTTACTGAAATATAGAAGATTTCCTTAAACAGTTCTTGAAGTCTGTCAATAAATGAATATAATTCTTCAAAAATCCTACTTTTTACATAGAAAAACAATTCCACAGCTGCACTCGTAAAGAAGACCTGAATGGTAAACAACAACAGTTTCTATTAAGTACTAGTTGGAATAATTGCTTGGGAATAATTTCCTAATTGCTTGAGGAAATTCAACTGTTAACTATAAGATGGCAGCTCATACCGAGATAGGTGTTAGTGATCCAAGGTACATTATGCCCAAAGTACAACCAGTGCTTTTTGCGCAATCGAAAACGAGAACATCATCAAAACCTGGAAAACCAAACTCAGCCCAGACAACACAGTTTTCCAGACCGAAACACTAGCCCTAAAGGCATTAATAGAGTGGGCCAATACGAGCAATAAGGAGTTTACCATCTGGAGCGACAGGAGTCCGGCCATCAAGTTCTTAAATCCTTTAGCTCTAAGAGTAAAATCACCCAGGAGGCTCAGATGGCACTTCTAAGAAACGCCAAAGTTAGATTGAAAAGGCTAAGAGCTCACATAGGAATTAGAGGAAATGAAATGGCAGACGCATTGGCAAAGGAGGCAACTAGCGATGGATCACCCATTGACCTTCTCAGCACCCAAAAGCTTCCTTAAAACTAACTTATGAGGCTCTCGCTTGCTCTCTGGCAAAAAGAATGGGAAAGATTGGTAGATCAATCTACTCCATTGTCCAGAAAATCTCTAACAAACAGTTGCATTGGTCCAGGGAATGCATACAATTTACCAAGGCCATGGGCCTTTCCCCAGTTATCTGAAGAGATTTAATCTGCGCCCAACGGACAAATGCGGCTGTGGCGAAACGATTCCCTAAACTTCGCCACAAGTTGCCCTTTAACGACGTCCTACCATCACAAGAAACCGAGTCCCCAATACACAGCCCAGTGATGGAGGAGCGCCCTTGTTATTAAACTCTCTAGAGGGAGGATAGATAGCCTAATAAAATTCCTAACAACTAACGATGACTTAATAAAAAGCCATTGCCCCAGGACGACACGGACTCCGACTTAGATTCAACAGTAGTTTCACCTCCCAGAACAAGACAATCTTCCAGCATCCAGCCTAATAGCGAAGTATCCCAATTCACATATTAGCACCTAGCATCCACTAATTCATCAACAAGAGAAGATTTCCATCACAACGTGAACTCCTGATATTGCAAACTATACGACACCCCCTGCAGTTTCAATCTTAGACACTCCTCCAACTGATAAGATTCTATGTTCACAATTTCCTAGCATTTACTCCTTCCTTCTGTGCAATTCCTTACGTTCTTAGAACACTTCCAACTCTATGCACTCAAAAACCTCCAACAGCATCCAAAAATTGCCCTCTCATTCCAGGCATACAGACTAGGTAATTGCAGAATCATGTCCTTGCGGCTATTCTGGGTCCCGTTGAAGCGAGACGTCGCTCACTTGTAACAACGAGGTGACATCTCACATTTGTAATACATCATCATAGGTCAAAAGAAAACTAGCAAATCATGTTCTAGCGGCCCCAAGTCATGAGCAGAGGCTGCACCCATACCCACCATGGTTTATAATTGCAAATTCTATAATGTAGTTAGGTGGTATTATTTCTCTCTAATATGTAATTTTGCATGCTTTAATTAGAATTGTTTGGTGTAATTGGAAAAATTTCTATTTATTCCAGAATATTCCCCTGTATTCTCTGTCATATTTAGTTTTATAGTATCCGAATAATTTAGGCACTTCATTCCATTTGCTTGCCTTTGTATTAGCAATAACCCTTTCTATCAATCCATTTTTTGCTTAGTCATAATTACAACATTCTCTATCATACTCCTATTCTTTCTCCACCAATGCACGTATTCTCTTTTTCTGAAGTTTATTTTGTGCCATTATAGTGCAATTCTTTGGAAAGTAATCAATTATTAAATTTCTCAACCACACACAGTAACTCAGTAAGATTCCTGGCATTTTTCTTAAAATCATGTTATTTTTCGCCATAGGTGCGTTTTGTAACAACTTTGCTTCCCTCAATTTGTAGCAAGAAATTCTTTCTCTTATTTCTAGTGAATACTCTAATTCTTACTACTCATTTCCCATTTTTGCATCTTACCCCTTAAGTGGTTTGTTTTCTAAACTATCTAATTAGATGACGCCTTCTATTTTGGAAATTCGGTGTCATTTTAACTCATTTGAGAACCTAAAGGACAGTTTAAATGTTTATGTATCCCACGTAATTTTTGGATCGAATTATAACGTCTGTGAATGACTTTGTTTCAGTTTTTAAGTTTAAAATTGTGGTAATTCGATGCCCGATACATTTCCGGGGATATTATTTAACGGCTTAAGAAGATACCGGCCTAAAGTCTAGTGGTGAGGCTGCATCTGCATTTCAATCCAATGTAATCTTATCCTTTAATCATGTCAAGAATAACTAGCGGCAACGGCCTCAACACCTGTAGCGAGGTCGCCTCTCTGAAGTCATCAAGTGTAACTCATGCAACAGGTTTCTGTGTTTATATTTTGATATTAATTTGTAATTTTTTTATCAATAAAGATTCTACGCACACCCATCCAAACTGCAAACCGGATATTTTCGTCTCTGGAGTCAGGGATGTGTCGTAGTGGAATGGAGTCTTCCCTAAAGAAAACGGAAAAGTTAAGAGATTAATGTCAAAATTTATTTTCCTCGTACAGAAAATAAAATGTAAATGATTATGAAAAAATCACAAATATTATTTATTCCCTTATTTGCTTTATTACTTCTATTTTTCAACTCAGATGTTCTTTACTTATTTTTATATTCAAAGATTGAAAAATTGTCCCAGAATGTGATTTTAAATTATCGCTTCCTTCGCCAAGCTGTCGTTGCTCGTGAAAGAAAATAAAATCAACGGTCTTTTATTCATATTATACAACATATCATCGAAAGCAAAATATAAAAGAAAGTAAATTTACTATTATGTACCATATTTGGAAATTCATATATGTAAGAAATAAGTAAGCACTTCCGGAAGATAAGGTACTTAATTTTACTTCTCGTATACGAAGTATACAAAGAGAAAGTATTATAATCTTCAAAAAAATTCGAACTCGAGATTTTAATGAATTGCCTCGTTTTAGACCTCGCTGAGTCCGAAAAAACACAATTTTGGAATTATGTCTGTCTGTGAACACAATAACTCAAAAACTATTAAAGCTACAGGAATTAATTTTGGTATGTGATCTTTACACATAATTTAGAGACTTTTAACAAAGTTTGGACAAAATCCGTATACCGGAAGTCTGTCTGTCCGATTTCATGTGAACACTATAACTCAAAAACTTAAATCTCTAGATGGATAAAATTTGGTACATAATTTTATCATCAGGAATGTAGGTCCCTATCAAATTTTGAGCGAAATCTGTCAAAGGGTTGACGGATAAGGGTTGACTGTATAATCGCATACTTCTGAAGACAATATCTTCTAAAAGAAATGACTTAGATAAATGGAATTTTGTATGTAGTCTTGAAACCCTACTTGTAGACTCTTCTCCAATTTTCTTTTAAATCGGTTAAAAAAAAGATGTTGGAATTGCATATTCCGTTTTTCCTCCATTCTACGACGCAAAAAAAGGCCGCACGTTTTTGGCGCTTGGTGTATGACGCGGGGCCATTTCCGTCTTGGCGAGCGCTAAAGGAAACTCGTGGATAATCATTGCATTCTGGGTTTCAGTAGGTTCGAATTTTTTATCTACGCGCGGAGAGATAGGGTTGCCATAATTGTCAAGCATTGATACGGGACGTTTAGGTGCTAAATGAATAAAACATGAAAAAATGGGTACGTATAGCTTATTTTACTCTGGTAAAAAATGAATAAAGTTTAAGCAATCTTATAAAATGAACACGTAGAATAATAAAAATAGATGCGAGGCTAATCCGTTTCAACCCAGTCACACTTTAAAGCTGATTTTACTTTCTTAATTATATAATTTTCCTCTTTCACATAATTATAAAATTGGGCGCAAGTCATCTTAAAATTATGACACAGAGTTTAGGAAGCAAATGGGACA
Organism: Araneus ventricosus; assembly: GCA_013235015.1. NCBI lineage: Eukaryota > Metazoa > Arthropoda > Arachnida > Araneae > Araneidae > Araneus > Araneus ventricosus. The sequence continues at coordinate 114,891 of BGPR01000322.1, forward strand.
AATAGTATACGGGACTGAGTAGTGAAATGCGGTGACAGTCCCGTATATACGAGACGTATGGCAACCCTAGTTAGAGGGAAAATGACACCTTTTGGGGAGGTATACGAGAAAGTTTAGGGGAGACCACTCCCGCTGGTTTATTCATAAAGTTAAATGGATCTAAGTTTAATCAGATGAAGACAGAATGCAAATCCCTGGAATTGCTAGAATCACTCGAAAAGGCAGCAGAGAAGTTCTTATTAATTTTTCTCAAACTTTTTCTGAATTTCATACGGAACAATTGTTTATTTTTCTTTGTACTCAGTTTTAATAATTTTTCAACTGAAAACAATTAATGATTTATGGAATTTTTATTTATTTACGTAGTACATTAAGCAGCATAAATTGATTCAGATACAATATACATTGTCGATATTCACAATTATTTTTAATATATGTCTCTGTTAATACACTTGGAAAAATGCAGAATCATTCTAGCTGTTACACGCGACCTCGTGAGATAATAAGGAATAATAAAATTTTTTGAAGACAATTTTTACGGGATGAAATTGTCTTCAAAAAATTTTTTAATGAATTTTTTTGTTTGCAAAAATAAATTCTTTCGAGACTCATATCTCGAAATTTCTCTTACAGAAATACTTGTATGTTAAGCGTATTTGAAAAACACGAATTATGTCACATCCTTTGCAAAGAAATTCTAAGAAAATATTTCTAACATAACACTTTTTCTTTCTAAAAAGGAAAAGGTAAAAAAATGTTCAAACTCATTCCATAGAGTAAAAGCTTCATTGAAGATATCAAAAATAAGATTTCTGTATTCTGATGTGACTATTTGCAGGAAAATTTGCAGCACGTACTTTAAAAAAACGTGACTAAGATTCGAGCTTGTGCACTTTATCTGAAACCTTAGAAAAACAGATGAAAAGAGTGGCTAAAAAAAGAAGCAGGTTAAATTTTGAAAGAAAAATATTTCAGATACTGTAACATAGTTTAAAGAGCTGCTCTATTGCACCCTTGAGTTACAGAAAAGAATAAAATAACATTCGGAAGAGAATCAATTGCGCTTGAGAATTTGAAGAGATTTCGCAATAACTGTCGAAAACGTATGTACAAAAGAGGTTTCTAACATTAAAAAAGTTTATAAAAAGACGCTGTTATTAGTCTACTAAAAAGTAGAAAAATTTTTTATTCAAAATCTGGGGATGGACAAGAATATAAAAGCATAAAACGCTGATAGTAATACTCTAAGTAAATTGGAATTTTTCTAAAGCTATATTTGAATTTTTAATGAATGTTCAGGAATTTTTTCTTATCCTATTCACTGCAGCTTAATTAACCGATAAAAGCGAGTTTTTTTACAAAATTTATTTTTAATATTTTCTACTTTTTGATCTTTGATTTATAATTCATTATTATAAATATTATAGAATATTACTGCACAAAGAAGCCTTTTAAGCAGTCATTGTGGTTCAGTTGGTAAAGCATTGGCCTGTTAATCTGATTGACTGTGGTGCGAATTCCACCCACGGTTATTTAATCTAAGAACAGGTATTTTAATTCTAAAATATTATTATGAATTGTTTATTTATGTTCTAGAGAAGTCTAGATCCTTCTTTACAGTTCTGGATAATTATTCTGAAATATTGCTTAAATATATCAATGCTGCGTCCCATGAGTTGTGGGTAAGTTCTCTGTTCACTTGTGTTACGAATTGCTTCAAATTACTAAATTTACTTTATTCGTTACCGTGTTCAATAACTCTTTGCTTCTTCGTGATATGTTTGTAAAATTTTTTCTCAAAGCCACGTATATGGAACCAAAATTTAATCAGAATTAATCGATTAATTGATTATTACATTCTGAAAATATTAGTGCATTGTTATCAAGAATACAGTGCTGTACAAAAATCCAGTACTGAAAGTAGAATTTTTTTTATTTTAATTATTTTCTACTTTTTAGTTTTTAATTTTCAATTAATTATTATAAATATTATGGAATCCTGTAATTAATTTCGCCTCAATTTCACTGCTGCACCTCTCAATGGAATCAAAATTTCATTAAATTATTCTATTAACTGATGATGAAATTCTGAAAATATTACAATAATGTATTATCATCGAGAATACACAAGTGTTCGAAATTTGAAAACTCTAGTACATCAGGAAGTGTAGGAAAAATGTATTGCAAAATTACGAATTTACAAACATAGAACATGTCAAGTTAGGTAAAAATGCGTAATAAATGCGTAGAATAAGTATATTGCCCTCTTTCTACGATTCCAATACCTCCAGTTATGCCTTACCATAACCCACTAGAGTTCTGGTGGGCAATGTTCTGAGTACAGCTTCAAATATTAATTAATGTTCAAAAGTTTTTTAAAATTTGTCTTTGATATTTGATCTTTTAATAGTTCTTTCCAAACATATCTGCATGATAAACTGTTTACAAGAAAAGTATTTCAAAGAAAATTATTGCAAATCAGCAAGAAGAAAATTAGTGCACATTAGTATTGTATATCACAGTTTATAAGTATTAGTTTTTCCTGGGGCTGGAGTACAGAGTTTTAATTTTGCGACTTCTGTGTCTTTTATTATTGTCATGATAACAATGTGTATATTTCTTCCTGGGTTAAATATTTTAAATTCTTGGTCACGCGATAATTTTCTGCACCATCGTAAGAGAGATGTGATTGTTTTTCTAACTCTGAATGGTAAACCGTATATCTGATCAGAACTACGATATAAACGATTGTTTTAGTAAATATATAAAAGATTCTGTAACATAACCCTTGCAAGACTAAAATTTTATGAAATAAAAAAAAAATAAGATTGAAAAACCTAAGTATGATCATAAACGCAGAGAAGCACTAAATAATCAAAGAATTTCAAGAAGATTTACAACATTAAAAATTTTCTATAAGAAGAAACTGAGCAAACAGTTAATTTATGTTATATTTTGAAAAATTTGTTGCAACAAATTATTATGAATGAAAAGGAAAATTCTAAAAAACGCTATTTAGAAAAAGATTCTTAAAAGATAAATAGTTTAGTTTAATATTATATGACAATATAATTCATTTTCTCCTTTTAGAAAATGCATTCTCTTACATTAATAAGCGAGTCATTTTTAAGTTTTATAAAAAAAAAAGATTAGGTTGAAATATATCTCAAAGAGCAATTTTTTTTCTACTCGACAAAAAATAGAATAACACTAGTATGCTGGTTAATAAATCAAAAATAATTATAGGAAACTCAAGATTAGTACTTAATGAAAAGCCTTCTACTGAAACAAATTTCCTTGAAAGAGATTTCACCGGTACGTATGAAATATCACGTATTCGATAAGAATTAGTAAGCATAAGGAGAGTAAAGAGGGTCATTATTTAAACTGTAATCTCTCGAAAACAGACACATGTGTTATGTTCGAAATTCACAATTAATTACTGAACCTTAACTAAATAAACGTTCCAATAAAAATAGCACGAGGATAGTAGATAAAGATGTATAATATCACTTCTGACTTTAACTATTACAAAATTTTTTAAAATTAAACCACTTTGAAGGAAATAGAACCCATTAATGGTATTCGAGACTTTTTATATTGATTAAAATTTGAACCTGTAATAAAAGAAATTTTCCATTTGAAAAGTCTTCGCTATAGTTACAATTTAATTTTGCTTCAGTATGAATTTGAGTAAGCTTGGAGTTTAAAAAACGTAGAAAAATTGACAACATTTCGCATTTCGTTTGTAATTCTTTTCAAGGACAAAACAATTTGAAGTTATATTGTCAAAGTTTATAAATAATTAAGTCTTTAAAAAAATGGACTTTAACTAAGAACTTTAGAAAATAATCTATGAAATATCAAAAAGTAATCTATAGACTTTTGCTTGAATGCAAGCAAAGTAAACTTGAAAAATTTTCATGTTTCTATTACTCATTAAATCCATAATCAATCCAGAATAGTGTCCTGCTCCATTAATAAAGATGACGATCCATCGATAAAGGTATAATCCTTTCCAAAAAATAATATAAAGTATTTTTCAAAATTTCCTTTATGATAGCAAAAAAGAAAAAAAAAACCCACCGTAATCTCATTCTCATAATAACCGAAATCTCCTACAAATAATTTTTAACTTTAATTTATGTAAAAGCCCGTTAAATAACAAAATATTCGAAGAGTTGCTTTGAAGTTATATCGGAGATAAAAAAACTACAGTAAACTCTCGTTACAACGATATCCTCTAGAACAATAAAATTTTATAGTATCGGTGAATTTGCATAGAACATAATGTTAATCTCCCCTCGATATAACGATATTCTTTACAGCAATAAACCCCTGTACAACAATGTTTTTTTTAAAATCTCGACACCATTTTCTTCCTCTGTAACAATATTTCTGTTTCCAAATATGATGATGATATAGATCCATCGCAATCTTTATTGACATCCCAGGAAGCTCTTCAATCAGTTCAATCCCTGCGGGCATTTTTTTCAAGCCTTTCATCCACAAATGTTGATCATTTTCGTGCATTAGACTCTATGCAAATCTTGTTAGTTGACCTAACAGTTAAAAAATGAATAAGCAAACGAAAATATTGTTTTTTTTTCGATAAATAAGTTTCTCAGGTACGTGAACTATTTTAATTGTATAGCTGAATGTTCAAATTTTTGTATGCTTTAACAATCATTAACAATCTGGTGATGCTCTTTTTGAAAAATGTATATTGTTGTGTCCAAATTAAAACAACCAAAATTCAAGTTTTTTTATAACGTAATTATATCGCCCTCGATATTACAATACATCCCTATATAGCAATATCTTTACTTGGCCCCAATGTATTGTTGTAATGATGTATTACTGTATACTTTAAGTGTATAGTATTTTTGTATTATTCTGATCGAAGAAAACTAAAATGGTTTTAATTGCAATTCTTAATTTTTGTTTTCTACAATGAAGAAAGTAAAAAATTGTATATTTCAACATAATGTGCTTTAAATAGCAACCACTGAAAATTCCAAGCGATTTTATGAGATATATTGCCATCTTAAATAAAACTTATCATGACATTATGCAAAATTTTTACTATCTTTGCTTCACACAAAGAGAAAATTATCGAGGATTCTGTCAAATAACTGTGCTTGCTAAAATATTCTATGAACTTAAAAGAACTCTTGCTCTTTTAAAAGCTTCATGAAGAGCAATTATCTTTTGATTTCAAGTCATGTATGGATAATTATCTTTTAACTTTATTCTAAATGGTTTTGGAAGCCATCTAGACACGAGAATTTCTCGAATAATAGTTACATAGCGCTATATACAGACTCGATTTCGGTTGTAAGGGAAACATGAAATCGCAAACATTGTAAGATTTTAGTAAATGATGCAATGAACTTGAATTTATAATGAAAAGAAACAAGCTTTAGATGTTATGACTGTATTACATTTTTTTCTGGTTTATTCAGGTTTTAAGTACCTTTCCTATAAGATTTAGCGATTTGGAAGTCCATACTATTTTAGTCAGTATTTTTAGAATCGCAAATAATTTATTTATTATATGATTAATTCAAAATTTTAAACTCCTTATCAGAATGTAACCTTTTTAAGGCGTTATCTTATTCTTATATAGAAAAAAGTCGATACTAATTTTCCTTATTTTATAACTATCATTATGCATTGTTTAGCGTAAATTCTTGGACGCATTTTCATCCCCAAATATTCATTCATTTAAATAGTGCAGTATCTACATATTGCAACTGAGTTTCATAATGGTTTAAAAGTCTTTCTAATGAGTTCAAACAATCAATTTAAATAAAAGAAAAAAGTCAACTTCGTTGTCTTTTAGTAACATTATATTTGGAGAAACTTATTCTAACTTAACTATTATCAGGAGAAATTTATTATAACTTAAATATATCGAATGTAAAAATGAGATTACTTATTTCCAATCCAATGATGAGAAGACTCTCTGTCTGAGATACAACACATCTCTTGTTGACTTGGAGATACAATGTTTCATACAGAATATATCATGCACTCACTCTTGGCAGATATATGTTACATTAAACTATAGCATGAAACCCACATAATTACATTCCTCATTAATAATACGCCTCTCTCTTCAACAGAGTACACGTGAACTCCCACTTTTATCTCACTATACATATGTGCGCCTGTCCCAATGAAATCAGTGCACTTGAGATCGTTACTTGTAACTCCAACTGTGTCGTGAAAAAAAGCTTGAAGTGCACTACATTGGAGTGCTATACTCAAAACTCCAACTGTGCCCCGAAAAACCAGAGGTACCTTACGTTAGAGCTCTATAGAGGGAACTGACTATCTTACTTAAAGAAGAAAGTAATCTTCACAAGAAAGGTTAAAGGTTGAAGGGAGGTCCTCCACCTGTTCTGGCCAGGCCCTCACAGGGTGTCAATGGACCAGCTTTTCTTGCTTTAGTGGGGAAGTCGCAACAAGGACATTAAAATTCTGTTTATCCTCATGCAAATGAAGACATCAATAGCATTCTTGTACCTGCGCCTTAACTACACCAAAACTTTACAAAAAAATGTACAGTTGTGTATTCACTTACAGATTCGAAATATATCAAGTTATTTCACCGTAAACTGTAGAATAATTTTCATTTTCTATTAATTAGTTGCTTGTATTTTAGCCTTATTCCATATATCAACCCACAGTATTTAAATACATTTGAAGCTTTTATTCATTTAGTACAGTCAACATCTCGATTAAAGTTTATTTTAAATCACGTACTTAATCTTAAAATAAGGCGTATTACGCAACAATAACGGATGGTATTCATATATTTTCAACCAAAAAAGAGTGTTTACTGTGTTGAACTCACAATTAAAAGATTCCTAAATTATCTGTCCACATTTAGTTTAATAATCTAACTGCACTTCAAGATAGAGAGATCCGACTCTTAATTTAAGTATCGCACTAAGAATTAATACTTTCTTACAAGTATTCAGTATGAGCATATATTACTCTTCAAACGCTGGAGACGTGTACAGTTGATTAATTTCCACTTTACATTTCCGCCTTGGGTAATGAATGCTGTAAAACTATACTATATTTATTGTATTTGTCCAATCACTTTGAATCGTTGCATTTTAATCCTTGCGATCTCCCGTGTTATTTGTAGGAGTTTAGGTAATTAAATAAGATATATGCTATACACTTTAAGAAATAATAACTGAATAAAAAATGAGAATTCCTTGCTTTATTCTCTTAAGTTTCTAATTGAAAAAATTTGAGCTAAAACTAAAGTTATATAAGTAACAATAGAGAGGCCGCGGTGGCCTAGTGGTAAGGTCTCGGCTTTCAGGCCGGAGGGTTCCAGGTTCGAGATCCGATTCCACTGAAGATTCGTCGTGTATGGGGCCTGTTGCACGCTAAATCATACGTAGTGGTCAAACATCCTCTCGTTGGTGTGGCGTGGAAGTTTGGAGAGAGGTGCCAGCTCAGGTGTCGTCCACGTCACCTGACCGTGGTTCAAAATTACGAGGTCCGTCCCAAGATAGCCCTCGTGTTGCTTCAAAACGGGACTTTAATACAGCTAAACTAAGTAACAACATTCGTAATCAGTTCAAATAATCTCGTTCTTGGGCTTATATTTGAAACAAAAAAGACATTTCTAAAGGATAAAAGTGCTTATTTTTCTTGCTGAAGAAAAAGAAACATCATCATGTTATTTAAAACAGTAAAATAATTTTCAATATTCTTTTGTCGTGAAACATAGAATACAAGAAATAGCTAACTAGCTAGAAATAGCACATCATTAACTCATTTTCTCTGATCAGATATCGAATCTTGTTAACAAATTCTTGAAATGAATATATAAATGCTTTGTTTAAATTGTTTTAAACAAATTGTTGCTGTCACGCAAAATTTTTTTTATCCAATTCACAACCACTTGTAGTTTCCTCTCAATATTATTTAGTATCACAGAAGGGCTTCTTACATTACAAAATACGTGTTTTAGAGAAAAAAAAACATATCTATATTTTAAAACACATCTTTTTAAAATCCGTATTTTATGCCGAAAATTTTCTTTGCTGAGCAGATTTTTTAAAGCCAGGGGAAACCTTAACGAATAAATGTGAGAATAAATAATCATCATGAAATAATAAGCAGCTAATTTTATTCTTTACACATTTTCTAGACAGTCACAAGACAATGAAAGCAACTGTTTTCATCTTAACAGTAAATGATTTCACACAACTCGTTTATTTCTGTTTTATGTACACTGTAACATTGCGCATTAAAAAACTTTCAACATTAATGCATTTTGCTGATAATTATTTGAAAAAACCTTCAGCAATATTGCGTCACGTTTCTATTTTTTTTAATTTTTTCTTGTGTATGCACACGTTTGGTTTGCACTTTTCGTATTGATCTTTTCTTGTTTACTATAGTTTTCCTTCTATTGCATTTTAAGTAGAATGAAAAAATGTACAGCTATAAAATTTCTTATTGAAAACGCTTAAAGTAAAGCGTATTCACGCTACATCATTACAGTGCAATTAGCAAAAATTAATATTTAGAAGGTACAAAGACTAGTGTTTCCTTTTTTCAAGTATAAGCGATTAAATTTAGACAATATCGCTCAGTAGGAAAGTAAAATTTACATAGAATATATAAATATACTGAAACATACCGAAGATTAGTTTGAATTAATAACATCTAATTTATATCTTCACGTAATCAAACACTAATTTCATTGGATAAAAAGAAACATCTATAACGATAACAAGCTTGTAAGCAAGTTCTATAAGCAATACTCGCATAACAAGCAAACATCTATAAGAAATACTTGAAAGCAAGTTCTTGCTTAAGTTTATATTAAACACAATATCTTTTTTTGCATTCTCTTGAAAAAAAAACTCATTGTGGACTAAAAAGTACAATACAAGGCTTACAGAAGTAAGTGAAATACTTAATAAATAGTTAAAGGAAGTTTCAAAAGGAAATTATACAAATACAAATTCCATAAAGAAAAAATAAATCCTAACAAATGTACAATAATTGGTCACATCCGTACGAACACATGAATAGTATTAGCCCCTTCAAGATACATTTTTTCTAGTAATGGTATAATGAAATAACTTTGGGATTGTGATTAATTTAAGAAAAGAAATTCATTTGTCTTAGTGGATGACAATTTTTTGATAATTTTATTAATTAAAAATTAATTAAAAAGTCAAGACACTTTCTTACGGTTTGAGGTAAGAAATTGGAACGTATAGGATTTCGTTTCATAGAAAAATTTGATGAGAACGTTAAAATAGTTTACCTTGTACGTTTAAAAATTGATGAATTTGGTGGTAAAACCATAAACAAATGAATTACTCCAACCAACCTAGGCACGCGGATAACCTGAATGACACGGCCGCCGCGACAATTAATCGGACACTGTAACCCTCGCATAATGGCCCTTATTACGAGCGGCTCATGCGACGACCCCCTCAAGCAGAGGTACGACCCGTCATCGGTGGAGGGTAATTCAAGCCCCACCATTACTATATCGCACCGGGAAGCGAGATTCTGCTTACTTATACAGCAGGTTCTGATCCCCACATTTGAGGTGCCCCCTCAAGTGGGAGTGAATTTAGTGGTAAGTATACTTGCCAAGGGCTTATAAAGGGTTAAGCAATGGAGTAAATTATTAAGAGGAAAAGATACAGACACGTGTTCAAAATCCATAAAAAAGATATAAATCAATACAATAAATTTGAACGTATTTTGAAAATGATACGGATATTAAGTGAACTTCAAATCTCATTTTTCAAAGTTAAATTTATTAAATTTCAAGAATACTTATGATAAACTTAAGAATCAAATCTTCATCATTTAAAAGTTTTTAAGAAAAAGCAATTCCCTTATACGTTCAATGATATCACTAAGTGCACTGAGTATCTTTTTTTTTTTATCAAAGGCAAATTTTTAATGTCACAATCGAATTTTATTAGATTATTTTTGCAAATTTTGGAATATATTGAACATTTTTGTTGAAGTATTGTTTTATGCAAATACAAATCTTAAATTTTTCTGGTGTATTTTTAATGTGTTAAACGCTATAAAACGAACAATTAGACGAATCTGAACTGAAAAGTTCTTCAAGTTAGCAGTCTTTTAGAGGATATTGCTTCTTTTTAAAATGTCCCCATTGTTTCTAAACCTTCGTGGATATTGTTTTAAAGAAATAATATCGAAATTAACATTTGAAAGCTTTTTCTCATTAGGAGTTAAGATCAATAAACATTAAAAGTAATCGAATTTATTTTATTTTTAGAAAGACTGCAGGTTTAAAAAATCAAGGTAAATCTATCTTTTCTTGACGGAAAGAAATGTAGCTTCAGACTAATTTGCGTAATTAATCATAACCTGTCAATTTAATGAAAAGTTTTTAACTCAAAATCGAAAGGCATGAAGTTTCAACAGGATTGATAAGTTTCACATAAAAAGGTACAACTTATTAAAAATGAAAACTTGCAATCTTTTTAAATTGATTTTCAAAATTACAGTGAAAATTGGCCACTCTGAAGCGGCTACATGTTTGGAAGTAAAACAATTGTGTTTAAACAATCCATAATTCGTATTTTCTGACAAAATGAACTTAAGAACTTTATAAAAAAATACTTGAATCGAAAATTTCAATTTTTTTTGTATAAAAGTTACAATTTGTGTTTGAGCGTTTTCGGAAGTAGCTTTCTTACAGCTTTGTTTCTGAATTGGGAAAGTAAATCCCGAATCGATGCGTCGATAATTGTTGAGGAATAAATAATAACAAACTATTTTTCCTAAAGTTGTTGAGCTGAAAGTCCCATTTGCTGATGGTCACAACCTATAATAGCAGCTTCTTTGTCCGAGTTCGAATTAGGCTTGAAAGGTACAAAGGAACCCTTGAATGATTTTATAGAACGTGGACGCCGAAGTTCACTTTTCTCTTTGGGACTGGGAAAGTTATGATTAGGTTGCGACTTGATTTTCTGCGTTGTTTTTGAGCGTATGTATTTTTTTTGTTCTTTCTTCTCCTTTAATAAAAAGTCCAAATTCAGAGAGACGAAACGAATGAATTTCATTAAAGTTGAGTGGGCGACCACCCTGGTCGCAAAGAGGGGTTTGAGTGGCCGTTCCTAGGGGTCACTTCAGCATTATGTCTATGGGCCAAAACTTTGTGCCAAACAAAGTGGCCGTTGAGAGGAGTGACCTATATTCAGGGATAGCCACTTAGAGAAGTTTTACTGAATATGTTTCTACAGATTATAAAGAAATCACACTAAATTAACTCATATTTCATATGTCTTCATAAGACATCCAACACATTTCTAAAATACCCTTCCTTTATAATGCTAGGAATACATTAAATACGATCTTACGGAATACTTTTAATTAAATTCTCAATGAAAAATCAAGTTTGTGAGATAAGCATAGTTTTTAATAGAATATGCATTGTTTATTCAATATCCGAATATTAATTCCATTATGAGATTGATACAACTTCTCTCACACGCGCGCCGTTTACACTCAGTCAAAATTACTTTTATCACGCTAAAAACAAAAGTGAGCCCTCTTAAATCATGTTCACACATAAGTGAATAGTTAGTTATCAGAAATGGTATGAAATTACTATGAGCTAAATTTATTAATTTGCGAATAATGAGAAGGATGAATCAGCGCTGGAGAACAGGCTGCTGAAAGTAATAGTATATTCAGTGATACATTAATTACAAAGTATTATATGGATAGAATAAGTTACTACTTAAAAAATAAATAAAGGAAACTGAATTCAGAACGAGTGGAAAATTCTTGAAACAGAGTGAACATAGAACAATTTCCCAACAATAAGTTATTTTATTTAACAAAGCTGCATTTTTCTTGAGTTCGCTAGCTCAAGCAATATTTTACATTTATAGCAATCCGAGGAGTTACGAGTGATATGATTAAAAAACCGCTTTATTTTCTATCATAAAAATGAGTTGCACAAAAAGAAAAGCAATAAAGTTCTAAAAAGAAATCAAAAGAGAATTTCTATATGGATCCAATTGATACACATTTCTTTAAAAGTGATTTGGTCGTGCATTTCCTTATATACAAAATGTAAGAGTTTTAAAGACGTTTTTCGATATCAGAATACTTTACTCTTTTTCCTTTATAAAACTTAAAGAAACGAAATGAATACAATCGGAGTTCAGGTGCTTGAAGCCGCTTTTCTAATAAAATTATCTAAAAAGAATTATTCTGAATTTTAAGAACTCTTCTCCGACAAATCTTTAAAGTCAAATAGTTGAACGTAATTTCAGAATAAGACTAGCATTATAGAAGAGGAAATAACGGAATTTCTTTAAATATTCCGATAAAATTTTCTCAATGCTTCCATTCTTTTGGGAGAAATAGTTCAGACAAATCTCCATTAGAAATCTTTAAAAGATATTTTGGAATTTTTTTTTCTAAGCATCACAGCATCAAAAATATTTTAACCTTTTAAGTAGCTCTCAAGCAGTTATTACATCTCATATGTGTCTTAGAATTGTCTCCAAATTCGAAAATGAAAAGCTGGATAAGAGACATAAGAGACCAAATGTTTGAAATTTAAGCAAACATTCATAAATGGCGATAAAATTATTAAACGATTTTTCACATTTAGAAAAATTGTAAACAAACATAAAAATTTAAAATGTCATATAATTGTTATACTACGTTTAAAAAGTAAGTAGTATATTTAATAAAGCCTCTGTAGCCTTGTGGCAGAGTATTGACTTTGGGTTTGAAAATCGCGAGTTTAATACCCGAATCAACCCCAGATTCATTATGCGTTTGGGCATGATACACTTTAACCCTCTGACTGCGTATCCCACGATTTCCGCGGGTTGTAAGCAAGGCTATTTTCTGCTGCATCCCGTGATTTTCACAGGCTGTGTTAACTTAGTACTTTTATAGCGTTGGATGATATTGCACTAATAAAGCTTTGCATTTAAATAACAGCTCTCTTGGCTCAACGGTATTTGAACACGTTTGTAAACGTTGCATCTCAATAGTGATTTTAAAAAATTACACAGTCACAGGGTTAAAACCTCTTGAGATTTATTAGGTTGGTACAAAAATAATTGCGATTTTCACAAAGAGATAGTTTACCAACATTTTTGAATGATTGCAGTCAGTCATACGATTAGTTTGATTTGATGTTATTTATCCGATCTTTTGACGCTAGTTGCGTATAATTTTATTAGAAGCTTTTTGTATAGTTGCAATTGTAACATGGAGTGAGAAAAAGAGAATTTTTGCAATATTTTTCTATTTTTTGATTTTCAAAAAGAAAAAAAAATGCTGTTGTTGATCACAAAGAGTTACTTGGAATTTATAATGTTGATGAATAATATTACTTACTTGTCAGAAATAGTTTTCCGAATTTATGTCTGATGATTTGTCACTAAAAGATGACCAGCGTTTCAGATGTTTACAAATTGTTGATGACCAAATGATTGCCATAAACGATTCAAACTGTCGTATTTCAGTACTTGGGATTAGAGGAGTCAAAAGTTAATTTTTTAACTATCAACAGACATTTGCGAAAGCTGGCACTTTGGAAAAACACGATATGCGAGTTCGACTTTAAATGAAAGAAATTCAATCAATACAGCATATTACATTTGCGGTATACACCTCAATCGTATAGAAAACTATCCATTTTTAATATGAATGACAAATGGCAATGAAAAATGGAATCAATTGAAAAGATACTGGCGCAAAAGTGATGTTCGAATACAAACCAGATCGAAAGTTGAAATTCTTCAAAGGAAAATTATGCCATTAATTTGGTGGAATTACAAAAATATTGCAGATTTTTATTTGCTTCTAAGCCACAAAACTATTAGTTCAAATGTGCATTGTCAAAAACTGGTGAAATTATATAAAAATAATCAAAGAAAAAATCTCCTGAATTGGTAAATTTTTAAGAATCATCGTGTTTGTCCATGACAAAGGAAGATCATGCGAATCTTTAGTGACACGTAAAAAATTACTGGAGTTGCATTGAGAAGTGATGTTATATCCATCATTAAGCCCGGGTTTTACCCTATAAAAATTCTTATTTATTTGTGCTTTGAAAAATATCTTTGAATGGTAAAAGTCACAAAGTTAATGATTCAGTAAGATCACACTTGTTTCAGTTTTTTTGTTTATAAGGACCAAAAGTTCCATGAATGCGGGATAATGAAGTTACAATAAAGATGGAAAACTGTTATCAAGCAAAATGGAAAGTGTATTACCAATAAAATTCATCTGTTTCGCAATTAGTGCTTTATTTCATAGGAGAAAAAACGCTATTTTTGCATCAACCCAATATATCAAGAGTTAAACGTCCTTATGTACGTATGATGAGAGGTTTTGAGACTGAAGTATTTACCTATGCTCTGTCTTTGTCATCTGAACATGGCTGAACACTTCGAGATTCGTGAAACTTCAGATGGAACGTTAAACACTTTGATACGCGAATTTGTTTAACCTCCTAATTAGGCGACACATCCTTTATAGGACATTTATTGTTATTTCTATCTATATAAGAAGTTAAAGCGATCACCTGAGATACTAATGTAATTGTAATGTACTTGTGTAATATTTGGCACGAGTCAGACACTTCTTGTAGGCGTAGCGGTTAAGTCTACAAATTAAATAAAATTGCAGAAAATTAATCTTTTTTGAGTACAGTACCTGCTTTTATTCGTATGTCCGCTAAAAACAATTTTCTTACCTGGAGAGTAAATGATTAAATTCCCTGTCTTTGTTCTATATGTACTTTTGAAAGGCAATTTTTATAAAAACAAAGTTTTGAAGAATATTCAAATTCAATTATCCGAAAACTACTTTCAAATTTTCTTCAAAGTCCTCTCTTATTTCTTTTCTCTGCCCGAAGCAAATCTAGTACATTTGATTTTAAGTCAGTAGGATAGCCATTCAGCGAAGTAATCACCAATTAACTAAACAAACACGAAATACATTTTTGCTAACGGCACTTTAAAAATGGGCTAATTTTACTTTTTTTTTTCTACTTTAAAATAAGTTCTCCACTTTCAAAGCATCTTTAAGTAGTAGTATTTTCGTGCTTAATGCGCTTAGAATTTTCGTTAAAGATGAAAGGGCTAACAACAAAGAAGGAAGAAAGGACCAGTTTATTAAAATAACTAAACTTCTTGAAGTCATTTGGAAAATTATTGCTGATTTATTCCAAAATGTTTCATGCATGTTCTGACTCCTTGGACTTAATGTTCTTGTGCGTTAAGTTTGTCTCATTTTATGTCAACTCTATCTACTAACGAACTAGTCCGTAAAGAAATGAAAAAGCATTTTATTTCGAAACTGCAGCAGTCTTGGTCAATTTTTAAAAGTAAAACTTTGTATGAACCGCTTCACATGATTAAATTTTAACTTACTGTTAAAATAAATCCAGAACTTACTTGCTGAAAGTGAACAGTTATAGAATAATTTATTCAATTCGTTTTCTTTGTATTTTGTTAAATTACTTTAAACCTACTGATCATCTATGTACCAGTTTCTATATGAGGAAAAGTATTTAGTTTAATGAAAACAAACCAATTTCAGAGTTTTAAGAAATAGCAAGAGTAAAAAATATTTCAAAATGTTCAGAAAACGAATTTTTTCTGAATTTTTTTGATGCAAATCTCTAGGAATTGTTGGTGTTTTAAAGTTACTTTGAATGAGATTTTGTATAAAATTTTACTGTTGCGTAATACAGGGTGGTAATAAATTATTGGACCTATTTTAAAAATTTATGAGAAAACCCCTATAATATAGCAACTGCGTGTTTTTAAATTAGAGAGCAGAGTAAAAAGTTTTTTTTCAGATTGGCAACGCGCCGTTACGGCGTTCTAAATCTGCTGCAGCGGGATATTATTACCTTTAATCAAGAGCTACGATGATCAATGAACATCATTATTTGGTACTTTCAAAGAGGCATCACAGGTTTGTGGCAGCTTCATAATTATATTCTAAGTTGCATGGCATCGTTGGAACAGGAGTTATAAGAATTGCTGTTTCCTGCAGGCTTCATGATAGACGGCGCTTTGCCAGAGGACAGGCTGTTTACGTCCCGTTCATGTTAGCACACAGATGAGAACGATTAGCATGTTACAAACATCATTCTCGGACTGGAAACTAGTGGCGCAGCTGTCTCTTTATAGACCAACGACGATTCAGTCCAAACACTTATTTTCAATATACCTTCATCTCTAATGATCCTGGAATCAGATACCTTTTATTCCAATACCCGAGGAAGGGACCGTTACGATAGGCGTCATTATCTGACGCTCGCATACTTCTCAATGTGTTTGAAGCACCTTTCCTGACCAGTCAAGAGGCATGATAAGAAGATCTTGTAGCCATATTTTAGAGTTTGGAGTCGAGCGATTGGCTACCTGTTAATTTTTCTTTGCACGAAAAAGCATTGTCATATATGGCTCACGCCTACTGGACATATATGGGGTAAAAGTGGGATGGTAAATGTAGCTCTTTCTAAGAACCATCATGGAGCTGAAAAATGCGGTCTTGCAAGAGTTGGACCGTCTGCCACAAAGATTCATCAACTGTTAAGTTTCCAATATGGAGTTGCACTGTGAGAAGCTTGCGACTATAAGAAGTGTCATATCCCGTATTAGATTCATTTTACATTCTATTTTACAACGTGGGGCTTAGTGCGTTACATTACTGCGTTAATAAGCCTTACTTACCATCAGGAATGCGTATTGCGAATGTTATACAGTATAATTTCTCATTTTATAAAGCTTCCTATAAATACAAAATTTCATTAAAATGCGTCCACATTTGCTTTCGAAAATTCGACATAATATAAAACATACTAAAAACAAAAGAAATGTTTTGCCTAGTTTATAATTTGAACAATGCATAATCAAAAATTTTTTTACATGAAATTAAAATGCTTACGATTAAAAATTCTAGGAAAGCAGCTGATATGAAATAAAGCAGAAAAGTAATAGATTACTTAGCAGTACATTGAGATGAGTAGGAGTATAATTACAAAAGAAGTAAAAATCAACTTTTTGGCACCATTCAGGCACTTTCATATTTTTAGGTCGAAATAATTGACATTCAACAAATTGAAACATTTGAAAAAGAGATAGAGATGATCATTAGAAATAAATGGCAAAATCCGAAAAGACGTTTCCAATTGAGACAATTGTAATTATAAGAAAAGTTCTAGATTAGTAAGAATAAAGTGAAGTGAGTTTTATTTACTCCAAAAAGCTATTTACAGTTCAAAAATAGAAATAGTTTGTTGATGCAAATAATAATGTGAATCTTTCTTCCTCGGTTATAATTATATTTTTCAATGTTATCTAATTTCAGATAATTCAAGGGAATTTATTGGCATTTGGGTGATACTGGATAATTTGGTGCAATTATTTCTTAGCTTAACTACACCAAACTAAATATCGTATTTCTGTTTAGACTGTATCGATTCTATTTTAAAGGAAAATATTGTCGAGCTAATCAAAGCACTTTATATAATTGATCTACTTAAGAACTAGAAGAATCATTACGACTCCTCTGTCATTTGTAAACTTAATCTTCTGAAAAAGCGACTGCATTTTCTTAAAATAAGTTTAAATTTGAAATTACGGAGAGCAACTGTATCATTTATCTATATTTTAATTATCTAAAGAAAAGAATGCTTTTTATTAATAAAATTACATTTCGCATTCTGTTCGCTGTACATTTTCGATTTTTAAGGTCTTAATCTTGGTTGTACTTGCAGTTCTGTGGTCTTTAAATCAACACTTTTGTTAACCTTCCAGCGGGCGCGCATTTGCAAGAGATACTTAAATTGTGCATCGTATTACAAATTTATATCGTTATTTTATATATATAGGTGCAATTTTATTTATAAAATCTTTGTTTACTATTAGGCTAATAAATACAGATAACATAAATAAAAGTTGCATTTATTTTTGCAAAACAACACGATAAATATATGTAATACGATGCACGATATGTCGTAAAATTTGCGTAAGCGTGCCCGCTGGAAGGTTAAACTCATAGGAAGTCAAAATTTTCGGCTATAGAAATCAACTATACAAGCGCTGCTATTTGGGGCAGGGGCAAATAACTTAAAGCATTTGTATCAAAGCAATGTAATTAACTTTTTAAGAAATACACTTTAAACTAGACAAAAAATATTAACAAAATTGTGTCATCCAACTAATTAAAGAAACTGGTTTTCCAGAAGGGACCACCACTTTCTTTAAGCACAAATAAAGCAAAGATTCTTTTTGATTCTCAAATTCAACCAGTGCACAATGTATGAACCCGTGTAATGACATTTTATACACTGCATCATTTCTTCATCTTGAATTAGAGGGGTTATGGGATTTGAAGCTACAAAGGCTGTAATCCCCATTTCTTCATCTTTTAATTTTCCCACATATAATACAAAAAAAAGGCTTAGTTTTTGTTCTTTTTGAAAAAATATTAAAAATCTTAAATGTCCTTTTATTGCTTTTCTTTTGCTTGTTCCACTTCCGTTTTATGAGGACTAATGGTGATTATAACTGCTTTCTAGTCGATTTCTCTAGTTCAGGATAAAAGTACCATTGATTTAAACGTCTCAACTTAGGCAGTTATTTGTTTGTCGAACATGAACAACTTTTCAACAACAACAACAAAATTTCCCATACCTTATCTTCAAATTATTTTAATAAAATTATTATAGTAAATTTTAACCTAACAAGTTTCGTCTCTGAGGATATAATAATACGTTTTCTACTTACTTTGAAACAGAGTAAGGACTGTTAGTGTTTTGTTAAAATATTTAATTGATGACATTTAAATGTAAGCTCTTGTGCTGTAACTGCAGCCAAGTAGCGTTTTCTCTAAAAATTATTCCGTAAACCACATTTACATCGTTGCAAAATAAGTTGCCGATTTTGGGGCCCAATTATTTAATAGAATTGAAGTTACGGTAACGATAAAATTCAATCTAGGAAACGGTCTAAATTCGGCAATTCTTCCCAATATTTTTCAGACTTGACAAGCGCGAAGTGTCTTTGTCAGAAACTTTTGTAAACAAATGTTCCATATAGACAGCAAATATTCAACACTATATCAGAATTTTGAGCAAATAAATATATGGTATTTTATATTACTAAAAAAGTGTTTTGGCTGAATTCAAATTCATAAACATTAAAAGATTTTTCACCTTACGAAAGTAATGCGAAAATATTTTAATCAGTCTAGGAATAGAATTTAAGTTAGTTAAAATCAATAATATTTTTTATTAATTGCTTAGAGTTCTGAATCCTATTCATTGGAAATATTTTATTTTTTAAATATTTTCTCTCTTGTATTTTTGAGATGGTTTAATTGTCGCGGGTCCACTTAGCAGCGCTACTATAAAAATTACATTTTTACAGCAACAAAAAAGTATTGATTAAATGATTATTTCTAGGTTAGACGTTTATTTCTCTACCTTATAAAGTAGTTAACTTACTTAAGAAATTATTGAGCCTATTTTATGAGTAACATATGCAATGAAAGTTCTATTTTTACTTACATTTAATCTTACATTTCCCTCTTACTTAAAATAATATATATATATATATATATATATATATATATCTTTTTTGTTTTCAATCTGAAGCTTCCAAAGCTTTTCGAAAATCGACTACTGCAGTCAGTTTATTACAACTAAAATTTTAAGCACAGAAAATTGCATTCTTGTAATCAGAATAATCCTTTTTTTCCATTTCACACTTTTTTAAACGTATAACTTTTTAAGTAAAAGGAGGAAATGTTCATCAATTAACTGTAGGGAAAGTCTTAATTAATCTGAAGTTGTGTAATTTTAAATTAAAAAAATAATTGTTCTATTCAGAAGTCGCCCTGTCACTAGAAAGTTTAATTAAAATGTTAAAATTTTGTGCACTGGCTTAGATTTCGTATATAATTAAATGAAACTTAGAATTTTTAAATATAGATTGCAAAACCATGTTAAGTATTAAACCAAAAAGTAATTTAATTCAGTAAAATACGTGAATTCCCCCCCCCCCTTTTAACAATTTTTTAGAGAAATGCTCTCTGAAATATTATTTTCAAATAAAGATTTTTTCTGCTTTTCTTTCTATATAATTTCTATATAATATTTTCTTTCTAAAGTTTATTTAAGATCGAGATAATTAACTTTTTAATTTTTTTTGAGTCTTCTAAATGCACTGAAGAATAAATAATACTCTTGAAGTCAGATTTGAAGAAAAAAATATTTTTTTCAAATACCAAGCTGAAAGATAAAATATCTGTTAGCAACGTTAAACAAATGCAATTTAGAACTCACATAATACAACAGCAATTTAATAAATATTCTATAACATGGATAAGAAAAGGGTATTTCTGATATCTTCGAATAAAAAAATGAAAATACAATAAGTATTTAACCTTCCAGCGGGCGAGCGTTTGCAAGAGATACTTGAATTGTGCATCGTATTACATATTTATATCGTTATTTTATATATTTAAGTGCAATTTTATTTATAAAAACTTTGTTTACTATTAGGCTAATAAATACAGATAGCATAAATAAAAGTTGCATTTATTTTTCTAAAATAACACAATATATATATATGTAATACGATGCACGATATGTCGTAAAATTCGCGTAAGCGCGCCCGCTGGAAGATTAAAACACCATTTCAAGAAAATCATGATAGCGAAAAGTACTTTGACCTCCAATGCAATTAAATGCGTTTGAATAAATATGCATGCCTCTTACAGAATTAATCAGAATACTTTTTTAAGAAATAAATGTGAAAATTTAAAAAAAATGAACCAAGTCGTAATTTCATTTCAAACAGTGTTACGGAAATTTCTGTCAAATGATGAATTTGTCACTCAACTGTCTTCGGAATAAAGAATGATTGAATGAATTTAAATTGAAAAAAGTTTGGAATTTATTACTTTTGCCGTTGAAAATAAGAATTTATGAAAGTTGTCGGCTTGTTTTAAATCACTAGTTTCTCATAATTGTGTTTTTTAAATTTCATAAATCAGTTAAAATTAAAAATATCTTAGAATCACTGTTTTGAAGCAAGATTTCGATAGACTTATTAAAATACATATGCACATTTGAAAACATTTCTTGCTATTTAAAGGATTAATTTAATTTTGAAGTTTTCAATAAAATAGTAAGCCCTCCGTGTATGAATGTTACAATATTTCTACACTGATCGAAGAAAAAATAGCTTATTTTGATTGTAGGGAAAAAATAACGCTAACAGATATTTCATTATAAATTTAAGAGTACGAAATACTCTTGACGGACATTTTTTTGGAAATTTGTTTTAAAGAGTTTGCAAATAATTTTTTTTCCTTAAAGCACTTAGGAAAATAATGCCTACTAGTTTTTTTTAAATATAACCGTTCTTGAAAATGATTCAAGCTAATGAGTAGGTAATGGATCCAATGGGACCTATTAAACGAGGGCGATTAGTTGCAAAACTAAAGAAATAGTCGCGGCCCATCATTTGAGTACAGGCAGCTTTCTGTTGTCCAAAAACATGACATGGCATTGTAGTAAATGTAACCTATTAGCCGCGGCGATTAATGTCGCTAATAATCACTCGATGTAGTTTCGCGCGTATATGAAGCGTCACTTGAACACCTGCTCTCACCTCTACAATCCTTCATTAGCTTGCTAACTGTGTATTTTATTTTATTTGTTTTTTAACTCGTTCCGTACCACGAGTACTATGGATGGTATATGCTAAACTTTCCATTCAGGCCACGTGTACCATCGATGGTACACGTGGTACACACTGATCGAAAAGTTAAAACTGATGGCAGTGCCACGTGTGCCATGAATAACTATGCTAAGCAAGCTAATTACTTGTGGGTTGGCGATATATAGAAATATTATGTGATAATATATTAATTTTCAAAAAATTATCATCTAATTAGTCAAATATCAAATGGCCTGAATGAAAAGTCGAGCAAGAACGGCTTGGGACGGAACTTGTTAAATGAACATAGAATCGGGGAAGAAACGATAACAACAAATGAAAGATAACAAAATTGTTAAAATTCAGTAAGAATACTGCAGATATAATTTTTGAGATCGAAAGAATACCGGCCATCCTCTAGTCGCTCGACGGATAAACATAAGTTATTTTTGCATTATCTTAACCCTTCGGCTTTTTTCTTTCAGTAGAAGAGCAAGGAGAAGAAGTTCTTCATTGCACTCTCAAAATGACTATATTCTCCCCTGTATGAATTCAGCAATTACTCAAAAGATGTGCGACTAGTTGAGAGGTTAATAAGCCCTCCAGAAACTTGTGGCGCAACCGGATGCCTAACTAGTTGTGCCAATAATTGCTCTCGGTTAATAACATTCTTAGATAAGTACCGCGTTTTGTTTAATTTTAGTTTAGTTATATTAACGTCCGTTTTGAAGCAACACGAGGGCTATTTTGGGTGCTACCTCGTCATTTTGAACTGCGGTCAGATGCCGAGGACGGCATCTGAGCTGGCATCCTCTTCAGACTTCCGCACCACACCAGTGGAAGGATATTTACGCCCTCTACATATGATTTGACGTTAAACAGGCCTACATACAAGGCGGATAACAGGTGGAATAAGGTCTCGAACCTGGAACCCTCCGCTCTCGAAGCCAAGACCTTATAACTCTGCCACCGCAGAAAATGCGTTTTGTAGTTGAGGAAAGATGAACGTCTTTATTCTGAACCACCGTGAGCTGACGAGGACGAAAACTGATTTGAGATTCTCTCTGGAAAATTCTACACTACCTGGGAACATTAAACATCTATTCATTTAACGTGTAGTATCCCCGGACACAAAAATCTACACAGGAATCGAAGCTAGTAGTCACGGCCTTTCATGCGACTCCACCATCAGGTCACGGCGACCTCCGTTACTTAGGGGTACCAGAATAGACCCCTTACAAAGAAGAGAAAGCTACATAAGCGAAAGAAGTGTGCTGTCATGACTTAATTTAATAGATGCTTATATTTTCTTTAATCTCAAAAGGTTAATTAATTAATCTTAACCCTCTGAATACATAATTTTTTTAGTTTCTATTTAGATGCAACGTTTGAAAACATATCAAATTCAGTTGAACCAAGCGAATTATATACATGCAAGGCTTTATTAATATAACTAGCTGTTACCCGCGACTTTGTGCGCGAGGAATTCGAAGTATTATATTATTTTATTCACGAATGTACACTCTGTCCCAAAAGTTTATAGAATCTTGTATTTTGCCTATATTTTTTGTTGTATATGATGTATTTCGATGTAACTTACTGTATAGATATGTTATGTCTATTATATTGAAAAAACAGCGTTCTACACCGTATATTTAATGTCAATTTTTAAATTGTAGAATAAACTGAAATAACCTGTCCCAAAAGTTTATAGACAAATGCAATTTTATGTAAATATGGTATCGGTAATCATGACTTCGATCTGGAGCCTAATAAATACGTTGTAAGAAAAGGAAAGCGTTCGTTTGTTCTGCGTTTCAAGATGCCTAAAGCGTAGCAGCTCTCTAATGAAGAAGTGAGTAAATATCTGCATTTGAAATTTCTCTGTAAGACTGTTAAGAAAATATTGAAACTTTTAAATCGTTCTAAAAGCATGATTTATCGTGTATTAACTCGTAAGATGCCATATGAGCCAAAACCTCGTTCGGGAAGACCACGTCTGACGGATATTCACAGTGATAGACGGATACAAAGAATGGCTTCAAGTCAGAAAATGTCGGTTCGCGAAATTACTGGGGCTTCCCGTTTGCAAATCTCCAAGAACACTGTTCATAGATGAATTATAGAATCTGGTTGTATGATCCACGCAAAAATGGCTCGCCGATCACCACTCTCAAAGCTTCACATTAGTAAGAAATTACAATGGGCTCGTAATCATATGTCGTATAGTGATAAATGGATGGCTGTCCTTTTCAGTGATGAAAAAAGTGGAACCTCGATGGACCTGACGGGAATATAAAATATTGGCATGATTTACGAAAAGAGCCCAGGAACTTTTTCAGTAGGAAAAATGGCGGTGGATCTGTGATGGTGTGTGCGGCTTTAAGTTTCAACGGTCAAGTGGGTTTGGCATTTTTAGATGGCCAACAGAATTCTCCTAAATGCATAGAAACACTAGAAAATCATCTTATACCATTTGCAGAAAACATAGGGGGACGAAATTGGTAATATCAGCATGATGATGCTCCCATCCATGCCTCCAATATTAGGAAAAATTATTTAAACTCGAAAAATGTTACTGTTCTTGAGTGGCCACCGATGAGCCCTGATCTAAACCCAATTGAAAATGTGTGGAGCATTATGTCTCGGAAGGTATATGAGAATGGAAGGCAATTTTATTCAATGAATGCCTTGAATACAGCCATTGAAAGTGTATGGTACAACTTGGAACCAGAAATATTACAAACCTTAATTATGACGATGGAAAAACGTATATACAATGTCATACTGAGAAATGGAAAGACTTTAAACTATTAAGAACATTGTATTGAGCACCTTTTGTTAAAATGTCATATATTCTATAAACTTTTGGGACACCTAATATTTCCATTTTGCTATATAATTGAAATTCAAATTGTTATTTTTTCTAATTATTTCATTGAATGCAAGTCGCATATGGTTTGAATAAACATATTTGTAATTGGTGTTCGTATGCCTTTCCGTTTTGATAAAACATATATTTTACTAGAGTCTATAAACTTTTGGGACAGAGTGGATGTGTTTGCATGCTGAAAGTTCTGATGGTTGATAATAATTGGACTACTTACAGGAGTGTACTTGTCTGCTGATATAGTTAGGTAATTTGTTTATCTGTGATAACACACTTTTGTATACTATGTTTTTTGTTCTACTTCTTTTGTTAGGATGTAGAGCTTATGTGGACTGGACACACGTAAGCACGCTACATATGGTTTTTACTAATGAACGTGTATCACTTTGAGTTTCTGGCATTAAACTTTGTTAATTATCATCCCAAATGCTATTTTCAAAGTGAATTGTAATCTTTTGAACTGGAATGGTAAATCCGTCGGCATTATAAGAATGCGTGGAACTAAAGCACTCTCTCCTCTCACTATGCCAGTCATAACAGTAGCTTGTACTATGTTTAGACCTAGGTGTGTAATTTGTAACTGTGTGCCATTGTTTAGTCTCGGAGCACCAAGGTTACGCGTCAATAGTTCAGACACCCCGACTTTCAATCTCATCTTGTGAAAAGGTACCTCTGACAATTCTTAAGAGTTAGGGAACTCTGCGCGATATGATGTTACTTGTTCATTGTCCATTACCGTATCTATCGATAGATATTCTGTTATCCCTCCCTCTATTTGTGACATATAGGTTTATCTGTGCTATAGTTTTAGTAGTCTGTGTCAAAATTGTTCTTTCATACAGTCATTTTCTATTCCCCATATTAGCTTGCACTTCAGGATAAACCTTGCCGATCAGTTCCTCTGTGCTTTGAACAATTTTGCAAAATCCCCTGTTCAATTCGATTATATTGTTTGAATCTGTTCTAAACCGACCTTCACCTGTTTACAAAAGAGTAGCTGAGATACTGTTCTAATTCAGTGTCGTTGAATTGTTGAACTCTCATATTCGTAGTGAGACAGGTAGTTATTACAGGTAGTATCTGTCTAAAATCACCTGCCATCAATACCCACATCTCTCCCATGACATTTTGATTGTTATCAATATCTTTCATAGTTTGATTTAACGCTTCAGTTGCCCTTTTGTGCGACATTGTACATTAGTCTCAAACAAACAGTTTACAATGCTGTAACATTTTATAGCGCTCACTATTTTTAGTAAAGTTACAAATTGGTGTTTCTTCATGGGCAAGATACAATGGCTTCTTAAGTACTGGATGTGCCGTTCGCCCACCATCAAGTAGCGTGGCGGCTATTCCAGAGGAGGTCACTGCAAAAGCACCTTTTTTTTCTTTCTGAATTTGAGCGAGAATAAATTGAAAAGGAAAGTCTTTTCATTACCGTTAGGAGCATCCAGAAAAACAAACCACCTTCACCACTTTCAATCTGTTGCAAAACATAATCAAAAAGGTTTTGTTCTCGGTTCAACAGTAGAATGATATCATTTAATCGCTGTTGCAATTCTTCATTATCGTAGTCCAGTTCCCGCATTAGGTGATTACTAACTTCATCGATCCTATGCGGTCTATGCATTCCGAAGCTCGATAAATCCTTTCCGGTTATCATGATCATTTGGTCTTTTACCTTAGTTAGTGCTTCGTTGTAAATAAAGTAATTGTACTCAGTTTTCATTAGGACTGCAGAGACCGTGTATTATGTTTTTAACAATAATATCGTGTAATTCCTTATCACTGCTTGAATCATGTATTTCGGAGCTGAAAATATCAATTTGATTGAGTCTCAGCTTTTCTTTTAACCAAAGGAATGGACCAACCAAAGGAATTTTTAATATGGACGTGTGGCAAGCCACGCTTCTGTCATTCAATAGAATAAATAAAACACAACATGTCTCTGCATATTTTACCTTTAGTTACAGCTAACTATTTTTTAACTTTTAATCTAAAAACTCATGCAACTATACCATGACTATAAATAGATTTCTGCCCCGGGAACAAGTCATCGACAATTCCTTGAATAAAATCTGATAAGAAAATATACAAATTTAAATTACTAAAATTAAGTAGACAACAAACTCTCGGAAAATTAACATGAAGCGTTCTAGTTGAATATTTCTGGAAAACCAGCAATCACAAATTATTTTTTCCCCAGCAAGATCACATGATCACGATTTTCTGATGATCACGTGGTGGTTGGTTTTAAAAAATTCAATTATTACACGTGATTGTGCTTTTACTTACCATCACGTGACGGTTGAATTAAAAAATAAATTATTGCACTTGTTTACGCTTTTCTTAAGGATCACGTGACGGTTAATTTAAAAATAAAGTAATCTTCATCGCGGACCGCTGAGTCAGTGTGCCTTTCTTTGTTAATTATTTAATTGTTGTTTGTAGTCAAAAATATTGAATTTGAGATGATGACACATACCCTATGTCAATCCCTGGTTTGGTAGTTTGGCCGCGAAAGCGTAACAGACAGACATACACACGTTCGCATTTATTATATTACTAGCTGTTACCCTTGACTTCGTGCGCGAGGAATTTGAATTATTATTATTTTTTAAATTTACGAATGTAAATGTTTCGTTACATGTTAAAAAGGGAAATTAAAAGTTCTGACGGTTGATAATGCATAATTGGACGACTAACAGGAGTGTATCGTACATGTATGCTATTATAATTAGTTAATTTGTTTATCTATATTAACACTTTCGTATACTACGTTTTTTGCAGGGATGTAGAGGTTTTGTGGGCTGAACACGCCACATATAGTTGCCCATGCGAAAAATATGTTTTTTCAAATGTACGCCTTTCACTGTGAGTGTCTGGCCCTGAGCCTGGCAAATGCGATTTTTAAAGGGAATTATTAACTTTTGAACTGGGATGGTAAATCCTTCGGTATTAACGGAATGCGTGGAATTAAAACACTCTCCTCTCTCTACGCCAGTCATATCAGTAGCTAGCACGACTTTTGACTTGGGTATGTAATTTGTAACCGTGTGCCATTGCACAGTCTCGGTACATCGAGGTTACGTATGAATAGTTCTGGTACACTTAATTTTAATTTCTGCTTGTCGGAAGGTACCCCTGACAATTCTAAGAAGTTGAAGAACTCTACAGGATATGTCCATTACCTTAAATGCAGATATATATTCTGTAATACATCCTTACATTTGTGGCATTTAATTTTCGTTTATCTGACCTAAACTTTCATTAGTCAGTGCCAAAATTACCCACTCAACAATCATTCTCTATTGCTCACATTAAATTGTAGTGCAGGATAAATCTTGCTTATCAGTTCCTCTCAGCTATGAACAATTTTGAAAAATTCCACTTTCAATTACTGTTTGAATATCTTTTAGACCGACCTTCACCAAATTTCAAAAGATTAATCCTGATTCAGTGTCGTTGAACAGTTGAACTCTCATATTCGTAGCGAGTTTAAATTTTTTGACATGCTCCAATAACGGAGACGTCTTTAAACGTGCATTAATTTCATCCACTGGTGTCCCCTAGTTATTATGGGTTCAATCTGTCTAAAATTACTTGACATCAAAACCGCCATCCCTCCCCTGATACTTTGGTTATGAATATTTTTCATAGTTCGATTTAACGCTTCAACTGCTATTTTTTGAGATATTGTACATTCGTCCCAAACCGACAGCTTGCAATGCTATAACATTATACAGCTGTCACTACTGCGGTAGCATTTTTTTGTTATTCCGAATTTAAGCTAAGCTAATTTGAGTAGATTGAGAAGGAAAGACTTCCCAGTACTTCCAGGTTGGTTGGTTGAGGTTTAATGGCGCAAGAGCCATTTTTGGCTAAACTGCGCCATTACTTCCGGAGCATCCGGAAAAAGCAACCACCTTCACCACTTTCAATCTGTTGCAAAACACTATCGAAAACGGTTTTTTTGTTCTGAGTTCAACCGTGGAACGAACTCAGTTAGTCGCTGTTGCAATTCTTCCGGTATCGTAGGGAAGTTTCTGCATTAGGTCATTAATAATTTCCTCTATCCTACGGGTCGACTCATTCCAAAGCTCGATAGATCCTTACCAGTTAATCAAAATATCACTTAAGTTTTCTACCCAAGTTAATTCTTCGTTGTAAATTACATAATTTTACTCAATGGTATCATCAGGCCCTTACAATCTGTGGAATATGTCATCCACCATGCTATATGTTATCCGCTTCTACCATTCAATAGAATATATAAAACAAAATATATCTTCGTATATTTTCCCTTTAGTTATAATTAACATCAGTTTTTAAATTTTAATCTAAAAACTCTTGTAACTTGAAATTTATTGATAGATATTATCATATCTATCAATAAATTTCTGTCCCGGCGTCAATTTATCGACAATTTCTTGAATAAAATCTGATAAGGAAAATATACAAACATAAATTACTAAATTAAATAGATTTAAACTCAGAAAATTAGCATCAAGCGTCGAGTTGAGTAATTTCAGTTATTATTTCACACAAATTAGTTATTTATTTCTTTTCCCAGCAAGATCAAATAATCTTGGTTTTCTTTATGATCACGTGATGTTTGACTTTAAAATTAAATTATTACACGTGATCGCACTTTTCCTTGCGATCATGTGACGGTTAATTTTGAAAATAAGTTATTGGACTTGTTTACGCTTTTCTTAAGGATCACGTGACAGTTGATTTAAAAATAAAGTAGCAATCTTCATCGCGAATTGCTGAGTCAATGGACCTTCCTTTGTTAATTATTTAATTGTTGTCTGTAGTCAAAAATATTGAATTTATGATAAAATCACATATCCTATTTCCATTCCTGGGTTTCAAGCTACTACCCTGTCAATTTTCATCCAAATCGGTTTTGTAGTTTGACCATGAAAACGTAACAAACAGACACACTTTCGCATTTATTATATTATAAGGATTAGAGATATGATTGAACATTTTAAAAGTACTAAGTTAATTCATTAGCTTGCGAAAATCAGAGGATGCAGCAGAAAATAGACTTCCTTCCAACCCGCAGAAATCGTGGGATAAGCAGTCAGAGGGTTAATCAATTAATTTAGGTTCATTTTAGAGTCTAACTTGATGGGTTCTGAAACCAGAGAATTTTTATTTACGAAACAAAACCTCCAAAAATTATTCGTTTTCGCTTAATCAAGCTAACATAAAATTTATCATAAACGGGTACAAATTTATGATATATAACATCATATAAAACATATTGAGAAAATTAAAGAATAAAATACAGAAATTAAAATTTAAAGTCGTAGTTATAACAATGCATTATTCATGTATTGCTCCCATTTCGAAAGTTTTTTTCACCGTAAGCATCAATAAAAGATTAAACACACATAAATATTAAGCGACAAAAGATTTTTGGCATAATAAACATAATAAATTTACTGAATTCATTGTTAATTTATATTTATAGGCTTATATTTGTTGATTTAACATTACGTAAAAAAATTTGCAAATTATCACAAACAGCCCCCGATAACAAATATAACTGCAGACAAATTTAAGTTAAAAAGTACCAGATGACTTTTTCCTGTATTGAAACAATTCGTGTTTGTAAAATAAATAAATTTCGTGCAATATAATTTTAGAAGAAAGTGTTCATATTTTATGCTTGATGAATTTGAAGAAGAAAAGAGCACACTCTTTGTCAAAAGCCATGAAAAATACCAGAAACAATTTCTTTATAAACCAGCAGTTGTTGATGTTTATTACTGACTTTTCTACTGAAATAAGTTACTAGTTTGTTTTTCTTCTCGAATCTAACAACGGCGGACTATAATTTTCTGAGGAAATGACTCGGATGTTAACAGAGTTTCTGAAGCCATAAAGTTAGAGAATGTCTAGTGGGGCTCTGAAATATTATACCTAGAAGAGAAAAACATTAAGTTATATTTTACGAGATAAGACAATATTTTATTTTTAGGTGCATGAAAAACTTCCCATTTTCCGCTGATTTAACCTTCAGATATTCCGGAAAACTATTAAATGATTATCTGAAAGAAAGTAAGTCAACGTAAAATGTTTTCTTTTTCATACATTTGGCAACTAAAATTCTGTAAACAAGAAGTATCATCTACTAACACCTTTTGTTTTACTTTTCTCAACGTTCCAAAGGCAAAAGTATCAACTCTAAACGTTGAATGAAACAGATAGGATTTTATTTTTGTTTCTCATAAATTATTTCCGGAAGTAAAATTCAAACTAAATGATGGGAATCAACTAAAATATCAGTATTAATGCATATTTATTGACATTCGACAGAAAACTCAGAGTAACAGATAACGACTAAAGTTTACTTGATAATAAAACAAAACCAGTGAAAAGGGAGGCAAGGGGAAAGAACTGAAGCGCTAACATTTAAGAAATTATCTCTTCCCTACCGAGACTGTTGCAAGCTCAATCATTTGGAACTTGCATATGATTGAGGAGACAAGACACAAAATGAGAGGGCCTCATTCAGCTTTATTAAATTAAGCACAAGATCTTGGGAACTTCTGGAGAAACAAAAGAGCTGATGAGAAGAAACAATGTTTTCTTGTCTTTAATGAGAAAAATAAAAGATTATTTTTCAAAGAGACTTACTTTTTTACTCTGACCGGAAGAGCTTCTGTTCTAGTAGTTGTTGAAGAAAATTACTTTTACTAACATTGTACTTTCTCTAGATTGTGCTAGTATTTACTCTAATGCAACTTTTTTTGAATTTTTTCCATTGGTGAGTACAATTTTTACATGAAACCTTCCAAAATAGTTATTTTGAGAAGAATTTTTATGAATTTCAGACAAAAAATTACACATATACTTATTTTTTTCCAAATTTCTGAAGAATAAATTTTCGCATTTATTGTTATTACCTGTTTGTAGTGAGAAATTTACGTAGAAACTAAATAGATCCAAAAATTGTATTAACGATAATCAAGTAGAAAATATAGTTTATGGATATGGAAAACATATGTAGTATGGGGCTAAGTGGGAACACGGTCATTGTCTATTCTAGGGTTTTTAATTAATATTTAGTAATTTCTTGCTTAAATCATGCATTGTAACTCTTTACCAGTGTATCCTGAGCTCAGTTCGTGCAATGAATTATGGCCTTTTTACACTCACAATTTAAAATTAAGTCATTCATAGATGTTGGATACGTTATCATTCGATACAAAAATGACCGGTAATCCATTACTCAAGTGTTCGATGGGCTCTTAGTTGAATCAGACGACAACACATTCCCAAAACAGAAGGGGTTCATCGGATTAGACGGTACATAATACTACACTGTTAAAGGGTTAAGAAAGTATTCCCAACAAACTTCGTCACTTTTCAATCGTGTTTGGGTTAACATTTTATGAACGTCCGCAGCAGCAAGTTTCTGTGTCAATTCGTCATTAAAAACGTCGCAAAATGAACCCCAAGCATTTATTCCAGTTAATGACTGAAAAAATACTTTAGAAACTCCTCGTAAATCATAATCATCTTTTAAAGAGAAAGCGAAGGGCATTACAAATTGATTTATTGGTATCTAAGTGGAGTCATGTTGCACACGGGGAGCTTTGGAGTATACACGTGGAGTATTTTGCAAACTAGATCTTAGAAAGTTCTAGAGAAACTAAAGAGCTGATGAGTTCCTTCGAAGTGGAAGAGTGGTGCTTGGCACGAAGGGGAGGATCAATAACCCACCTACTAACTAGGAGGGTTATCACTACTGTTTAATTCCTTGTTTAAAGTGGGCTTAGTTTCGCATTGAATATTAGCTTCATTTTCAGTTTACGAATTTGAGCTATCTGGCATAATTTTTTTAAAGCTATTAATATCAGTTAGTGCATAAAAAATTAAATTGAATCACAGAGTTCAACAGTCTCACAAGAAATATTTAAATTCAATTGGTTATCAACAACAATCAAATCAGATAGACTGAAATATGTTTAAGTTTTTGTTTACGTTCTTCGATGTTGAATCCTGAAGGGACAGATTGATATTTTCTCAGTCTTATACGAGTTTTTATGTCATGCGGATCATCAAAACTATTTGATTTAGTAATTTGATAGTCTTAGTAGAAGCACTCTTTAGAGAAAGGGTGATAAGGGGTATATTATTCAGCGTAATAGACACTTTTACAATTTCAGCTTGAAAATCGGGAAATGAAAGTATGTACTTACAATTTTGCAGCAGAAGCAGACTGATGTGGAAAAAACTGCAATCCTTGCAGTTATGGTTTCTTTCTCCGCTATAGAGATGCCCTCATAAAGAATGGAATTTTGGAAAACAAAAGTGTTGAGCTTATGGATGAGTGGAAAAGCAGAATATACCATCGAGTCAATAATACACACCGTCTGTTACTGAATCCCGGATGTATTTGTTTCTCGGGTAGTCCGGAAAAGTTTTCAGCAGCACAGTTTAACTCACAGAAATCTTGTTTCTTGACTGGAAATCTCAGCCTTCTAAATTGTATTTCATATTCGCACCGATGAGAATTTTGTAACACCTTTAATCCACAGATTTTCAATGGTGGTGCACAGAATAGGTTAACAGTCCCGTTTTCTCAGAGGCATGAGCTCCCATTTTTTGTAGTATGAGGCTAAATGAAAACATGCTCATTGTCTTTTCTAGGGTTTTTAATTAAATATTAGTAATAACAAGTAAGTAATATTTCAATGTTCGGAACACCATACTACGTATGCAATACCACACCCATAACAGACGACTATTCATGCCAAGAGCTCTCTCGGATCTAACAGTTCTTATTCGTTTTATTTCCTCATAGCTCTCCGGCTATGATCAGTTGGGCTTTAGCTTGAAGAGTACAAAGTTTGTAAGAATATTTTTCTGAAGAATTTTAACATAATATAAAACATTATAATTCAATTCTTTTACATACAATTCTTGTGCTTTAAATGTCGTGAGTCAAGCATTCTGATGGCGAGTCTGTCTGGATTTGTTTACAACGCCATCTTGTTCAGAGTTCTGAAATTCCCCTCGCTTAGATCTTCTTCTGTCGTTCCAGGGGCTCTATCACGATTCTACCGACAACCATTCTGTTGCGAGAAAAAGACCCGTTCTCCCACTCGTGACGTTACATTTCGCGATGTCATCTAAATTCGTTAACACGAAGCTATCGAAATCGTTTGGGTACCGAAATCCCTAGCGAGTTTCAACCGTTTTTTCTCACCACGCTAAAGGCCAGCGAGAAGCACTTTTCGCTAGTGAGAAGGTTGTGTTGTTTGTTTCACGATACTTTAAATGGTGGCTCTAGTTTTGATGCTAGCTCTTGCGCTAGAAGATGCAAGAAGGGTTCCTTGCTTAAACACTTATCGATTACATCATATTTCATTGATAACAGCATTTATTTACCTATGATTTCATGAAAAACAACTGTAAACAATATTCAAAAATGTTATTTTGCTGTTTTATACGTGAAGTACTCTCTGGAGTGTATTTGTCTTTATTAGATGCAAAATGATACAGTGATTATAGATGTGCACTGGTGTAAAAAATTAAGGAAAATTTCGTAAAATGCGAGAAATTTGCAATTAATACGAAAACTATGCTTCGAAATCAGTTCTGGCGAATGTGTGACATTTAATCGAGTATCATACACATTTTTCAGTGAAGATTCGGTCACGAGGGCAATTAGGGGGGCCACCAGAAAGGGATGAAGACGAAAATGGAGTTTGACCCATCCTGTTTCACAGAAAGCTGATAACGAGATGTAACTTTTTATCGAAGGTTATGGTTTAATGTGCATAATATTTACATGCATTTTCGTAAGCATAGAACAAATATTCGGGAAGATATAAATGTTCCTTTAAAAAATCCCAAATTTTTCCGCATGTGTTTTGCTTATAACATGCAGAGTTTTCATTCAAATTATTCGAAATTTGCTGAACACTTGACAATATGTTACAGAAGTATTTTATTAAACTTTGAAGTAAATACGTTGAATATTAGAGGAACTATAAGTGTTTGTACTAAATAATTTTTTACTGCGCATGTGAGAGACGCAGCGGAAGTTTTCTTTCATAAATTCAAAGCCAGATATATATAGAGCAACTTTAAAACAAATTCCAGTTGAATCCCATTAAAATTCAGAAACCTGTCGGCATTTCAGTGAGGTGAATTTAAATTTCTCTTTGAGAGAAGCTAAGTGATGAGGGTTCTTGTACAAACTAATATTTTTTAAATTTGAATCTTCGAACAGTAACATTGATTTTAAGAAAATTGAATATCATGAATACCACCATCATGTACACTTATAAATTAAATACATCATTTAAATTGCATTTCTTCGAATACCATTCGAATATTCAAGTTCAGAAAATATCAGTTTGTGCAAGAACCGTCATCATTTAGCTTCTCTTCAAGAGAAATTGAAATTCATCCCGATATCCGCCTGAATTTTAATGGGATTGAACTGGAATTTTTTTAAAAGTTGCTCTATATATCTGGATTTGAATTTATAAAAGAAAAATTCCGCTGCGTCTAGCACATGCGCAGTAAAAAAGTATTTAGTACAAACACTCATATTTCCTCTAATATTCATATTGTCGAGTGTTCTGCAAATTTCGTATAATTTGAATGAAAACTCTGCATGTTATAAGCAAAACACATGCGGAAAAATTTGGGATTTTTAAAGAAAACCTTTATATTTTTTCCCGAATATTTGTGCTGTGTTTATGGAAATACATTTAAATATCATGCACATCAAAAATAACAATTGATAAAATTGCCTCTCGTTATCAGCTTTCTGTGAAACAGGATGGGTGAAACTCCATTTTCGCCTTCATCCCTTTCTGGTGGTCCCCCTAATTGCTCTCGTGACCAATTCTTCACTGCAAAATGTGTATGATACTCGACTGAATGTCACACAATTCTTAAGAACTGATTTCAAAGCATAGTTTTCGCATTAATTGCAAATTTTTCGCATTTTACAAAATTTTCCTTATTTTTTTACACCAGTGTAGTATTGAAAAGAAACATTAAAAAACCCAAAACATATTTATTGCATAACAAAGCACATTCATAGAAAGAGTCAATTCATTCTATGCATATCATATTCGAAAAATAAACAGATAAAACAATGACAAAGTTTAAAAACACGATTCAATGGTAAGAAAAATTTATATTCGAGAAATATCAAAGATTTGTCTGTGAACAGTGCACAAAGTCTTCACTTATTAACCACTTATCTAACAAATTATATGTTTGATTATGCTGTAAAAACTGCATGACTACAACCATTTGAACAAAAGTAAGTAGTTTTCATTAAAACAATATACTTCACAGGCCGACTCGACAGTCGATTTGTTTGTTTATGCTTCGAAATCGGAAAGAGTGCTCTCTTTTGATTGGTCGATCGTTTCAACTTCTCGTACTCGCGGAAACGGTGAGAAATTACTCCTTTTGGTTTCAGTCGGCGTTGGTGATAGATCTAAATTGAAGGTCCCGATTATTTTCTCACTGTATTTGAGTACTCGCGAGCAAGAACTACTCGGTGCGAATAATTGCCGGTAGAATCGTGATAGAGCCCCAGATCTGGTTAGATTCCTTTGATTTGAACTTTACGCTTCTATGAGAGACGTGCTACGACGGAATACGTTCTACTATGCTTCGTCAGAGAGTTTACTTTACTATGCTGCTGGTTCGACCACATGTGATCTTTCTTCTGCCACCATTCTTCTAGTCAGACTTTGATTCGTATTTGAATCCTATTTTGGACTTGTTTCCACGATCACTGCCTTTACGGATCGCCATTCGCGTGGTTTTTAATCTATGCACTCTGGGAATTATTTATTGCCCACTGTTCCATTGGTCAGGTTTCCAGCACTTTGTTGATTTTATTAGAACTATGACTGTACTTTGTCAGTTTGACCTGGAATGAAAGGGCGGATTTTCTCCCCAAAAATGTTACGGAGTCGGACCTATACATTGAGTGGATCGCAGTAGAAGATATTTGTTCTAACTATAGTAATTTTTCTATTCAAAAACCGATTGAAAACTTTCGAAATAGGAAATATCTTTAAATTCTAGGAGATCTACCCTCCATCTTACCCCTTGCACCATGGCTGAAAAATAGACGCGAGGATATCATCATTATTCGCATTTTAACCCGAATGATCATCACTCCAGCTTTCTTGCACAGATTTGGACTTCACAACAACCCCTTTTGCTCCGTGTGCACTCAAGAAAACACTATCGAACATATTCTTTTAAACTGCAAGAAGTACTTGCCCCACAGAAGGATCTTATGCTTGAAATTCAAACTGAATAATCAAATTTTTCCTCATACAAAGTTTTTCTTCAGTCGCTGAAACTCTTTGACATCTACTAAATGTGACTCTCGGATACTAGGGCATGATAGCCTTTGTCGCTATAGATCCCAACAAAACCCCACTTCAACTTCAACTTTGTCATTTTGGTGAGTTCTTTGACTGGGCCGGCATCGATATTTTTGGGATTTGGATGGACCGGCGTTCCTCCTGGTTCTAGGGTGGTTCTCTTTCCCTTCGACCTGTGTCAAGCCTTAAACCCGGTCGGGTAGGCTGGTTCAGGAAGGGTTTTGAATGAATGAAAAAAGCATTCTGACTTTGGTGTGACCCGGAGGTTTAGAGAGAACAAATTATGTGTCGTTCTCTACCTATTTCCATAGTTGAAAAATTACGATTTCTTTTCAAATATTTCTTGTATAGTTTCGAAAAGATAATAAAAGAAAATGAAGATTAGAGAATGGAGTTAATACAACGACCTCGCATGAAAAATAAACTTTCGCTCATCATCTACTATCTAACTTCGCCTCGTATTACGTTGCGTTGTTGCGTAATACTATACGCAGCAAATGGCAGAGGAGCATTGGATTCAAAATTATATTGGGGCGGATCATTTTTCTTTTAACATCGTGAGCTTGAATTGGCTGCGTAGTTTCCTGAAATGTTATGAAAAACATTACTTTGAGAAATCACATAAATTATGAGGCTGTGTGACCTTACACAATAAGCAACGAATGACGGATGAAAAAAAATTATTAAAATAAATTGGAGAGGAACATTCACCGTTTGCACGGAGCGTTATTTTTCCTGCAATGTTAACCTTCCAGCGGGCGCGCTTATGCAACAGATACTTGCATTGTGCCTCGTATTACATATTTATATCGTTCTTTTATAAATTAAATAAAAATTAAAGTGCAATTTTTATTTATAAAATCTTTGTTTACTATTAAGTTAATAAATATAGATAACATAAATAAAATTTGCATTTATTTTTGTAAAACAACACGATATATATGTAATACGATTCACGATATGTCGTAAAATTTGCGCTGGCGCGCCAGCTGGAAGGCTACGAAAAATAATACAGAGGATGCTCGAATGTTTTTTTAACTAATTTGACATCATATAATTGAGGTTTTTACATAAAATTCTTGAGTTTTAATTGTTCTATTTCATTGCCTTTGTTTTTAATTACCCTTATGTATCTTTCTTTCCCTAATGACAACGCTTTTTGTAAAAAATGATATAGGTAGATCCGTTGTCCATAAATAGCTTTAAGTAAACGATTATTCATAGCTCTTTTGAGGAGACCCTACGCGCAAAAGTCCGTTGTTGATGGTTTGGACCCAGTGATTTTGCAAAAATATGAGTAAAAAATATTACATGGATATTAAATTCTTGTTTAATTTTTTCCAAGAATACATTAGAGGAAGTAAAGAGATTATATTTCTTGATTTAATATTGGCAATAAAACATTATTTTGATATGAAGAACTGAGTTCTACATTCTTGACATTTCTTCTTGCTTTTCAATTTTTCATTATATGCGAAACAGGGAATAACCATGACTATCTTAATAAAAATTTCTTCAGATTCTGTTAACCAAGTATTCAGTTTTTCTCCTTCTCTTTTTCAGTAATAAAACAATTTTTTTCATTGCAGTCGCTTAAATATATTCATAATTCATCTAATGTTGCAACAATTTTCCTGTTTTTAAGCAGATAAATGCATCTGATACAGAATTCTGCATGAATCTCTGCGTTGGGCCAATGCCCAATAATACGAAAACTGTATATTTTTTAAAAGATTCACATCACTCATTCAAAATTATTTAAAGTTTAATCTTAGCAATTCAATGGCTTTGCGGCAGTTCTTTCAGTAGGTGGATATTTTAAACTAAAGATCTTACTTTAAAAATATTCTGTAACACATCGTTGAAGGTCCTGCACTGCTGGCGGAAGGGCTTTTCTGATACATTGTAATCAGTGCTCTGCCTGTTGTACACGCCATTACGTAAAAATTATGCCTCACCCGTTTATGTCGTGTCAGCAAGGAACGTTGACTGGACCTCTAAGTGATCCATGATAAAGTTTCACCACGTATAATCTCTCTCAACATCCAATACCAGTAATTTCTGCAAAGGCGTTGGCCGATAAGCATGAGCATCTAATTCGCTCAAGGTTTTCCAAATGCGGCTTTTGGAGAGGCATGCAGTAAATCGTAATGTCGCAAATTTAGAAATTGCAACCAAGCAAAATGCATGTTTTATGGGTTCTATTCTAAGCATTAAAGTGCGCGAGGTATCTTTTCATGCTGAACCGATGATGGTCTACAGCGTTGCAATTGACTTTTTCCCGCATCTCATATCCTTTTCGAGATGAGAAAGTTAACTCCGGATGTTTCCGCGAAGTGGCGCTGTAAGTAGTCTCATCGCTTCGCCCATAGGCATTTTTGCTCTACTTAGACACCTTTTTTATGACTATATCTGTCTTCGTTATAGAGCTAAGGCTTAAGTAGTCACCTTGTATATTTTAAACTGAAGGTAATATGAATGTGTAATTACGAGGAAAGACACCTTTTGTAAGTAATATTTGAAAAAACTAAAGCTAAATCGGGAGATTCTTTCAGTTTTCCACTGTGATGAATAAGCGGTTTCGTGAATCTTGCATCTATTCGTGTAACCGTAAGTAACTTATTTATCATTCTTAAATGACTTTTCCTATAATCGATAATGTCCTGAAATAAACGCAATAAAGAGAGAAATCTTAGATATTTAAATGAATAAATCACGAACTGAATTTTAAAAACTGGAAAAAAATAAAATGCTCACCGCTTTGCTGCAACCATTACAACTATTTATAAAAATCCTTTTTCGAAAAATTTACATTCAAATTTAATCTTTAGGAAATACTACTCCTAACAAGTTGTACATCAATTTGATATAAGATATCTAGGAGAGATAATTTTATTTCAGGCATATTTACACTTAAGTGGAAAATCCAAGACTTAAGTCATGGATTATCGAATGTAATGTCTTTTTAGAAAGACATACGATTTTTTTGCACGATAATCCTTGTCAAACGAATTAATTTTCTTTATGGTTGCTTCTCATAATTCTTTATCTATTATTATATTTTAACAGGACCGCGTTTTTCTAAGCAAGTCTGCACTGATAAAATGGCAATTAAAAATATCGATCTTCTAACATTTTATATTTTAACTAATACAGCTTAAGATATATGAGCGAATCTTAATTTTCATCCATAAAAAATTATATGTACAGTGTTTTAAGGATTAAGAGATCTAAACAGAATCAACAAGTGATCTTATTCATATAAAAATGGAATATTGTCTTATTTATTTACTTAATTTTCCTTCATTTTTAGATTTTACTTGAGAAACTGTTTAAAAGAGGTAGTATTTTTTTTTTAATTTCTCCGACAACTCAGAAATAAAATACTCACCATATTGGAAAAACAGAACATCGTGTTATATTATTTTCTGAACGAGTTTTCAGAAATTTTAGGTTATCATATTTATACTTTAGATTTATATCGTTTAGAAACAGAGCCTCAAGTAAAATGTTAATTTGAGAAGTGATTTATCCCTTTGACAATTTAATATGTATAATAACGTTTTCAAAAATTGGAGAATACGAGATTCACAAAATGACTCTAAAATACCCATGGCAAAAACGTTTAAGCACTTCGAAGAATTAAATACTGTAATTACCTTCCAGTATAAAGTAATTATCACGCTCAAGTTATCTTTCTCCAATTTAGTGCACTTCATCGAATATTTTCTGCTTAAAAGAGATCAATATAGCATGCGTTGAATCAATGAAAAAATGCAGAGCTGTTTAAAGAGCTGTTTTTTTTTATTAATTTATATAAATGATATGATTCCCTACCCTTCCTGTTTCTCCTTCTTCTGTTTTGCTTTTCTTTTCGAATACCGATGGCGTCATGGTTCTAGTTTTTCTTTACAAAAAAAGGGAGATTACGTATTTAGGCTGGAAGTTCGCGTTGGTTTGTGATAAAGTGAGGACATTTTATCTCTCTTCTAAGCTTGGGGTAAGTTTATTTTTATGAAGGCTGTTATTCAGCCTGAAGGCTAATATTTTTAAATCAATCTTATTAGCGTTTTAATGTTTGTGTTTGGTTTTCCTTTTAAAATAATACTTATTAGATGGTACTGATCCCCCTTGTCTTTTGGTGAGAAATTTCGGGCCGAGAGAAGCTATATTTGGCATAATGCAAGCTTCTTACAGAAAAATTTCTCGAATATTTTGAATCCATTTTGAATATAGTCCTTAGCCCTTGATAAAATGGACTAGAATGGATTCATTGTTTGTTTAATTCGATTCTCTCAGAGTATGTTTCTTAGTTTTTCCTTTCTTTGAATGATTTTGATTTCCAGAGCTGTTTAAAGATACAGTTGAATCTTCTTACATCGCATAACCTGTTTTAGGAACACTTCTCTGCAATAGCAATTACATTAAAGATACTTTAAAACAAGTTTAACTGAAGGTATTGAAATACTATCTACCATTAAAAATATGACTATTATTCGAAACTTGAGATTTTTTCGTTTTCTTACTCCAGCACACAGGGGGTCCAATCTAATCATGGCCTAATAGTTAAGTTCTAAACCGTTAGAAACAGGAATATACTTCCAATTAGATAACTACTTTAATGTCATAAAGAATTATATTTTATGTTCTTTGAGTCAAAAATGTACCGCTGAAAAAATTACGAAATCTAAATTTTTATACAGACCCGCGGTCTCAGTAGTCATATTTAGTGAAATATTTTTAAACATTAACATTTTAAACTAAAAAAGTACTGTTCATCTGCGACTAAACCTGTTGATTGGCGGCAATTGAAATGATCTAAACCCGGCTAAAATAGTGATATTCAAAGTTTCATAACTCGGTCAGTTTTAGTTGTAGAAAAGTGATTTTTTTGTTTAAAATGTTAATGTGTCAAAAATATTTTACTAAATATGACTAATAGGACCGACGGACTGTATAAAAATAATACTTCGTAACATTTATTGACTCAAAGAACACAATATATAATTCTTTATTTCATTAAAAGCACTTTTCTAATTGGAAATAAATGCCTATCTCTAACGGTTTAGAAATTAACTACTGGGTCACGATTAGAGTGGACAGATTGTATATTAAAATAAGAACATAAATTAAGATGGAATGATTGCGTCTGTTAAGGTGTTATGCACCTAATATTATCAGAAATCATAACACGCTAAGTTCATTACTAAAATCGAATATAATTTTATTAGTAGAAATGACTACTAAAGAAATATCATTTTACAAAGATAATGAGAAAGGATTCATCCTTAGAAGAACCAGTGACTGATAATTACGGAAAAAATTATATCCAAGAATTAATAACAAAAAGGAACAGTCTCATTAATTAACAGAAACAATATAAGGGAAGAAAGAAGAGACACGTCAGAAGTAACTTTATTACGAAGTAAAATTCTTAAAATTAGTAACGAATGGATATTATTACATGCTTCTCTCAGCTAAGAAATATTTATAACACTACGTAAAATATTAACAAGAAATTAATAACACAGGCCTGCGAAATTGAAGTTTTTGAAAAATACAAAAGAAGTTTTCGCTGATTTTTATGTTATTTGGTGAAGCTAATTTCGAAAATGACCTCCGTTTTTTTCCCATCACGTCAGGATTTTTGTTAAATCGATATCGATATTTTTGTTAAAATCTCGTTTGAAAAAAAATTCTCTCGAACAATTTTGCATGTACTATCAGACAATAGTGGTTTTTATCCATTTAATCCAGAAAATCACCAACATACTATTTTAATTTGTTTTTATTAAGGTAACTTACATAAAATAGACTATTGACCAAGAGGAGTAAACATTATGTTTGTGTACATGAAAGTTTGAAACAAATTTTAAACTGAGCAAAATCAAAAAACAAAAAATGTTTCTATTTATAAGTACGTACTCTTTTTCCTTTGAAACTTCTTTTTAACGTCCTTCTTTTATGTTCAATTCTAAAAAAAATTAATGGTAAATGTTCATAAATATCCAAGTAAAATTGAAAACGTGACGTGCTAGAAATTTTTCATTATTTTTTTTGAAATCAGCACCAAAAAATACTTAAAGTTCAGTTATCAATTCTCTTGTATTTTTTTCATCGCAGGCCTGTGTAATTTTCATGCTATGATTTGAATAATATTTCGTTCTGGGCCCAACCTATAGTTTATTGTGAACGGTGCCTGTAGATTGAAAATTTAATCACGAATGAATCTAAGCCCCAGCATATTTAAGACAAAAATTCCACACCCCACCCCACCAATCTCAGGGCATTAAACCCATGACCACATGTGGCAATTATCACCACAGTATACGCGCAATAATTTAGTATTTTATTTATCTCATACTCCAATCAGCACTTTAAAACATTCAAATTAGGCTACTTATTCCATCAGAATAAGGATACAGACGAATATTTCTTAACTAAAAAAAAGCGATGCACATTTCTTTAACTGTTTTGTTACAATACATAAGACCCGGTACATGACAAAATCATACGGTGGAAATTCGATTATATATTTTTCAAGTATAAGCACACTCTTGTTGATAATTATAATTTTTTTTATCTAAACAGAATCCTGAAACTCAGAAACACTTGATGTGTTATTTTGATTCATTGTTTTTCCTTTATCAGTAACAATGAATTTTAGTACAGATGTAGCTATAATGTATTCCGCGTTAGATCCTGCATTAAATCAATATCGAACAGTGATGGGATACATAATGCAGGAGTTCATTTATTTTTTCGGAAAGGGCCGAAGAAAACATATCATTTATCACATAAATGAAATGGAAAGATACGACAGAGAAAAATCCGAAAAATAAAATCTTCAGAATTTGAATTCGATTCGCCTAAAGATATGTGATCTGAGATGCCTTAATAAAGAATTCCAAGAATACTTATATTAATTTTAAGAGGCATGATAAGTATAATTTAAGTGTTTGTAATTATCTTATAATTACTTCTTGATAATAAAAGATTTAGAAACAATTTGTTGAAAAATCTTAATCTCTTATAGAGTCAATATTTTTACTTTTTCACAACTCTTCACGTACTCGAAGGAAACAATTTTTTTGTGAATATATTGGAAATGAAGACAAATGAGCACACGAGAGGTCTTTCTAATTCCTGTAGAGATTATGTTATATTAGGTTAAAGTCCCGTTTTGAACATACATGAGAGCTTTTGGGGAACAAAACTCGTAATTTTAAACCGCTGTCATATAACGAGGAAGACAACTGAGCCTGCACTTCACTCTCCAAACTTGCACACAAGTACCAAC
Organism: Araneus ventricosus; assembly: GCA_013235015.1. Classification (NCBI taxonomy): domain Eukaryota; kingdom Metazoa; phylum Arthropoda; class Arachnida; order Araneae; family Araneidae; genus Araneus; species Araneus ventricosus. The sequence goes on from BGPR01000322.1 coordinate 159,240, forward strand.
ATGAGGAGGCCTGTCCCTCTACGGTAGACTTTAACAGCACCGAACCTCGTACGTGGCGAATCTTGGATGGAGTGATATCTCGAACCCACGATTCCGAAGCCTAGACCTTACCATCAAGTCACCGAGGCCACTGCAAAAATTAAGATGTTTTAAATTTCAGTCATTCCATCTATAAATTATGTTTAATCACGGAAAATACTGCAATGTTCATTATTGTAATCATTATAATTTTCCATGCAATTAATATTCTAATTATTCCCTGCCAGAAAGCGATAAATTACATTAAATTCAGGATCTTAAAAACAATCAACTAGAAAAAGTAGAATAAATTTAAAAATAAATTTGACTTAAACTTTAAACAGAAACAACAAAATAGCAAAATTTAGACAATGAAATTTATACAGTGTTTAAGTAGTGTGCAATTGCCGCTGCATACAAAAAACAAAGGAAATCAAAATCATTCAAAGAATGCAAAAAACTAAGATAAACTCTGAGAGACCGAATTAAGCAAACAAGGAATTCATTCTAGTCCATTTTATCAAGGGCTAAGGACTTTATTCGAAATGGATTCAAAATATTTTGGAAATTTTTCTGTAAGAAGCTTGCATTACGCCAAATATAGCTTCTAGATACGCCAAATATGGCTAGGCTAAGAGAAACTATATTTGGCATAATGCAACCTTCTTACAGAAAAATTTTCCAAATATTTTGGATCCATTTCGAGTGAAGTCTTTAGCCCTTGATAAAATGGACTAGAACGGATTCCTTGTTTGTTTAGTTTGATTCTCTCAAGAGTTAATCTTAGTTTTTTGCTTTTTTCGAATGATTTTGATTTCCATTAAATTCAGGACATTTTTTAAGGAATTTAGCATGCTCACAAAAATATCGATTCTGCAACGATTTTAAATAGAGCCAGTACAATTTAAATACGGTTGTCTTTTTTTTAAAAAATGTTATTAGCTATACGGGAAAAATATAAGCCTGAATTTAAATAGTGAATAAATTCCTTCTATTTATATTAAGTCTTTAAGTTGTTACTTTTCTTAGATTCCGAAAGTTACATACGTAGCAAAGTTTGACATCTTCATACCTGGAGTGAATGTTAAGGTAATTAAATTCCCATTAACTCAAAGTATTCATGAGATCCTCCTTTGTAAAGAGGGCACATTGGAGTCTAGGGAACTGACATTTTGGCTTACTTGAGAGACAAACGGAGGGTCATTTTTAAATCCAGGATATGCGCTGCTCAAAGTATGAAACGAAGCATAAATTTAGAATTCCACTTTGAGTCAAAATGAATGAAATGTTGATTTTAAAAGCGACATTTTCTCGTTAACTAATGCGGAAGATAAATTCTGTAATCTTTTCTGCTCTGCAATTGATATAATCGATGTGATAAATTTCTTCATGCTAGAAGTTTGCAAATTTCTTATATATATAATACTGAAACAGTTTTAGCTCTTCATTCCAGTATATAAAAACTACTGAGTGAAGTGCAATGAATTTTCCCTAAATCAAATTGTGGAATACATTAAAATCTTATCCTTCAAATTGATTTTCAATTTTTTCTTGTTCTGCATAATTATTTCAGGAAAACTATTTGTTGAAAATTAAATGACAGAAATATATGTTATTGAGAATATCGACATTTTTTCTCATTGAAAGGACTGCAACTAATTAATTAGAAAGGATGAAGATGATAGTTGTGTAATACCAAAGACTTAATCCTGTCTTATTACAAACAAAAAGGCATCACCGGTCTATCAATAAAAGATAAAAGCAGCCTTTAAGCCTGATTATCGCTTCTTCGTCTTTCAATAAATTATGATAAAAAGAGGCAAAATGTTTATCCGCTTATGTAAGCTTTTATCTTGAGAAATATCAAGGAAATTTTTTCTTTGAAGGAGACATAAACATTATTTTCTTCTGAAAAGATGTAAGCTAGAAAAAAGAAATGCGTTGAAGCTAGGAAAATTAAGCTTACTGATCAAATGGGAGATTCATTCATGATTTTGCTATGATTGTAAAGTAAACTCAAAAAGTGTGAGAAAAAAGAGCAAACTGGAGAAGTTATCTTGATTACATATCTTTCAAACTACGAAATAAATAAATCTAGTATTTGTTTGAAGAAAAAACCGTTGCTCTAGAATTTTATCGATACAGTAAGGATGCGATAGTAGAACTAGATAGTAGAAATTTATAGAAAGGGAAGGACAGGACACGTAGTTTTATCAGCTTTAATCATTACAAAATATATAACAAGTGTTGATGATTAAACCAGCAAAAAGTTATTTCTTTTTAAGAAAATAAAGTATCATAATTTTCTAATTTCCCTGTAATAGGTCCACGTAATTGAATTAAAAATGTTATTACAGTGAACGCATATGAAATTACCATTATTTCGACAGCTTTTAAAATTTCGAAGTTAATTGTGAGAATTAACGACGAATTTGTTGTTATCAAAGGTAACAAAAAATATTTTATGACTTGGAGTATTTAGTATCGTTTCAGATTTATTAGGCTTAAGAAGAAGTGACGTGCCCTCTTTAATTTCATTCTTAGACCTTCGAAATGCTAGTCGACAGCAAAGAAGATCTACGAGGGCATTTTTTTTCTACGTCCGATCGAGCCGCTAAACAAGCAGACAGTTGGGATGCGCGGTGGGCGACTGAGTATGTCTCTAACAACCTCAACTACTGCCGACACCAACTGGCTAGTGTGAGCCGAACTGTCGGCACATAAACTTTGGTGGTAGAATTGATGCTCCCGCCAAGTGCGAGTTGCGTAGTGTTAGTCGCTTTCTTCAAACAGAAAGTTGGTTTGAGGAAAACGATCAATGCAGCTGTTTGTTGTCAGACTTTACGACGACTGCGAAGAGCCATTCTGACTTCTGGAGTTGTCCTCATTCATGACAACGCCCGCATTCACAGTGCTGTTGTAACCCAGCAGCTTTTGGAGCAGTTTAAATGCGACGTGTATGATCACACGGCATATTGCCCTGACTTATCGACGAGTGATTTTCAACTCTTACCTAAATTGAAGAACCGGCTGGGAGGCCAAAGCTTCCAGAAAAATGAGGAGATTCAAAGCAACGTTAAGGACCATCACACACCATTGGCAGCAAGGTTCTTCGAAGAGGGGATCGGATGCCTGGTCTACCGATTTGATAAATGCCTGAAAATTAACGGCAATTATGTCAAAAAGTAACCATGTTTGAACATAACTTTTGGTAATAAATTCATTTTCTTCTCTACATTTTTATGGTCCATCAGAGGTTGAAAAAAGCCCCAACCTTCGTATTAAATTTTAAAGAACGATACCTTGGGCGCTTTTTTAATGACAGGAATTTTTATTGTTTAAAAATTGCTGTGTTTTTTTAGATAATATGAGGTTTGATTTATTTATATCAGCTACTTATTGATGCATGCAAAAATTCTAGAAAGCTCTATAAAAGCAGTTAAAGCTTATTTTATTAATAAAAAACTTTCAAATTTTAAAGAGGACAGAAGTCCAAATTCTGGAGGTGACAAATAAAAGCTGGGTAATGATTGAGAGAATATCAAAATGTTTATGTCAAAGTGAAAGTCTTTATTGAGGTATAATAATTTTGAAAAATTTAAATATTAGGGTTTATAAAAAGCATTTTTGTTTCTTAAAATAAAATTTTATTGCAGTATAAGTACAAAACATTAGAAAACAAAATATTGTTCATTATGAGCGATGGTTTCTTGTCATCATTTTGCCAACAGAAGTAACCATCGGCAGTACCATTCTGTTGTTTTGGACGTAAAATATTCTGGACATACTTTTTCCAAATACGTAGGTCAGTCAAAAAGTTAGTTGCACTCCTTCGTAAAAATTTTAGGTGAAAGGCTATTTTGATGAAACTTTGTGGCAACACTTCAGACATTTATCTGTACCGTGTGAAGTAGCGGCTTTCACGCGGCAATTTTAGTTTGTCTGATAATAATCAGCCGTAAACATGTTTCGGCAGCTGCAAGTGGCGTCCAAATTGGAAATGCGTGCAGTGATTTGTTTTCCGTGGGCGAAAAGGTGTAACTGCACTGAAATTTATCGGCAGTTGCATGAAGTGTGTGGTAAAAATGCAATGTCATGTCAAGCTTTGCGAAGTGGTGCAACATGTTTGAGAACGAACATACAGATTTTGACGACGCTGAGCGCGAGGGAAGACCATCAACTGAGACAAATTCTGTGATCGCTGTTCGCGTAAATGAAAGCATTCTTGCAAACAGACGCGCGGCAGTAGAAGAACTTGCAAATAAACTGGATATTTTACATGGAAGTGTGTATTAGATTACTATCAAGTATCTTGAATTCAGTAAAGTACAGCTGGAACCCAAAACATTGGTTATTGGACGTTGGACGGAAATTCGTCGCAGGGGACATAGAAAAACTTACGCCACGCCTCAACAAGTGTTTAAAAAAAGGAAGTGTAGCTGTTGTTCGGTACTTTAGTGTGCATATAACATTACTGTAAAATTTCTTTCATGTTTCGTTTTCTCGAGCAGTGCAACTAACATTTCGACTGACCGTCGTAGTTAACATTCGAAAAGCTCCTACCACGGAAAAAAAGTGCCATCCACCGAACCCAAATCAGACTATATGGTGGATATGGCAAAACGTCGATTCCTTCAATCTCTTCCAATTTTTGTTCGGTCATCCGAGGAGAGTGAGATATATCAATGGCCTGCTGAAGGAGGGCTCTTCCTCAATTGGCCAAATCAGTTTATTTTCTTTTCAAACCATCGTACATTCTGTCCAGCTATTCACACTTAAGTACAGACAGCCCAACCATCTGGTAGGATCTTGAAGTGAATGACCTTTCATACTTCCACCAAGTTCTTATTATAACCTTTTTCAAACCTTCCTTCGGTCGCGATGGCCTAGTGGTAAGGTTTTGGCTTCGAGGTCGTAGAGTTCCATGTCTGAGACCCGATTCCACTGAAGATCCGCCGTGTATGGGGCCTGATTCACGTTAAACTAAACGTAGTGGATCAAACGTCCTCCTTCTGGTGTGTTTCGAAAGTTTGGAGAGGGTATGCCAGTTCAGGTGTCGTCGTCATCTGACCGCGGTTCAAAATTCTGAGGTCCATCCCAAAATATCCCTCTTGTTGCTTTGGAACGGGGCGTTAGTATTACTAAAACAAAAACTAAAATTAAATCTTCGTTGTTTTGCAACTGGTTCGATTATTTAACTAACATAAAACCACTATTTCCGACTATCTGGATTTCGTTTCTAGACCAGTTCTTGAGAAACCTCTCTAGATTCTCTGTCTATTACTTTTAAGTTTATGCAATCCTTGACTTATTGTGTCCTTAAAGTGTCCAGGCTTTGGCAGCACAGTTGAGAGGTTTAAATATATCGCTATATTGATTGATTTAACTCTCGCGCACACGCTATAAAAATAACTATAACCATTCGAGATCTCTGTAATGCTTTTGTATTATTTGAATGCTGTAACCGAAAGGGACAGAATTCAATGTCCTTATCGGAATACGCAGACACTGGTAAGAGCCATGTTCTAGCTGCACTTTCTTTTAAATATAAAAATACAGAGCATGGATTTCTGGTTCGATGAAAAATTATTTAGACTACTGGCTAATACTATATTTAAATATAAATGAGAGACCAATATCTAATTCAAGAGAGATATTCAATTTAGTTGCACATGCTATAAGTTAATACATGCCATCGCATCATCATATTGAAAAAAAGCTATTATGTTTGCAAGAGTCTGGTGTCCAAAAATAATGCACAATTTTGAAGGTGCTACAAAATTGGAGTTAATATGGATACTATGGTTCGCAATCAGTTGCTGAGAATCGTGGGACATACAATCGTCGGATCTCACATTTTACAGTGAAGATTCGCTCACGAGGGCAATGACGGGGGGTACCAGAAAGGGATGAAGGCGAATATGGAGTTTGACCCATCCTGTTTTACAGAAAGCTGATAATAAGTTGAAACTTTATTCAATGGTTATGTTTGTTGTGCTTAGTACTTGCACGCATTTTCATAAAAATAGCACGTATTTTCGAAAAGATATTGACGTTTCCTTAACAAATTCCAAATTTTTCAGGATGTTTTTTGCATATAATATGCAGAGTTTTCCACCAAATTGTACGAAACTTACAGAATTCTTGAAAATATGTAAAAGAAGCATTGTATTAAAGTTTGAGTTCAAAAATAGGAATATTACAGGAAATATGAGCATTTGTAGTAAATAATCTTTTACTGCACATGTGCGAAACGTAGCGTAATTTTTTTCATAACTAGGGATAAAGCAAATAGGGATTGCAATCCGGAAAACTGGATCCGGTAATCCGGCGGATCCGGCATCATTAGACGTCTACCGGATCCAGTAAATTAAAAAAAATACATGAAACCGATTTCTTGAAAAAATACTCGCGTTGTTGCAAGAGTAGGTACTTAAATGCGTGTTGTGTACGAGTCGTTCGACGCTGACTCACCCGCTTCACATATAGACATTCTTATTGTTCTTCTTATTGTTCAATTGATAGATGAATTATTTTTATGTTGCATTTACGAATACGATAATGATTTAAGTAGATAATTAGACTTAGAAATGAATTGAGTAACGATCCAAATTTCTGATTTTTCTTTATAATACGACTTTCTTCTTACATAGTGACCGAAATAACGTTTTAAATTGTAAGTATGTACCTATTTGTGTTGCATTGCAGGTACTAGTCTAAAAGTTCTAAAACAAACATGTCACTTTTGAAACCAATTCAAAACGAAAACAGGAATATTAATATACTTACAGAATAAAAAAATATGATGATGATACAAGACGAACTGATGATACATTTACTATGCCGAAAAAAAACGTTGTAAGACTAGAAATGAAAAATATCTTAGAAAGAGTTGTTCAAAATGATAACTTTAAAGAAAACGTAGATAATGTAGTAGAAAATAACTCAGATTCGTCGTCATTGAAAAGTGATTTGACATTACAGAAAGAATTACAGATGCAAATCCAGCAAGATATGAAAACCTAGAGCATAAATACCAAAGAAAAGAGAAGGATTATGAGAAAACATTAAGAAAAGAAATGACTGCATGTGAAAGTGAAGGAGTGCGAGGAAAATACTTGTCTTCTATTCATGAGTATTTGTTGACAATAAAACCAACAAGCGTAGAAGCAGAAAGGGCTTTCTAGGCCGCTGGTTATATTTGTAGCTCTGGAAGAAGTTGATTGACAGATGACACAATTAACACTTTTTGTTTCCTACGATAATTTTTTCAAAACCAAAGTGAGTTTTTTTAAATTCTTTTACTTAAAATAATATTTTAAAGTAAGTATATTAAAAAATAAGAAGAAGTTTTAAACTCGTTATTGTATAATTGTGCCATTGATTAAACAGATTCATGATGACTGTCATAATTATAAGAATGAGACTACTTGGCGTGTCTAAAATGCCTAATTATTGTGATCTCAGTTGATAAGCTTGATTTAGTTAGATTTAATATAAGTTACATTACAAGTTATCATTGGTGTCATTTGTGAAATCTAGTAAGTGAGACTGAACTTAACCGCCCGTCATTATCTAATTATTACTAAACTAATACACTCTGTCCCAAAAGTTTATAGAATCTAGTAAAATATATGTTTTAGCTAAACGGAAAGGCATACAAACACCAATTACAAATATGTTTATTCAAACCATATGAGACTTGCATTCAACGAAATATTTAGAAAAAATAACAATTTGTATTTCAATTATATAGCAAAATGGAAATATTAGGTGTCCCAAAAGTTTATAGAATATATGACATTTTAACAAAAGGTGCTCAATACAATGTTCTTAATAGTTTAAAGTCTTTCCATTTCTCAGTATGACATTGTATATACGTTTTTCCATCGTCATAATTAAGGTTTATAATATTTCTGGTTCCAAGTTGTACCATACACTTTCAATGGCTGTATTCAAGGCATTCATTGAATAAAATTGCCTTCCATTCTCATATACCTTCCGAGACATAATGCTCCACACATTTTCAATTGGGTTTAGATCAGGGATCATCGGTGGCCACTCAAGAACAGTAACATTTTTCGAGTTTAAATAATTTTTCGTAGCATTGGAGGTATGGATGGGATGCTGATATTACCAATTTCTTCCCCCTATGTTTTCTGCAAATGGCATAAGATGATTTTCTAGTGTTTCTATGTATTTAGGAGAATTCTGTCGGCCATCTAAAAAGGCCAAACCCACTTGACAGCTGAAACGGAAAGCCGCCCACACCATCACAGATACACCACCACTTTGCCTACTGAAAAAGCCCCTGGGCTCTTTTCGTAAATGATGCCAATATTTTATATTCCCGTCAGGTCCATCGAGGTTCCACTTTTTTCATCACTGAAAAGGACAGCCATCCATTTATCATCATATGACATATGATTACGAGCCCACTGTAATCTCTTACTAATGTGAAGCTTTGAGAGTGGTAATTGGCGAGCCATTTTTGCGCGGATCATATAACCAGATTCTATAATTATTCTATGAACAGTGTTCTTGGAGATTTGCAAACGGGAAGCCCAGTAATTTCTCGAACCGATATTTTCTGACTTGAAAGTCATTCTTTGTATCCGTCTAGCACTGCGAATATCCGTCACACGTGGTCTTCCCGAACGAGGTTTTGGCTCATATGGCATCTTACGAGTTAATACACGATAAATCATGCTTTTAGAACGATTTAAAAGTTTCAATATTTTCTTAGCAGTCTTACAGAGAAATTTCAAATGCAGATATTTACTCACTTCTTCATTAGAGAGCTGCTACGCTTTAGGCATCTTGAAACGCAGAACAAACGAACGCTTTCCTTTTCTTACAACGTATTTATTAGGCTCCTAATCGACGTCATGATTACCGATACCATATTTACATAAAATTGCATTTGTCTATAAACTTTTGGGACAGGTTATTTCAGTTTATTCTACGATTTAAAAATTGGCATCAAATATGCGGGGTAGAACTGCTGCTTTTTGAATTTAATAGATATAACATAGCTATACAGTAAGTTACATCGAAATATATCACATACAAAAAATATAGGCAAAATACAAGATTCTATAAACTTTTGGGACAGAGTGTATAACAGTTACAATTTAACTAGTCACACTGTACTAAAATTTATTGTTGATTCATACGTAAATGTTGATTAATTATAACAGTGTAAATAAAGTTGATTTCATAAGAAATTAACGCTTTTTTTTATAAACTTTGTAATGCACTCACTTTATCATCTTTTATACAGTTGATGTTGGAATGAAAAGGCAAAATAGTTTTGATGTGTCCAATCCGGCCGGATCCAACCGGATTGAAATTGGTGCCGGATTGCAATCCCTAAAGGCAACTTATGTAAAAATTCCAGTTCAATACCATTAGTATTCAGAAAGATATCGGCATTTCAACTTTGTGAATTTCGGTACAGTCTGAGAGAAGCTAAATGATGATGGTTCTTGCACAAACTGATATTTTTAAAACTTGAATCTTCGAACTGTATTATTGAATTTTATGAAAAATGAATATCCTGAATACTCATGTATACTTATAAGCTAAATACATAATTTAAATTACAGTTCGACGATTTCTATGCGAAGATTCAAGTTTAAAAATATCAGTTTGTGCAAGAACCCTCATCATTTAGCTTCTCTTAGAGTGTACCGAAATTCACTAAGTTGAAATTCCGATATCTTTCTGATTACTAATGGTATTGAACTGGAATTTTTATATCAGTTGCCCTATATATCTGGCTCTGAAGTTATGAAAAAAAATTACGCCATGTTCCGCACATTCAGAGTAAAAAATTATTTACTACAACTTCTCAAATTTTTGAATTCAAATTTTAATAGAATGCTTCTTTTACATATTGCCAAGTAAAACTCTGCATGTTATAAGCAAAAACCATGCGGAAAAATTTGGGATTTTTTAAGATAACCTCTATATATTCCCGAAAATACGTGCTATTTTTATGAAAAAGCGTGTAAGTACTAAGCATAAGAAACATAACCATTGTTAAAAGTTACATCTCCTTATCAGATTTCTGTGAAACTAGATGGGTTAAACTACATTTTCACCTGCATCCCTTTCGGGCGCCCCCCCCAATTGCTCTCGTGACCGAATCTTCACTGTAAAATGTGAGTTCCGACGATAGTATGTCCCATGATTATCAGCAACTGATTGCGAGCCATAGTATCCATATTAACTCCAATTTTGTAGCATCTTCAAAATTGGACATTATTTTTGGTAACCAGTGTGTTTGTGTCGTTTATTAATTCTACTGGGTTTGAGCACTAAGAGTTGTTAATCTTAAAATTATTTATCACCGTCATTTTAGATTATTAGTTCTTTTGCCTTTCTTTCTGTTTAGCTTCTTTTTTTTTATCTTTCTGTGTGTTATATCAATTTTGCTAGAAACTACTGGCGAAAGGATTCCGAAATTATTGTTAAACCAAAAATTAATTCAAATATTTTCTTTATGTAGAAGAAAATGGACAACAATCTGATTAATGTAACACTGGCAATCATTTCCGCAACCCGAAAAATCGATGCAAAAATATTTCATCAGCTGCTGAAAAAAAAGGCGTCCTATAAAGAGATTATTTTCCATGTAATCTTCACATACTCTTTCAGCAGCGGAATTGAATAGAAATAAATCTGAAAGGAATGAGGGAAGTATCGAATGTCAGGTATGCATATAAAATTTAGAAAAAGCAGATTATCGGGTTTTATTTGTTGGACGACTTTCAAGTATTTATTCGGCGATATTTACCGCATGAAGTACCATTTGTGGATATTATGAAAAGTGTTCCAAGTATGGGAGCAGATCCTGAGAAATAATCTTATTTATAAAGCATCAGTAGGTTATGAGTAAGGAATGCGTTCACTCCAGAGGAAACTTTGATATATCTCTTTCAATATTTTACGTTTCTTCTCTTAAAAATATTCTTGACACAAGTAAGATACATTATCGTCTTACGTTGCTTCAATAATATTGGAAACGTGAGGGTTTGAATAAAAAATGAGTTGGAGGTTTAATGACACCTGAGGGAAGATGGGAGCGGTAAATGCATGCTTGAATAAGAAAAATGAATTCCTGAATGCGATAAATCTTAATCTCTTTAAATGCCGAAAGCTTCGTTTCTGTTTTAGTGCATAAGTTGATACAATAGCTGAAACTAAAATCATTTTGGAGGTTAAGTTTTAAAATTATTTAGCTTTCACATAATTAACATAGCTTTGTAGCAATTCAATTTATGTCTTCAAAATTTTTAATGAAATTATTGATAAGAAATATAAATTTTAAAAATGCAAATATAAATAAGTAATCTTTTTACGACGTAATAAATCTAAAGGTATAATAAGAAACGTAAATGTAAGAAATGTAGAAATATTTTATAGGAATATAAAAAAATAAATCTAAGAATTTCCTTTAACCTCGGGAGAGTAAATAATATCATGAATTTATTTAGTCACGGACAGTTTTTATTTAATTATTTTTAAATCAATATTTTATGATTATTAATGCTGTGTATTTTACCATTGTACAGATTTTAATAAACTTTGTGTTTCATTAAAAATCACCTATAATATCATTCTTTATTGAAACTTTTAACTCTGGAAATGAAGTTAACTTTAACACATTGTTGACCGGTCACGAGTTAACTCGTGTTTTTATGCCCAAACGTTGTTGATCGATCACGATTTAATTTGTTTTTGCACAGTTTAGTCGTGGAGTATTGAAGTTTATTTAGATTGTTTTACTTCCACATTCAATTACGAAATAATAGCCAGTGACATAAGATAGCTTCTGTGTAGAATTGCCGGTCAGCAATGTGTTGATAGACGTAATACCTGTGTAAGCATCCAAACTATTCATGGTGAAAATTTACACCTTCCGAAATAAATTTCATAAGTAATACTAATGCACTTTGATGCATATATTATTACTTAAATTACAAATTATTTATCTCAATTATGTACGAAAAATTGCATGTTTAGTTAATAACAAAATTCATTCAATTTTAGTTTAGGAGGTAGTTTTCAAAAATAGGAGGATATTCTATCTAAATAAATTCAACACAATCTTCAATTAATTATAAACTTTTCAATAAGATGGTAATATTATCCTACTCTTTGAAGAGAAAATTAATTATTTTTCTTTGTGGCAATCGAAATTAGTGATACTTTTATCATAAAGCTTGGGAAATTAAACTGGCTTATTAAAAGTCTCTCCACAGGGAATCTAAAGTCGTTTGTAGAGATGAGAATAGGGTCGCAAATGGAACTAAATAGCTTTAGAATAATAAATTTTCTTAACATACTATCTGAATATCGATTCATATTTGGGAAGAAATACTTCGGTAAACATTAATTTGCTCAATTCTTCGGTTCTATATAGAATTAAGCTTAGAAGGTTTTATATTATTTACAGAAAAATAAACAAGTAAATGAGCATCTCAATGAGACTTTGTCTCACTTCAGAATTTGTTACAAATGTGCACAATCCTGATAGCATCTTTTTGTGCAACTAATTGCGAAAGAAATAGATAACTTTTTTAAAATCCTTTGGTACAAGATGAAATTGTGCCATTTAATGGCCAATATAAAGTGGCATTTTTTTACTACTTTTTGTAAATGAAACATTTTAAGTTTTAACTTCTTAGTAAAAAAATAATTCGAAAATACATTTAAAAAATACAACTTTCTAACTCATGGTAGAGGCTTTAATTCCATTTGGTCCAGCATATCTAGCCAAACTCTAGTCTAGCATATTTGTCGAGATCTCAATAATAAGGGCGTTTTGGAAAGATAAACCTAATTATTTACTTACACTACAAGTCATCTAGTTTAATTATATTAACGTCCCGTTTTGAATCAAAACGAGGGCTATTTTGGGGACGGACCTCATAATTTTGAACCGCGGTCAGAGGACGACACCTGAGCTGACACCCCCTCTCCGAATTTCCGCATCACACCAACATCCGTCCATCCCTGTGGACTCTAAACCTTATGGGTGGGTCGTGGACGTGGGTTCCACACCAGCGGGAGCACATTTGAACCCCTACGTATGATTTAACGTGCAACAGGCCTAATACACGACAGATTTTCAGTTGAATCGGGTTTCCAACCTGGAACCCTCTGGTCCCGAAGCCGAGACCTTACCACTAGGCCACCGTGACCTCCTACAAATAATCAAATACTATTTTTTTTTCAGTTTCAGAAGTCACACTGGGAAAATTGCCAACAATTTGGTTTGAATATAAATTTGAACCCAACAGCTCAAAAATGAAAAGAGATTTATGGATTAAATTTGGTTATGTGGTCATAACACCAACTTAGTATATTTGTGTCAAACTTTGGCCCAAATCCTTCAAAAGGAAGATCAACTGTCTGTCTCTCCATGTGCATATAAATATGACGACCTCAAAACGCAGTGCACTAGATGAATGAAATTTGACATGTAGTTCAATCTTAACATCAAAATTGTAGATCCTAATCATATTTTAGATCAAATCCGTCAAAGAGAACAGTGTCTGTTTGTTGGTCTATACCTGTGTATAGGAGTCCGATAACTCAAAACAGAAACGAGCTAGACAAATGAAACTTTATAAATTATGTTTGCACCAACATATAGATTTGCATCGTATTTCGAATCAAATCGGTTAATGGGGAAGTGTTCTGTTTCGAAATACATACTCGATTCTCTTCAATATAAGAACGAAACGAGACATCTCGCAGAATTATACGAGATAGTGTAGGAGATAATACTTCCATTTAATGATGGCATGACTGATGATTAAGAATATTATTTTAAGATCCATTAAGAATGTTATTCTTACGTCGATGTTTTATAATTTTCTTCAATAGTTAATTTTTTTTAAAAATCAAAAATTATCACCTTAACCACTTTAAAGCAATTTATATTACTTTATGAATGAAAAAAAATAAATAATTGAAAGGAAATGCTTTTTGTATATTTTTATTACATGCTTGTGTCTCAATATTCTTGATAAACATTACGGAAAACCTGTGCAATTTCTTTACTGAACTGCTATGTTCCTTTAAGAATGTTTTGTGTAAATATTTATTGTTTCTAAGAATGAAAGATTTATTTTTTCCCAAGTAATTTTAATTTTCAAATCAAATTTTAACAGTAGAATGTGAAGTAACAAAAATGATTCCATTAGTTTTTATTAAAATTTCTATAAATTTCATATTCAGAAAAATGCATTCTAGGAGTGCAGTATTCATTTTCCTTAACTTTATATCTTATTTTATTTTCAAATTTTTTTTATCTACATTTTTTGTTGTTCTTTGATATGCAATTCAGGTTTATGTTTAATTTTTCTCAGCTTTGCCGTTTCTTCAAGTTTTTACTGCTTATAATGTGTATGCTTTGTTTATACGCCTTTTATTCCTTACGATTGAAACAAATATTTTTCTCTGTTTTTGCTCAGATCATAAAATTGCTATCGTTTTACTCATTTTTTAAACGTGTACATTAAAAAAGACGCTTTGATCGTGTTTCAAATGATTTTTGATAAGAAATTGTTTGGAAATGTAATAGCTTTGCCTACAATGTGCGAAATTCTGATTGAAAGTTCGATTTGAAAAAAATCAGTCAATTCAGCAGCAATTAAAACCTATTGTTTCTTAGAGTAAAAGTTTTTTAAAGCCTTTTGACGATATTCATTATTTCTTTTCGCTATGTAATGGGTTTCCAGATTAAAAAAAAACAGATTGCGCTAAAACAAAAGTCAGGAATTTGGCTTTGAATTAGAATTTTTTCTCAGCTAGTTTTTTTGAAAGTCAAAAGTTTGAAAAGAAATGATGATGACTTTCTTTTCTTAAATTTTTTCATCAAATCTATTCATTCAAATCCCTACGATATTTTAAATTTTGTCTTGGATACCACCAAACTGTTGATTACGATTAATGTCTCTGAATGAAAAAAAAATTATACATTTTTTGTGGGAAAACTATCACTTGCTATACAAAACTCTTCAAAACTATATAAAAAATAATTAATGTTCAAAATGAAATCCTTTTTTATTTATCACTTTTTTCTTACTGGCATTTATAATGAAATCCCTTTTTAATGCGGAATGATAAAAATAATTTTTAAAATAATACCATCTTGTATTGGGTTCTAAAATCTAGAAACTATTTTTTTGTATCCAAATTCTGGAAGTTCAAGCCAGAAACGTAGAAGCAAAAGCGTTGATAGAAAAAATCTCGGTTTTTTTAATCAAAATATATTTAAAATTTTATGAATGTTTAGAAGTTTTCTTTCGTTTGTTATTCACTTCAGCGTAATTTGTTATTGTATCTATAGTTTTCAGTGCCTCAAGCCTTGAAGTTTTTGATTTTACCCCTAAAATTTATGAAAAAATTAGTTTTTACATTTTTATACCCTAATTAAACGGGTTTTAAAAAACATTTTTATTTTAATTATTTTATAATTTTTAGTCTTTAACTTGTAATTCCTTAATATTTCATAAATATTATGGAATCTTTTTATGAATTTTTCTCAAATTCACTATTAGATGGCGTCTGTCTTATAAAATCAAAACTTAATTGAATTAATCAATTAACTGAGAATTACGTTCTGAGGATATTGAAATAGTGTATTGTCATCAAGAGCATACAACAGTACAAAATTTCAGAGCCAGGCATACCAGGAAGTAAGTTAAAAAACTTGAGATTAGAAAATTCCATCTTTACAAACATGAAACGGGTCAAATTAAATAAAAGTGTGTAAGGAAGGCAGTAATAATATGAGTAATATTCTAATGTGAATAATAACTCTCCGAAAAGCCTTTTGTTTTTATCATTTTGTTGGTTGACAATTCTCTGAAATTCGGTGTGTATAAGCTTCCTGGCCTAAGCCAGGTTTTATGATTGAAGTTTAGCGAGGTTGAAATGATATTTAATAATAGTTAACAATGTCATTTCTCGACTCGTTTTCCACTCAAATTACTTTAATTTTCAAAATACTAAAACAGTATATTTTGAAAAAAATTGATATTTTAATAAATAAACTATATATCGCTTATTTTTTAGCAATACCTGAAAATAGAGAGATGGTTACAGTTGAAAAATCTTCCTTTGAATAAGCGAATTAGTTTTGAGAGAACATCCCCATTTCATGTAATTTCTTTTCAATCGAGAAAACTCATAATGATATAGCCCTGTCCCACACACAGAGATCATGTTCAAATTTCGGTGTCAGTGCAATAAATAAATTAATAATCAAAAGAAAAACTTAGAGAAACACAAGGTAATAAATAAGTACACGGTTTCGAACGGTTATATTTCTTAAACTATATTCATTAAAGGTAATCAGATGGAAAGATCCCTACCTATTTCGATGATACACGGTAAAAATTATTGACCGGACTACCATGGAAATCAACATGGACACTTAGATCCAAGTAAAATAGATATCATTTCGAGAGTCTTATACATGTAGTCCTCTCAGGGACGAATGCCCCCTCCATCGCCGATTGGGCCATTAACCAGCCATAACACATTTATTGAACTGAGAGAACCTGTTTATTTATACTTCCCATCCTCATACTCGAGTTGGCCTACCATCAGATATCATCTATGAAGCATCTGAAAGACGCTTAAAATATTTTCAGAAATCTTGGCTGATCTTAAAAATATCACAACTGCTAACAATTCAATTAAGCAAATCATTCGTTTGGGTTTGGATAGAACCTGGCTATTATTTTCATGTCACCTGTCTCTTCGCTCACTTCCGTGAATAAAATAATTTGCTTATTTAATGCAATAATGTTTTATCTATTTGCTAGATTAATAATTTTAAGCCATTAACGAGGCTTTATTCGAGACTGACACTGTATTTAATTTTGATTTAATTTTGGGAGATGGTGAGAAACAACTAAAACAACATCGCACTTTTCAAATTGTTATTTCATTCCGAACTGTTGATATACGAAGACAGATTTCAAGTAAACCATGTCAACATATTAATTGCAAATTCTCTGGGAGCTGGGTCTCGATTTTTTGATCCACCGAAATTGAAATAGAGACTGCCAACCGACATATTTCGTATTCGATATTGTGTATACACACAAAAAAAAATAAAAAATATTTTATATCACTTGTGCTTAATTCTGTCTGATATATGAACTTAAAAAATTGAGTTTATCCTTAAGTTTATCCAGAAGTTTCTGCTTTTATCTTTATTAAAAATAATGAAACATTTATTCCTTTTATAGTGAAAAATAATTTAAGAATTAATGATAAGATTCAAATATGTACAAAGAAATTTCATGTATATAGGAAACAAATAGTCCGTTGTTTCACGGACAGCTTAGACTTTTCTATCGATGAAATTAAATTTAAATGTAAATTTTCGATTTTTTAAAATCTTTCTCTACATAAAGATCATTGATTTTAAATCATTACTAATTCTCATCTTTCATCGTAGATAATGAACTTAACAATTTCGTACCAAGTGAATATTAAAAATAAATGAAAAATATAATTATTTTACACTTCCAAAGACTGTTATTTCTAATGTTATGAATATTCCGTTTGATTTAAGCATTCTTTCATTTTGAATAAAAAGTTAGCAAACGATCGAATTTACTCTGTAAGTGAGCACCATTTTGAGAGTTTTTATAACAGTAGAAGGAGTATTTGCGAGGTATAGTTTATGGGAATTGCATATTTATCAAAGAAATAGAAGAAACCTTTTACTGAAATTGACTTTGCGAAAGAGTAGAAACCTAAATTCTTCCATTTGCTGTAAATCTTAAGAACTATGCAAACTTCATGTAACTTGAACTAAAATTAGTTTTGACAGAATATTTAATGAAAAGTGAAAGATTAAAAAAACTTACGGCAAGATAAAAATACAAAGAGAAAAAATGATACTCAGTTATGCTAATGTTCATTTTGTTGCTATTTTTACGTTCCAGAAATATGCTTTACTTATTTCTGGGAATCGTCAATGTTGGTTATGAGGAGAGTTTGAGGTATTCGAAGTAAGAGAAAGAAAAGATTTCTTCGTCTTTGATAAATATAAAGTTTAATTTTGGTTTATTTTAATTTTTTGATTAGGCACAGGTAAGTAGAAGCACATGAAAGTAAAAAGAAATTACTTCGTTAGGTCGTATTTTATTATCCTGAAAAGGAAAATTACATTAATATGTGAGGTCTTACAAAAAAGTTTGTGTTATTTTTTAAATTGATAGAATTTAAAAGTTATATTTTAATTTCTTAATATGAAAATAAAAATTTTGATTTACTTTAGTATTTATTTTCTCATCAAGTGTTCAAAGGAGGTTTTATATTCCAACTTAATTAACCTAATTTCAACTTAATATGAAGGCAAACGGAAGTCCTTCTGTAAATTAAATATTCCGTTATCCTAATATCCCTAAATATTTCGTTAAATATGTCCCAAGGGATTTTTATCTTCTTCGAATAGCTATATGTCTTTCTCCTGAAATTACTATTTAAATTATATTAAGGAACATGGTTGGAAAAGTTTTTAAGAAGGTCCATAAATTTATTCTAAGTATAAAAAAAAGTTCTTATTTATTAGCGACATTTGTTATAGATGCTAAAATTATCCATTTCAGTTGTGTTCTGTTATTTGTGATAATAAGTAAATTTTATTCGTGTGATTTCAATTGTTGTTTACAAGATTACCGTGATTTTTCCGAATTAAAATCGATTTCTTTTCATGAAACCAGATAAAAAACCTTATTATAGCTTTATTATATATATGGTAAATAGTTTGATCTCATTTATATCAATTAGTTAATTATTGCAGATAATTTCTTTCTGTCTATAAAAATATGAACTTAAAGCGAAGATACTAGCTGATATTGTTAAGTAAACAAAGAAAAATACCCAGTATTGCCATAAACAGACAAAATGACAAAAGAAATGAAGAATTAAAGAATCTAAAAATATTTTACAGAACAAAAGTATTTTTTCTCTAATATATTCTATATTTTCAAAAAATAAATAAAAAGATGAGTTTGTCTTTAAATTTTATAACCATTGTCTGGATTTTCACGAATTTTATAAAGAAATTCTTTTATTGCTTTAAAAATATAGACAATGCAGCAAGCTATGGTGGCTTTTCTGTCCGACTTTTTCCTCTTATTTATATTAAATTAAATTTAATATCAATTATACCGACGTTTTTCAAAATACAGTGTCCTAGTTTTAGCATACAATTTCCTCCTTTTCTTTTGCCATAATTATAATTAAATACATATTTACGGAAATTTCAAAAGGGTATGACAAATAGAAAATGTTGTACAAAATCACATTTTGCATTTTCTCTATTCTGTAATGAACAATTCCAAAAACTGCTGAATACTTTGAGCAACATAAATCCTTTTAAATTCTTTCACTCAATCGCAGCAATAAATTAACAGCAATAAAGAATTAAAGTTATCTTAATGTGATTAGTGTTTCTAATGGCAGCTGACACTGAGAATTATTACAACTTTTAAAATTTGCTTTTTCAGAAAATAAAATGTCAGGAAAAGGTTTCAATATTTTTCATTTAAGGCTGGAAGTAAAAGAGGAAAAGATCGCACACGATGCACACACACACAAAGGGAAAAAAATTTTTCCCTTAATTTTGTCTCTCATGGGAAAATTATTATATTCCTATGGAGCAATTCAAACAATATTCCGAGCAAAATAGTTAATTAAGGTGCATTTAATGTATAAACTTTTGAAATACGCATTCCCAATAAAGCACGTTATTTATCTTCATTTTATCACTGATAACTCCCCCTGTATACTATTTAGTCTTATGGTAAAGATACAGAATATGTTAATTAAATTTATCATATGTCTCAATTTTAATGAAGATATAATTAATAAATTGCTTTGAACTAGTGTTTTTGTTGCTGTAGTTCATTCTTTCTTCAGGATTAACTTTCATCTTTTCTTTAAATGGAAGATGTTGCATCTAAATTATTTTCACCTGTTTATTTTTATACTTATGGTAAGGTTTGTTATTTTCATTTAAATCCATTTTGTTTCAATAAAGCAAAACTGAGAATTTTCCGAACAAACTTAGCTGTTTAAAATGTAATCAATTTTTTAAACGACTAAAATTTTCAGCATGTGAACGAGTTTAAACCTTAACTAAAAGTTAAAATTCAATTTCATTTTGTATATAATTTTATATCGTATATGTGCTGAGAGTTGATAAAAACTTATATAATCTATGAAAATTCTTTCCATTAATTTTAGTAAATTGTGTTCTGTTTTTTCAGCAATTCAATCTTCAAGTACATTTTCTTGAAATGGTCGGAGACAGGAATATGGGAATAACCTCCGAAGTTATAAATTTTTCAACTTCTAATAACTCTAAATAGAAGGTTACTTTTGATTTAGCTCTTCAACACACGTTCCTGTTTTTGGAACATTTATAGACGCGCGGAATCATTTAAACCTCAGATTGTTAGATAACTACTCCTTATTTTGCTGCCTATTCTGACAAAAAATGCTCTTAATCAATAACATGAATAACATTAGAAAAGTCGTACGCAGTATGGCAGATACGATAATCGCAAGTTGGACGCAGTTTCAACAACAAACCTTTATAGTACTTAAAACATGTGTTCAAAGGCCTTGTCGTCTGAAGCGATGTACGTCGTATGTTGTTATTCATGCAACTAGGTTGTTGAGATATTGTAAATTTGTATTCCATTACATCTGTGTTGTACAGTTTATCTGGTGTATCCTATTCTTTTACTTGATTCGCTGACAAAGAGCCTGTAGCTTTCCTCTCTTTGCTTTCCCACCCCACGTTCTATTGCAAAAATAATTTGTTTCTATATGCCTGACCCACAATTAAAGTTGGTAAACGACCTTTCATGGCCCCCTGTATGTCTATTATCTTATACGATTTATATAAATACAGGTTTTAAGGAAGTCTTAGAGATAAAACATGCGTATTGCCAATCAACATGCTAATAAACATACCCCATGATTATCATGAAGGTATTTGATGACGGTTTTGATCTCCAACTTAGATTTTTACAAAATAAAAAAATGGTCTCACTTAGCTAGAATTCTTATATTTTCCAAGGATGAATTTATCCTGAAAATTTGATTTTAGACAAATAATGATACTTTGGTAGATAAGTTGTAAAAGAACTTCTTATAGTTTTTATGAATAAAACAAACAGCATTCAATTGTGAAAATGAGGAAATATGACTGAAAATTTAAAATGTTGGATTGTGCAAATATAGACTATTCTCAGATTTTCTTTAAAAATGAAACATCTGTATGACGATTTGCTTCCTGATTTCAAACAGAATATATATTTCATGAAATTATTAACTTCTTGGAAACAACTTGCTTCATTGAGTGAAAAGTTGTCAGGTAACGTGTTAAAGTTAGAACAGAAATTATAAGACCTTTCACGTGTTTAAAAGTTTAGTAAAAAAACTGATAATGCTGGTAGTTAATCGATTTCCATTGTTGATACTTTTAAAGTGAAGAAGCGATTACGAATAGCATGGAGAAACTATCAATATTTACTTTAAAAGAAGAAAGAGCTAGCAACAGGAAATATAAATCTAGTGTAGAGGGAAGAAATACTTTGTCACGAAATGTAAAATTAGCCTGGAAGTTTGAATAGACTTTGGGGCTGAACTAATATTCAATCCCAAACTGATATTAAGAAAGATGTATTAGAAGAACAGATTGTGTGTGTGGTCTTTAGACTTCTTATATAAAATCAGCTTGAGCAAAGACCGAGAGATTTATGAATCCATACAAATTTTCAAAATTTTAATGATTTCGAGATTTGCTTGTTTTGAAGGCATTTGCGATTATTACAGTAAACTTACAACTAATGTAATTAAGTTCTGGGTAATGGCTTTTAAGAAGCATTTAAGTTCTAGTAGAATTTTTTGCGTATTAGGAAATATTCTGCATTTGAAATATGAATCGCTTGCCTGGTTTTAAGAATTCAAAATTGTTTTTTTTTTGTCAGATTGAATATTGCCAAATGCTTCGAAAACTAAAAGGCACAAATGATGTCTTTGCAGACCAAAAATAAGAAGAAATATTGCTGAATTGAGTAGTTTTCATTCTCTTGTGTGTGACATTTCTATAAAATGCTAATAAAGGGAATTAAAATTGTGGAGGAGTTAAAAGTAATAACAGACAACGATAAGAAGCAAGAATCTGATGGATGATTTCATGAGAAGCCAACCATCTATGCAGATTCAAAAATGGAATAGGTTTTCTGTAGAGGAAAAAGACTTTAAGGTCTGATATTTAATATCCTCTTAAGGCCTGAACCCATTCCGGAATGTATTGGAAAGAAAAACATTTATCCACAAAAGAAGAAATTAAAAACAGAGTAAAACAGAGTATGAAAAGAAGGGCTTAAAATCTTGTCTCTTATAACAGTTGTGGAACAAAGAAAGGACGCCGTACCAAGCGTGCGTTACAATGCAAACATGGTAAATAGATGCGTGCACCTATCTCCATCTAGTGAGGCAAACACTAACAATAGACTTGAAAATTATTTTGGATTTTTTTAAAAAGATTTTTAGATTATTTTATTTTTTTGATTTTTTATAAATTTTTTTGATGTTTTTATGCATTTTATAATTTTTATTTTCAATTTTTTATTTTATTATTAAGATAAATTTGCAGGTGAGCCAATGTTAGAAGATGTGAAAATGGTACCAAAGCCACTTCCAGTGCAATGGAGAAATTGGGATGAAAAATTAATAAATACTTTAATTCTTAATAATTAAGTAGTGTACTGGGTAGCCGTTTAGCTTTAAATTAATATTTAAATTATCAATGGCCTTAACACTAGCAGAATGGTTGTTGCAAATATTTTTGATTCTTTTGATTTGAGAGTGGATTGTATTTTTAATGACCTTTATGTGGAGATTGGTACGATAATGACAAAGAGAGATGGCTCTAACATTAAAGTCATCCTTCTTGTCATAGATACCAACCGAAATTCCTGAATCTAAAATTTTAATTACTACATCTAAATAATTACAATTATTGTTATTATCATTGGTTTTATTCAGTTTAAGTTCTTTCGGACAGTAGTTAATTAAACTGTCAAGGTTGTCAAAGTCAAATACAATAAGGTCATTAATATAACGATAGGCAGAAATGAGATTATTATGAATTTTCTCTCGAATGCATGAAGAAAAACATTCGCCAGTGCATTGAAGAAACTCGTACCCATCGGAAGACCACACGATTGTCTGTAGTAGCTGATTCCATTGAAGATATAATTTTCCAGATGATAATATTGCAAATTTCTAGCCATCTATTTTTATCTATGAAATTAGAGTTAAGGTATAAGTAATATAAATTAACGCATGTTTCAGTTAATTTTTCATGTGGGAGGATGGTGAAAAGATTTTCAAAGTGAAAAGTGTTGATGCTATGAATTTTATTATCTTTAAGAAAATTCATAATTTTAATGTTACTAATAATTATAAAGTTTTCTTCTTTTTCAATTTTTTTGAGAATATTGAAGAAAAATTTTCCAAAATAAAAATTGTAACTGCTTGTGCCACATGTAACAAATCTGAATTTTAAAGGATTTTTGTGTAATTTAATAAAAAAAGGAAATGTAAAATAAATGTGTAAGGAAAAGGTAAAGGATATGTCAAATTATTTGTCTTGATTTTAATTTATTTGGCTAAGGCCAACATTCTTTTGTCTAGTTCTTTTTTACTGCAATTAATAAGTTGATATGTGATGTTTGAATTGTACTCATTAATCATAATTTCCTTGAAGTGGAACTTACACATAATACAAAAATTATTTTCTGCTTTGTCTACAGTAGTGATGATAAATTAATTTTTTAAGTTTACAATCTCCTTTTTAAGACTTGTAGCAAAGGAAATACCTCTATTGATGATTTTAAATTTATTAATGTTAATTAAGTGCTTGGTTTTCATCAAAATGTGATGTTTGTATTCATCAAAGCCTTCAATAGGCCAATGATATTTTCTAGTTATTTTAGCAATAAATATGTCCAAGTCTCTACCAATGGAACAATAGACTCTCTTTAAGTCAGCCTATTTCTTAATCTAAACTTAGATCCGTTTTCCATGATTTCACGAAGAGGGTCAGAAGATAATATATTTAGATCACAGTGATAACATGTCCCCTATCTTTAACAATAAAATTCTTGTTTTCCTCTTCATTACAATAGCAGTGTGAAATATCAATGTCATTTAAATTTTTACAAAAGCAATTGTAATTACAGATTTGTTTTTTGAGGGTCTTTTGGTACTTAAAGGCAGTTGAAATAACAGAAATGTCTTTAACAGGAAAGTAATTTTAACTGCCATGGATAATTTTTGGCAGCTATAATTGTTCGAAAAAAATATCAAGGAAATTAAAAACACAGAATTCCTTTATCTCACATTTATTAGCTTTAAAAAGTAGACTATTATTGGCTGTTTTAAGTTTAAATTTAACTAGATCAAAGAAAATGAATTTAATATTGTTATTTATAAATATAAGATCTTCGAATTTATGATTAATACACCATTTGAGTCTATTGTTCTTTATCTTGAATAAATATTGTTTAATTTTGTTAATGTTTTCCCAGTTATGGTCAAGATAACATAATTTTTGCAATTCTTCAAATAAAATAAAATGTTTCCCACCCTTGCCTTTACCTCTCTTTAGATGTATTGGAAGATTTAAAAAAACCTTTGGAAATGTTGAATTAATTGTAAATACAAATTTTATTGAATTCACCGTGACCTTCTCCATTTAATCTACTGTAAGACCATAAGGCAAAAGAGTTTGTAGGCTGCAAATGAAATAAGTCCAAATCTAACCCTACCATAGATCTCAATTTTATTTCAAGAATGTAAAGTTAAGTCAACCCCCGTTATAACGAACCTCAACGGACCGACTGAAGTTCGTTTTAAAAAAAAAAAAAAAAAAAAAAAATCCCAACATGCTAAGATACTACTTCTATAATAAACTTTTTAATAACATAATATTTTCATTAGTAATTAGGGACAAATAAAGTGTTAAATAATATACTCAATAATAAACAAACTAAACATTTATCTTTTTTTACTTATTTGCTAATCCACTACATTGAAAAAAGATGCTATTTTTGGTTGAAAAGTTTTCGACTTTATATACAACTCGTCAATTTATTTATCCACTATTTTAAACAGGTCCACAACATGTTCGTAGATGTTTTCTGTGGCAAAAATTGCTCAAAACGTTTGTAGCTGCTTTTGCATCTGCAATTGAAGGCCCTTGTTCGTCTTGTTCTTCCTCCATATCTGAAGACGAATCTACAATAGTTTTTTTTATTTACTAATGTCACGGTATCTTACTCATTCACTTCCCCAGCTGACCAGAAAGCCCCCCCTTCCCTGGTTGACACCAGGCCAGGTGTCCACCGAGGGAAGGAGGGGAGATAGAAACTGTAAAGAGTCTTACCTATTGTTTCTTTGTCCCACTTATGGGGCTAGCAGAGACTCTAACAAAGGTACAATAGGCTAGGAATGTGGTCTCTGGACCAGAGTATTTCATGCAAAAAGGGTAACTCTTGTAGAAGTTGAATTGACTTGAGCACAATTAGTAAAGAATGTCCCTTTGGACAAGTAAAAGTTTGAAGTTTTAGAAATTTTCAGTTAGCTGTAAACGCAACCTCTAGCGTTTGCTGTTCGTTGTAAACGTATGAAAATACATTATTAGCATAGGGCTTCAGTTGAGACCATGTAAAAGGTTCGCTGTAACCGAGGGTTCGTTATATCCCGGGTTCGCTATATCGCGGTTCGACTGTAATAATATTTTCGAAATTATGAGATTGGAAATGGAGAAGTTCATAATCATGTGGATGGTTATTACTGAAGTTTTTAATAGATGCTCTGTGACCGTTGATTCTGGTACTCAACTGAGTGCAAGTTTGGCCTACATAATTAAGATTACATTCCTTACAATGAATTAAATAAATGACATTTTTAACTTTACAGAATGTTTCGAGTTTTTCACTACTACCTTTAATCTGTTCTTTACAAGCTGAGGGACATGTTTTGCATCTAGCTTTACCACATTTTCTAAATTTCTTTAAATGTTCTGAGTAAAAGATGTGAGCAAGTAGTTTTTTATCCATGGATTCACCTTGCAGAAAGCAGTCCATAGTGCCCCTTGTTAAAGCGCACGACGGGCCATGCGCTATAAAAGAATTAATAGTAGAACCTGGCATAGTGTGAAATAATTGAAGAGGTGACATTTCTATGATATTACATTGAGGTTTGAAGTATTTTAGATTTATTTCTCATATCTCCCAATCGGAAAATATTCAAAATACCGGTATCAAAATGATACCGGAGCCAGTAAAAATGATACCGGAACTAGTAAAAACATACTGGAAATTTTGAAGCCGGTATGAAACCATACTGGAAATTTTGAAGCCGGTATGAAACCATACTGGAAATTTTGAACCAGTACAAAAATATACTGGAAATTTTGAACCAGTATAAAAATATACTGGAAGCATTTAAGACAGTATACTGGTTTAAATACTTGTAATAAGTGCGTAATAATAACTTAAAAACTTGTAATATAAAAAGTTTGATTAACCATATATGTGTATGTAAATGGATCAGCAGAGGGATAGAGATAAGCCCCCTAAAGTAGGCGCAATATAATTTTTTAAAATAAAATTAGTTATTACTAGGGGGCTCTGCCCCAGCTCGCCAACCCCCAGGAGGATTACGTTGCAAATCTTGCTCGCTACAGTGAAGACACTGCTTGTCCTAGCAAATACATTGTAAAATCTTTATATATATATATATATGAATCAGCTTTATTTTGCTTATGATGCTTTAATTTAAATCAGCACAGAATAAAATATTTTAGCCTCAAAAAGATATTTTATTTCAAATAAAACTTACAAAGAAAATTATGAAAGTGATAAACAAATGAATAAGAGGTGCAAAATTAAAACAATATAATTATTCTAAAAACAAATTAGCTTTAATATTATTAATAAAGAGATTGTGGTCTTGCATCTTATCACTAAGAACATAAAAAAAGACAGTATTATGAATAAATAAAAGTCGTAAGCTGATTTCCTTTTAATGCTTTCACCTTAATCAAGAAGGAAAAAATTTTGGCCCTGAAAAGGGCCGTTTTTTATATAGTGAAAGCATCAGGAACCTCCACCATAAACACAATTAAATATTTCATATTTAGGAGCTACCACAGAAACATATTCAAAAGATTGTGCTCTACGAAAAATTAATTGTGCGAAAGTAGGCATATACATTAGGGTGGATCGAAAATTCAAAGTGTGGATAAAATAATCGGCATAGGGTGCAGAAGTTGTCTTTTAAGTATACTAGCATACATGCAAAATTTTTTCAACTTCGTTTAATATCTTCCGGTGCCCCAAGACGCTTAAATATTTGCAAAAAAAACGATTTTTATGTAAATTTCGAATTAAAAGTTAAAAATTAAAAATGTGTTAAAGAAAATATTTTACAGGGAGAAACGTAGATTAGAGGGCGAAGGAATAATAAAAATACGAACATAAATTGAAAAATTATCGTAATGAAAAAATATTTTGTTTGTTCGATATCACATTTTGTGAGTGTACAAATTTCGATACATGTAAATGCCAAAAAGACATAAAAATTTCATTTACTGAGAAATTGTTTATAAAAGATCAAAGATTAGAAAGGAAAATGGTTATTGGAGAAGTGTACGTAATTGCGACTGAAAAAAAGAGAAAAGGAAAAAAGAAAACAGATGGAAGACAAAAGAATAAAACGTAAAATAGTTGAAACTGATGCTGCTCATGCTCAATCAATCCAGCTACTTGAGCTCAACATTATGTCTTCGTCCTTTTATACAGATACGTATGTAATTACCTTGGAATATCAATCATAAAATCGTTTAGATTTCCTTACCTTAGCAAGGGAATGTGATCGATACGGAATTTCAGATAGAGCAGCTGCTTCATTTGCCAGTGTTGTTTTACAAGACATTGGAATTGTACACGAAGAAGAGACTTCGCATGTATTAAATCGCAATCAATATCGTAGACAGCGTAAAAAGTTTTAAAATGCAGTTGCAGAGTCTACTAAGTTAACAGTGTCTTGGTCTCTTTTAACCGGATTATGCTTCGATGGAAGAAAAAACAACACAAAAGTGCTAATTAAGAAGGACACAAAGTACTACCCAAAGACCACGAAGGAGGAGCATTATACTCTTGTAAACGAACCTAACTCTGTATATATCGGACATGTTACTGCTGCAACAGGAGGAGATAAAGCCATAAAAGAAGCAATACTCAATTTTTTTTTGTATCAAATAATATGCAATTAAATGGGCTAACAGTAATTGTATGCGATGGAACAAATGTTAAAACTGGGCACAAGGAGGTATTATTCGCTTGATGGAACTGGCCTCAATAGACCATTACAATGGTGAATTTGTTTGCTTCAAACAAATGAGTTACCTCTCCGTCATCTACTAAATTCTTTGGATGGTGCAACAACTGGTCCTAAAGAATTTTGTCGACCAATTGGTAAAGCAACCAAAACCTGCGAGGAGCTACCTGTAGCTCCTTTTTTTCAATAAGTGTGGAGAATATGCCACATAATATATATAGAATAGTTCTTAGCAATGATCAGCAATATCTATATGATATTTGCCTAGCGATATCATGTGGTGAACGTTATTCTGACCTGGCATTAAGAAAGACTGGACCAGTTGTTTACTCAAGGTGTCTGACAATTACAGGTAGAATTTTGAGGTTGTATGTGGTCACAGAAAAACCATATGACAATCTTAATATTCTTGCAACATATATTATGAAGGTATATGCAACCTGTATGGTTCCATGCCAAGACAAAGCCCTCCATAACAGAAGGAGCGCTGCATATTTGGAGACTTATCTCATTTTCTAGATATATGGAACCCAATTTAAGAAATATAGTACGCACTTTTATCAACTAAATAGCTTCTTTTCTCATTCTGAAAATTTGCTATTGTCAATGCTCACAGATAACAGAGAGAATATAAGGTCTTTAGCACTAGGTTTGAAAACAGAGGATCGTCAGAATAAGGATTTTTCAAGTACCAAAAATAGACTTTAAAGCAAAGGATTTAATTGCACTGATTAACTGGCAACGAGTTGGACCTTTTGAACCACCTCTTTTGATGAATGTGCCATTTAAAGAATTGAGGCCATGGTAAAATTAGACGGAGGAAGGGTCAAAATATCCATGCCCAACTTAAGCTGTAGAAAGATGTTTTCGCTTAGTGTCTGAAGCGTCGGAAAGTGTATATGGAGAAGAGAAGAGACACGGCTTCATATTGAATAGGATACAATCAAGAACTCTTATCAAGAATTATAATACCAAAAAGGATTACATTCTTTAGAAATATGTAAATCTTCAAACTAATAGAATTAAAAAATCTATGATTTAAGTTCACTTTTCATAAGTTTTGTGATTTATTGCTTTGACTATTAAATTTATACTTCATGTATTATTATAAAATTGTAATTATTTATAAGTTTATACTTTAATACTTGAATAATCTGCCAATTTTTCAAATATTTTTCATTAATTCACAATTGTTGATAGATATTTGTAAAAATGTCAATTTTTAACACTTTTTTTTTTGGGGGGGGGTTTCAGGCCACCAGGAGATACGAATGAATTTTAATAATAATAAAAAAAAACGTAAACTATTATACCTAAAACAAAACTTTCTTACCCGGAGCTAAAGGAAATTTTGAAAATATATTTTTATAGATTTCCAAAAAAAAATGTCATTTTTAACTATTTTTGGGGCACTGGAAGATATGAATGGATTTCAATAAAAAAATATATATAAACTAATATACCTAAGACACAACTTTCCCACCCCATGCCAAAAATAATTTCGAAACAAAACAAAAAAAATTGCAAATTTTCGTAAAAAAATGAATTTTTAACTATTTTTGAGGCGCTTGGGGCACCGGAAGATATAAATGAATTTCATTGAAAAAAATTATATAAACTAATATACTTAAGACACAACTTTCCCGCCCCATGCCAAAAATAATTTCGAAAAAAAATTTTTTTCCTATACTTTTCGATCCACCCTAATATACATGTTCAATCCATTCAGATATAAAATAATATACAACGCTGAAGATTGTACTCTACAAAAAAAATTGTATGAAAGCAGGTATATTCAATACACTCAGATATAAAATAATATACAACATTGAAACAAATTAAAAATGCAAAGCAAAAAAAAACACTTGACAATCAACCACAGAAAACTTCCCCCCTAAACACAAATATTTCACATTTGGGAGCTACCACAGAAACAGATTCAAAAGATTATGCTCTACGAAAAAATAAATTGCATGAAAGCAGGTATATACACATCCAATCCATTCAGATATAAAATAAAATACAACTTTGAAACAAATTAAAAAGGTGAAGCAAAAAAAAAATACAATTGACAATCAATCACAGAAAATTTCCTTATAAACACAGTTGACTATTTCACATTTTAAAGCTACCACAGAAACAAATTCAAAAGATCGTGCTCTTGATAAACCAACATAGAGTTGTCCATGACTAAAAACCGGCTCAATGAGCACCAAACATATCTTTTCAAAAGTTTGACCTAGCGATTTATTAATTTTCACGGAAAAGGCTAAACGAATGGGAAATTGCATACGTTTGAATTTGAAATAAATAATAGAAATATAAATTAAAAGGTAAAAAAAATTATAAATAAGAAACAGAAGATTTAAACAAAAAACGACAACAATGCACCTTTTTGCGTGCTCAACGCAACAGCATCAAGTGATTGCATCAACAAAAAATTACAACAATTAATATTTAAAACACATAAAATAGAATTTAGAATGTAAAAGAGATTATTCAAAATGGAAGGAATGGACAAAAACTCGAATGACGAACTTTTTTAAAGACTACTCGCCATAGGAGTTCTAAAATGGACAAAATTTTCTGTCAAGGGTAAGATTATAAATCAAAAGTATACCCTTTGTGGCCTGAATTCTGTCCAACCTCAAAATGAGAAACATTTTGAAAAATCAAGATGCAAAAAATCCTAAATAAAAATCCAAAAGAAACTAGAGCGAGTAAAACAATTTACCCTCTTTGCCGAAATTATGATGAAAACAGGGGACCCAGACGCGAGATGACAGAGGGAATCTTACCCTTGACAGAAAATTTTGTCCATTTTAGAACTCCTATGGCGAGTGGTCTTTGAAAAAGTTCGTCATTCGAGTTTTTATCCATTCCTTCCATTTTGAATCATCTCTTTTACATTCTAAATTCTATTTTATGTGTTTTAGATATTAATTGTTGTAATTTTTTTGTTGACGCAATCACTTGATGCTGTTGCGTTGAGCACGCAAAAAGGTGTATTGTTATCGTTTTTTGCTTAAATCTTCTGCTTCTTATTTATAA
The DNA here is from genome assembly GCA_013235015.1 of Araneus ventricosus. NCBI lineage: Eukaryota > Metazoa > Arthropoda > Arachnida > Araneae > Araneidae > Araneus > Araneus ventricosus. The sequence continues at coordinate 190,782 of BGPR01000322.1, forward strand.
TTTTTTTACCTTTTAATTTATATTTCTATTATTTGTTTCTGTATTATATTAGAAAAAGCTGCATATGCGTCATTCTATATAATACAAAGAGTTTTTAATTAAGTTTTAATTAATTTTTGACTAATTAATTTATAGTTAATATCTTTGTTAAATTTTGTTAATTATAACTGTTTAAATTTGAAAGGCATGTTAGTCTGAGATAGCATCGAAGGGATTCGAGGAATGAGAAACGTCTCTGTACCACCAATGGATTTTGCCTGAATAATGTTTTGCTGCAATTTTGTGACAATTAGGCGTGTACCATTGCATAATCCATTAGAGGGAGCTAAATTTCTCAACAGCATTATAATGCAACCTATTTGCAACTTTAACTCACATGGAGGACACTTAATAAATGAAAAAATGTGCACTACATCATTACACTAATAAACAATTGATATACATTTAATAAAAATTAAAACTGTTGCAGGTCATTATATATAAAATATAGGCTGCATACGTATAAAAGGGTTATATTAATGTTCCCAGTATTTTTCTGTAAGAATAATTGCATACCTCTTTGGTCGGAGTAATTATGAACACACACTGAAATACTATCAAGTGACCTGAAATTCAACAGACATTGATGTATCGGAGAATTCTCTTAAACATTTTTTTAAAAAAGTGATTCAACTCTATTCCACGATATATACAAACACATACATAAAATTATGAATATATGCATTGAAAATACAATATATTGCCCTTCTGAATACTACAAAAAATTTCATTCTTGGATATACAAAACATGATTTGAAAAGTTTCCATTATTATTCACTGTAACAGTCAGAACATCCATGCATAAAGACACCTGATAAATGAACAAATTTGCACTACATCATTACACTAATAAACAATTGATATTCATTTTTAAAAAATTAATACTATTGCAGGTCAAAATTTAAATTATATGCAAAATATAAGCTACATACATATAAAAGTAGTTATACTTAAGTAAGATGTTCGAGGATTCCTGGCCATATATCAAATTTCAGAAAAAATTCTTTTTTTTTAAAATAAAAAGTAGGTGATCATTATTTACCCCAGAAACGTGGTGATCGTGAATTACTCCGGGTCACCCTACTTAATCCTTTTCATAAAAGTTGGGAATTTCACAAACATATTGAATGGTGCCAAACTCAACAAATGCACATATGCACTTAATTTTATCAACTGGAATGAGAATGGAATGTTCTATTGGAACTAAACACCGTTCTTTTATATGCTTTGGCATGCAATTTGCTGGTTCGGCTTGCACTGGAGCCAACAGTTCTCGGCATAAGATGTAACAACGAAGATCATTGTTGACAGTGAATACAACAAATTTTTAAATTTTAACAAATTTACTAATGTCATCACCAGCACTTATCTTGACTACAGTATTGTCTGTTTTTCCAGCACGTGTGTAGGCTTCCCTATGATACATTTTGGAGTTCATGATCATTTGATTGTATTCTGAGACCACTTGAGGAACAGCTCCAATTGCAGCAACATATGCCTGCACTTCAGTTTTATTGAAGGTCCTTGACACTTTCTCTTTGCCAAGCATATTTATGCCAGATCCAATAGTCCTGCAGTTCTTCAATGGATTATTTGAATGCAGGCACTCATAAAATTATGTAACCTTTTCAGAGTTATGGCCTTCACTGATTAGGTGTTCCAACTTCTTTTCCATAAAAAATCGATTCAAAATTTGCAGTGGAACGCCTTTTGTTGCAGTTACAAGATTCAACATTTTCCTATTACCGCCCTCAAATACAAAAGCTGAATGAGCTCAAAGGGGATCCAAGACTCGCACACTTGAAGTCATATGCAGCATCTGGTGCACATTAAAAGTCATGGCTGCAGGTCCAAAGAATATTTCAGTCTTGATGACAAATTCTGTTAACATTTTCTCAGCACTGCTGATGTCGTCTCGAAATATTGTATCCTGAAGGAGCATGAACACTGAATTTGAGAGCAAAGATAAATGTCGAATAAATTTGTGAGGAAGGATACCATGGAGGCTTGGTTTGGTTTAGTTGTTTGAGGTTTAATGGCGCAAGAGCCATTTTTGGCTAAACTGCGCCAAACGTATGGTAGATAAACAGGATCACGGTGACAAAATATATGGTGTTATATTAAAAGAGGTGGATAAAATTCTAAATTAAATTTGAAATTCATAGTTGCATATGAAAAGATAAAATCATGTTGCCAAAAATGGATAGATGAACGATGAAAAGAGTTAAAAAAATGGAAGTTTTAAAATGTATCAGATGTAAAATATGTATAAAATATCACATGGTGGGCAAAGACCAAATAAAATTCCAAGGACGAAATCTATATAGAGAAAATGTTAAAAAAATTAAAGAACTAAACAAGTTAGTTGAAAGAAAACAATGTAGCGTAGATCGTTTGTTTTTAAAATATAATTTTTTTAAAAAAAGTACAAAACAGAAGCAATAATGTTACCTGTTTTTATATTTGTCTCCTTTTTCAGGTTTGGAAAAGGGTGGAGGACTGATAACTGCAGGTGAGTCTTCCAAATCCTCCGACATGTCATATTCCAAGGCATCCTCTTCTGATAAAGAGGAGGAGCTCATCTCGGCATCCGCATCAGATTCCCGAGATTGTAAAACTGTTTGTTCTAACGGAGGGAGAACAGCCATAGGTAAAAGCTCAATGTCAACAGAAGTATGTTTCTTGGTTTCAAAAGGTTTTAATGCAGATTGATGAGTGCAGATATTATCCTTTGTTGGAACGGTGTTAAGAACTTCACGGCGAGAGGAGGTGTAAAATTTTGATATCTTTTCAGCTTTGGCGATGCTATTATTTGTTTTAGTTGGAGAGTCCCTTTTCAGCTTCTTTTTGTTTGAAACGAGTTTAAAATCAGTGAAGTCAGGCGAAGCCAACGCTTCTTCACTGACTGGAGCAACAGATGGAGAGGAAGAAATTGGAAAGTTGTTTACTGGAGGAGATGCTCTTGCAATAGAATCAGGTGGTTTAGAACTACAGATAGAGATATCGGGATTTTTTTGGACGGATGGTGCAGAAAATGATTTTTTTGCTACAGAAACGTAACTATTTCCTGGTGTAGGTGTCTGAGATTTTATTAGTTTTCTTGCTTCCTGATATGAAATCTGCTTTTTTATTTTTGTGGATATAATTTCTTTCTCCTGTTTCCAGGCAGAGCAGTTCCGAGAAAACGAAGTGTGTTCCCCCTTGCAGTTAACACACTTCTCTGCGGGTGCAATCAGTGCTTTCATGCCCGACTTCTGCACAACGGGCGCAAGTAAGTGTCCCGCGGCAAGAAGTTTTCGAATGTCCGAAACGTTGGCACTTGAAACAGCGGAGTGGGTTGGGTATATATGTCCTGACAGAAAGGCGCATATATCCTGCTTTAATATGTTCTGGTAATTTGGCGGAGTCAAAAGTGAGTATTAGGTGCTTAGTAGTTAGGAGCTGGCCATACCTCCGTATTGATATACGCCGTACATGGCTCACCCCCTGACCTTGCAATTCTTTAAGGATTTCTTCGGTAGGAACATTAAGCAATTCTCCGCAGGTGATAACTCCCTTGGAGGAATTCAAAGTTGCATGTGGAGAGACAGTTACTAGAATATTGGAGAATGTTTTAAGTTTAACTATTTGTTCCGATTGTTTTCGCGATTGAACTTCGACCAGAAAGTCGCCGGATCGAAGGTTTTTAGTCGATTTTACATCACCTATGCTACCAGTTATGGCTCTTTCAACCAGAAATGGAGACACGGAATGGAATGTTTCATTACAAGTAGAGATTCGTTTTATAAGAAAAAAGGTAGGAAAATTTGTTGCTGCTGAAGATTTTGAAATAATATGTTGCCCACTGAAGGGACCAGATTTTTTCTTCCCATACGACATTTGTTGGGATTCAGGCCCGACGGCACCGCCCACCACGGAGCCCAACAAGGGAAGGCAGCCACCGGCTCTGGGTATTCCCAGCCTCGGCGCTTACCTTGGTGCTAGCCGGAACCTATACGCTCAGGATCACCCCCGGGGACAGTGACCACCCTTAACGCCAAGCCCAAGGAGTGACCCCTTCGCTTGATCCCCTTGAGCAGCCCAGCCAAGTGGCTGCGATACCAGCCGATTGATACACCGGGGACCGAAATGTACCTCCCGTCTAATGGGTCGCCACGCACGGCCAACACGTGGGGGTATGTTGCTGTCCATGAGAAGCAGGAAGCAAACAGAGCGGCAACAGCTTCTCATGGAGAGCTCCCTCGCCTACCCTCGATGTTGTTGTTGTTTCGTGTTTCTTGGCGCAAGAGCCAGTTCTGGCCATACTGCGCCACTCAAATGGTTAAAAACAGAACTGTGTGATAAAATGTTGTTCGGAATCAAAAATACCTCAAGGTATAGGAGATAAAACAGTTAAAGTGTTAAGCTAGAAAGAAATTTAAAAAAAAATTCAAACGAACAAATGGAAAAAGACGTTAAATGCATGTTAAAAAGCGTATGGCTTTTAAAAAATTAAAAATATTTGGATGGTGTTGCTCACCTAGCAATTCAGACAAAGTTAAAAATGATGAATTAAAGAAATGAATTCGATGAAGATTAAAATTCGAACATTCGATTAAAATATGATAGACAGTGAGTTCGACATTACACGTGGGGCACATCGGTGCTCTCTCGCCAAAAAGAAGGTGCTTATGTGTGAATCGAGTGTGTCCTATACGGAGGCGAGTCAGTTTGACATCAGCCCCTCGTATAGGCAGAGCTGGCCACAAACCAATAGAAGGTTTGATGTAATGTAATTTATTGTGAACCTGCAGGTCCCATGTCTCTTGCCACAGAGAAGAAATGTGACTTGCAATTGATTTCTTCACGTCACAGTAAGGGATATCACGGTGCAAGAAAGAAGCAGCTGTCTTTGCACTGTGATCCGCCTGCTCATTTCCAATAATTCCCACATGACTCGGGATCCAACAAAACAAAATGCAAAAACCCCTATGTTGAAGAGTCTGTAGAAGTCCCAAGATTTCCATAGCAACTGGATGCATTTGAAAGTGAGGATGACAAAGTGTTTCTAATGAACTCATGCTATCAGTATAAATGCAAAATTGACGCTGAATTGAGAGGGATATCTTCTGGAGAGCGTAGAAGATCGCCACTAACTCTGCTGACAAAATTGAAAAGGATGTATGCAGACGGAAACTGCTGATGTCGGCATCCAAAATAATACCACATCCAACATGGCCGACTGCCTTTGAACCGTCAGTAAAAATTGGCCTGTATGAGGAATACCGAGAGCGATGGAAACTAAAAAGTTGCTGGTAAATCACCGGAGATGTTCGACTTTTATCGAAACCAGGGAATGGATTTAAAAACGAAAACTGGGGAATATTCCAAGGCGGGAAAATTTGCAAATCAACAGTCTGGATATCAGGAAAGTTGAACTCCGAATCATGGATTATGCTTTTCACTCTCTCACAAAAAGGGAGAATGTGAGAGGGACGAGCATTGTAAATTCTTCGGAGGGTAGCAGGAAGAGTCATATGTGAAATAGGATGTTGAGGAAGAGACAGAGACCGGAAATAATACTGAATGGAAAGTTTTTTCCGCCGCAAGTGCAAAGGAAATTGGTGGCAAATAGTATAGAGACTCTCTACGGGTGAGGTGCGAAAAGCCCCTGAGCAGATTCGAAGGGCAGAATGGTGTACGGTATCTAGCCTGCGTAAAGCAGCAGACCTGGCAGAACCATATACCATACATCCATAATCTATCCGCGACAAAACGACGGCTTGATATATACGAAGTAGGGAGGTTCGATCTGCTCCCCAAGACGTACAAGAGAGTACCTTTAGGATGTTAAGTGATTTCTCACACTTCTTCCGCAATTGTAAGATATGCGGAAGGAAAGTGAGCTTCCGATCAAAAATCAATCCCAAAAATCGAATCTCGTCAACAATCGGAATAACGTCATTTCTTATGGAAAGGATGGGATCAGCATGGATGCTTCGTTTTCTGCAAAAGTGAAAGTGGACACACTTACTCTTTTCTGCAGAAAGTGTGTGGCCATTTTCATCGCACCAACTTACTATTTTGTTAATCGCGTTTTGCAGTTGTCGCTCAATCAAACGCATATTACAACCCTGGCAAGAGATCTGCAAATCATCAACATATAATGTACCAGTGACAGATGGAGGCAAATGATTTAAAATTTCACTAAAATGAAGGATAAAAAGAGTAGCACTGAGGACACACCCTTGCGGAACACCCTCAACCTGATTAAAAGGAGCAGAATAAAAATTTCCCAGGCGTACTCGAAAGGTACGGGATGATAAAAACCGTTTGATAAACAATGGCAGATTGCCTTTAAAACCTAAGTTATGAAGTTTCTGAAGGATGCCATGCCGCCACGTGCGATCGTATGCCTTCTCAACGTCAAAAAAAATGGAAACAAGGTGGTTACGACGCACAAAAGCATTGCGAATTTGTGTTTCGAGATGGACGATGTTGTCAAATGTTGACCGTCCTCTACGGAAACCACTTTGCAATGGTGGAATACAGCCTTGTTTTTCCAATTCAAAGACAAGGCGTGCATTGACCATACGCTCAAGCGTCTTGCATAGGACACTAGTTAATGCAATCGGTCTGTAGTGCAGGGGATTAGAAGGATCTTTACCCGGTTTGAGGATGGGAATAACAACAGCTTCTTGCCACTGCCGTGGGAAACCTTGCTCTCTCCACACTCTGTTAAACAGGTGCAGGAGATTTGAAAGCGAAACCGCATCCAAATGGCGAAGCATATTATATGCGATTCCATCGGGACCAGGGCTGGAATCATGAGCTTGCGATAGAGCAGTTTGTAGCTCAAACATCTTAAACTCGCAATTGTAGGGAAAAGACTGTCGACTCGAGAAAGTTAAAGGCATCCGTTCCGCGCGATTCTTAATTGCCACGAAAGCAGGGCTATATGAATCCACCGCGGAAACTTGGGCGAAAGTTTGGCCGAGAATGTTGGCGACATCCAATGGAGAAGAATATGACGCATGACCTGTATTCAGAACAGGAATCGAAAATTCTTTATAAACCCCATTGGCAGCCTTCACCTTTTTCCACAATTGTTTGCTCGAAGTAGAGGATGTGATAGATGAGACAAACTGTATCCATGATTCCCTCTGACTACGACGACGAATGCGGCGTGCAAAGGCTCTAGCTCGTTTAAAAGCGACGAGATTTTCCGTCGTCGGATACCGTCGAAAAATGTTCCAACACTTCTTTTGGTTCTTGTAACTGTCACGACAGGCTTCGTTCCACCACGGTCTACGGAATTTCCTTAGACGTGGGGAACTTTTTGGGATGGTTTTATCAGCGGCGTTTATGATAATATCAACGACATGTTCTACTGCTTCCGATATGTCTGCAGTATTAACCATAGCCTCAGTGACTCCCGCCAACTGCATGAAAGCAGCCCAGTCTGCCCGCTGGAATAGATAACGCGGTGGAAACTGAATCGCACCGCCACTATCAGCGTGGGAGACTATTAGGGGGAAGTGATCACTATTATGCAGATCATCTCCAACTTCAAAATTCAGCAATGGTAGGAGGTCAGGAGAACAGATGGCCAGATCCAGACTATGAAATGAACGTGTCGGTTCATGGAAGTACGTTTTTTCATCGTTATTGAGCAGACAGAGACAGTTATTAGAGATAAACTGTTCAATCTGTCGCCCACGAGAATTTGTACTATCCGAACCCCATAAAGTACTATGTCCGTTGAAATCACCAAGCAACAAAAAAGGTTTGGGAAGTTGGTCCACGAAGTTGTTTAACTGTTGTTGATTAAGGGCATCATGAGGCGGTAAATAAATGCAGCAGACTGTAAGCAATGCTCGTGTGTGAACTTGAACAGCCACAGCCTGCAAAGAGGTATGTAAAGAGAGAGGTGTGCTAGGATATAAATTTGAAGTCAAGATACAGACACCCCCAGAGCTATGAGATCCGGTGTCCGCATCTTTCCTCACACAATTATAACCGCGCAGTTTTAAGGGAATATGAGACATCAAGAAGGTTTCTTGGAGGCAAAAACATGCGGGATGGAAATTGTTGAGAATGGTCCTGATGTCATGAAGTTTGGACCGAATGCCGCGACAATTCCAAGAGAGGTAGGTAGTCATTAAGAAAGTGTTGTTTGGGGAGAGGTATTTGAAACAGTTGCTCGAGTTGGCGAAACATCACAACTCATTGTGATTTCTTCATCCTCCCCTTCAGATGGATGGAGTGCTATTCGATCGGGACTTTTGGGCACGCCATCAAAAATGGACGACAAGTCCTTGTGGACTAAACCCTGACTCGCAAGTCCCAAAGCGACTGAATTTTTGACATTTGATTTCTTCAATTTTGCTGTCAGCTGTTGCGGTGAGATGCCACGTTTGGAAAGCTTTAGTTTAATAGATCTGTTAGATTGTGAATTAGATTTCGATTGAGATCTTCGGGGTGTACATGTGTCAGGAGCACTGTTATTAGCTAGATCAGTATCCGATTCGGATACATTTTCAGGGGGGTGTATTTTGGCGGCATTTTGCACACATGCTGTGCATGAACAGTTTGCACAAAATGACTTTTGGAGAGCGGACGAGTAACTAAGACCAGATGTAGGTGTTTGCGCCAGGAGTTTACGTTTTGCCTCTGGGTAGGAAATTTGCTCTTTTGTTTTGATAGCCATTATTTCTTTCTCCTGTTTCCAACGTGGACAAGACCGTGAAAAGGAAGTGTGGTCGCCACTGCAGTTGACACACTGTTCCTGTCCGGTACACTGCTGGCTCATGTGACCCTTTTCTGCACAACGGGCGCAGGTCAGAGTCCCGCGGCAGTTTGTTTGAGAATGGCCAAAACGTTGACATTTAAAGCACCGCAGAGGGTTTGGAATAAATGGTCTCACGGCTAGTTTCATGTATCCTGCTTTAACTGAATCTGGTAATATTGGCGTTTGGAAAGAAAGGATAAGGTGCTTTGTAGGGAGGAGTTGTCCATCCCGCCGAATGAATATACGGCGTACATGCGTTACCCCTTCGCCTTTAAGTTCACTAGTAATGTCTTCTACGGATACGTTAAATAACTCACCACAAGTTATTACGCCCTTCGAAGAATTAAGGGAAGTGTGAGCACTCACGGTAATAGCGATTGTGGCCAAAGCTTTCAATTTGATAATTTGTTGGGCTTGTTTTCGTGACTTGACTTCAACGAGCAAGTCACCAGAACGAAGTTTACGGACTGAAGTAACTTCACCAAGTGTGCTGTCAACAGCCTTTTGGACAAGAAACGGAGAAACCGAATGGAATGTCTCCTTATTTTCAGAAACTCGTTTAATAATAAAAAAATGGTCAAAATATTTTTCTACATTTGATTCTTTCGCATTTGATTCTTTTTGGTGCCCACTAAAGGGACGGTTAGTTTTTGGCCCCATACGATATGAACAGGGATTCAGGCCCGACGGCACCGCCCACCACGGAGCCCAACAGGGGAAGGCAGCCACCGGCTCTGGAAATTTCCAGCCTCGGCGCTTACCTTGGTGCTAGCCGGGACCTATACGCTCAGGATCACCCCCGGGGACAGTGACCACCCTTAACGCCAAGCCCAAGGAGTGACCCTTTCGCTTGATCCCCTTGAGCAGACCAACCAAATGGCTGAGATACCGGCCGATTGATACACCGGGGACCGAAATGTACCTCCCGTCTAATGGGTCGCCACGCACGGCCAACACGTGGGGGTAATTTGCTGTCCATGAGAAGCAAGAAGCAAACAGAGCGGCAACTGCTTCTCATGGAGAGCTCCCTCGCCTACCCTCGAGGGAAGGAAGAAAAAAGTTTCAACTCAAAAAGGAGAAAAAAACTCGAAAGTAGAGCAGACACTGGGGTACCTCGGGGTCGTGAAGCCCGTCACACCTAAAGAAGATGTGCCCCTGAGGGGCGCCTACCCTCGAGGGAAGGAATAAAAAAGCAGAAACTCAAAAGGAAGGCAAAAACTTGAAAGGAGATCAGACACTAGGGTACCTCGGGGTCGTGAATCCTGTCACACCTGAAGAAGATGTGCCCCTGAGGGGGATACCATGGAGGCATGGTGCAGCATAGTATAAAAGCCACGCCTTCCATTCATGGGCTTTCCAAAATTTTCTATCCATAATGGATCTGGGCAGACGAGTGAATAAATGTGGCGGTTTAAATTTTAATAATCGTCTGTCGATACGCCTCAAATCAGTGGGTGATCCAATATAGTAGTGCTCTCCTACACTTGTTAAATATATTTCGGTAATTTGACGTGTCACATCAAGCAAAACTGCATGCATGTACTCTGGTTGGTTGGTTGGTTGTGTTGGGTTTTTTGGCGCAAGAGCCAGCATGTACTATGGACAAATTCCGTGAATAAAATCCAGACCCTTGACGAGAATCATGGGCGATGACCCTTTAATGCCTTTTATGTTAGATTTTTCTCTCCTTAGAACTTTTCCCATGAGCTTTACAGTTTCCCTCTCAGTCCTCAATTCTGGATCTTCTTCTAGAGTAACATACTTCAGAACACCCTCTACTAACACTCCAGGATGTAAGCACCAAGGACAACCAAAATAACCATTAAACTGGTTCATGTTCTGAACTGCACATCTGGCTGGCGAGTCAAAACATCCACACAATGTATAGACACGCGATTCTACATTTTCATTATCATCTTTCCATTTAATGCCCTGTGTGGAAAGTTCTGAAAGTTCTTTCACATAAACTTCCATAAATAATTTCATATTAGGGTGGCCTTTTCCAAACCAGAGTCCTCCAATAATTCCATGGGTCCATCTTAATTGAGGAGGGAGTTCATTGATGAACACCTGAATAAGCCACATGCTTGCTCGTGATGATTTGAACACAGGACTCCCATCAGTGTTCATAATCAAACTGATGTCATGTGTGTGATCATCGAACAACTCTCTCCGTTTCTCCTTATACAGCTCACCATCAGTGAGGTCTGAAACACTGTCCGGGATATCATAGAGGTGTTCATTGATTTGCCTTAAGTTTGCGGATAGAGATTCACGCACCGACTCCAAATCAAGCAAGGCTGCAATTTGCTTCTTTATAGAGAGCGCGTGAGAGCCATTAATAGCGTGAGGTTTTAGGGGAGGCGTTTCGTTCACTCGGGGGGGGGGGATATCTCGAATGAGATCGTTTGTTGAAATGATCATTTCCGAACAAAATATTTTTCCATTAAAAAAGGATTTTTTGTTTTGTTTAAAGTTTTGGCGGTTGAATTTGATTTCATAATTGCAGCTGTTTTAAGGTGTTATTGATTTTAGCTAAAATGAATGTATGATTTTTTTAAAGTCAACTTGTAATGCTGTCCACACATCTGTTTACAAATGTTTCATGAAAAATTCTTTTTTTGTCTTGAAATCTTAAAAATGGCCCCCCAAAAAGTGTTTTGCATTCTTTGTGTATTTTTTCTTAGTAAAACATTTTATGAATTGATTAATTTTATTATGCAGCTAATAGCAATGAAAAATTACTAATATTGTTTGTTTTTTTTGTAAAATTAACAGTAATTAATTTAAGTTTTCACTTTTATTTATTATTGTTGTATGCTAATTTGCGATTATTTAGTTGTGATGTTATATCCGAGGCAAATTCATGCTCATGTTTATGGATGCCTCTTTACAATTGTGTTATTTTTCTACTCCAGGTAACCCATCTTTATTTGAACCACCTGAGAATGGACTCTACCTTCACGACAATGGTAATCTAATGAAGTGGAAAGATGAGCAGGTACGCATTTATTTATACAGTGTTTAAAACATTTAGAAAAGTATATTATCTGAACAGTTTGAGACATTGGCAGTTTTTCAGGAAAAAAATATTCACGATTGTAAATAATTTTGTTCGTTTGCAAATTCCTTATTTTTCTTGCAATCCATTTATTTTTCATTGCATCACTAGCCCTTAGTCGAGTAACACGTCAAAATATGACTGAAAAATATTAAGTTTTACATTATCATGTCTCAAATAACAGGAGCTTCACTTTCTAGGCTCTAAACATTTTGATATTGGAGCTTAGTACCGCCCAACGTAATGGCTTATCTACAAGATGTCCAAAATCATATGCAAAAAATCCTAAGTCCATTTTGTTCCAGTTGCTCACACTAAGTGTCACAGACAGACAAAGGTTGTTATGAAGTATAATTTATAATTCAATGGTACCAATTATCAATTCATGGAAATATATATGTTTTTCATTTAGGCTTATGTTTTGTAAATTTTGGAATAATTTATTATAATGTAATAATTTTTCCTTCTCACAATTGTCCCTTTGGGTGACTACTACTAAAAATGGCGGCGAGCAGGTGGTTGCGTGTTGTTTGAGCTCCCATGGAGGATCCTGGATATAGTGAATTCCCTGGAGGTGGACCTTTGTAATTGGGGTGAGAATACTCCCCCACCTTCCCTCTACAAGGGGGTAAGTTTTGTTTTCCATTTTGGGTGTTTGGTCCCCTCTGGGGACTCTGTTTATGGATCCTCCTGGCTCCATACGCCCACCTGTCTCGCTGTATTGTTTTTGCTTTTGCTTCGGCATGGAGATTATGAAGACTGCATAGCTTGTTTTTTTATTATTGATGCATTGTGTATACTGCTTATTTTGTTAGTGTATTCAATTGTTTTATGCTGCAAAAGTTGTTTTACTGTATTCGTGGAACATGGAGTCGAGGGTGAAACGCCCCCTCGCCATTTTGTCCGCGCAGATGTTGCTGCGGTCACGTAACCCAGTGGCTGGTGTTTTAGTACTTCTTTCATTAATGGTGGTTTTAGTGTTTTTAATAATTCTTTTGTCACTATTTGGCTTTTTTAAGGTGCTGGGACAGGTGCCCTCGCCCTTTTGCACATAATTGGGGGGTCTGGACCCCTTTTTTAAGATTTCAAGGTCCTAATCCCCGATTGCGGCAACATCGTAGCCGATGTTGCGCGGTCGGGTGGCTCGGAGCGCTTTCCCCTTTTCTGATTGATTGCTTGAGTGTTATATTAAATTGCTTGTTTGATTGAAATTTTGTTGATTTCTATTGGCTCCTGTTTTATTTGGTGTCAGTTGCTTGTTTGTTTGTGTCATACGGGTACTTGGAGTAACAGGAATGTCGCTTCAATGTTGCTGCCATGTCTTCCCAGATGTTTTCCTGATGTTTCTTTGTTGGGATTTCTGCTTGCTTGATTGACAGGAGCTAACTGCTTTATTGATTGGTTTTGTGTCAGTACAGTTACAGTTACGGGGTTTTTCGAATTAAATTTTTAGTTTCATCTGATTGATTGATTGTGGACGTTAAGACGCCTCTCTGTTGAGTTACGGTTTTGTTGCGAAGATGTTTCGGACGATGGGTCCCAATTTTTAGGTTGTTCCCTTTTTTTGGGTTTTTCATTTTTTCCTTGGGACCCATCGTTCCGGTAGTAAAGTTGACTGCACTCCCTTGGAGGCAACTTTTTTGGGGGTTTTTTGTGGGCCCAGGATCATTTTTTGCAGTTTTGCCCGGTGGCGGCGACTATTGTTAGTGTTGAAGTTACTGCTTTAGTCTCCTGCTTCTGGGACCTGGTTTCTTTTCAATGTATCTTGGTTTTTTTTGGGGCCCTGGGTCCGGCTTTCGTTTAATTTAGTTTAATTCCGTCCTGTTGCATTTTAGGCTCAGGGCGGTGGCTGGTGCACTGTCAAAACCGAGAAAGAGGAAGTCTGGTGTGCCTGCCTTCAATGGCAAGCATCTCTTGCCACTGTTGGGAACACCCCGGGGTGACCCGGGCCCTTCGGCAGAGCGGAGATGTCGGTGCACTGGGTGGATCCTTTCGGAGTGGCGCGGTGTTACTGGTACCTGTTTTGCGCCCTTGCTCATAGAAGGGGCGACGTCTGGTACTGCGGGCTGGGTTAGAGTAGACCCCTTCGAGAAATCCTCCAGGGTTGAATCCGTGCCGCGCGAGAGTACGGTTCGGAGGAGGCCCTGGACCAGTGCTTTGGGAGAGGCACGTTGGGGCGTTCTAATCTGGTGAAGGGCCCTGTCAGTTTCCCTGTAGACTCCAGGGACCCGTTGTTTTTACGGGTTCAGAGGAATGGGGCGGTTTCTGGCTCCATCTTCCGTAAAAAGAAGAGCACCCCCCCTCCCACTTTTTGAAATATGGCGACAACTGAAGGCTCTGAGTATACAGCGCTCATGGACCTTCCAAAAGTTGTCGTTGATAAGCCTATTGGTGGCCGGTTAAGCTTAAAAAAACAGAATAAAAAGGATATGACAGAAAATATGGTTGATCACTGTCTTACAGGTGATTTTGGGGTTCGCAAAGCGAAATCTAAGATGAAACGGGATCCGGCTGTGGTGCAGTCACCGAAATCTACCTGGCACTTTCGGACGTATCCTGAGGATAAGGCCCTTACTGATCATGGGTCGGGTCTTCCACCGGTCTCGGTGGACTCGGATTTGAATATGGACATTCCTGGGCCTGTTGAGGTCTCACGGCCTAGTACGTCCAAGGAAGGATTATTTTCGAAGGATTCAGAGGAGTCTCTTCCTACTGGAGATACTTCAGAGGACTCTGACTCTCATACTTATTATGACACTACGGGTACCCCAAGGGTTCCTGGTCCTTGCAATCACCTCTATTATCTGAATGATAAACTTCTACCACCTCCAACATTTGAGGGTGGCAAGGATGATTTCAAGATGGACGAGGATGCCCCCCTTGGACAAAGAAAACGTCCGGCGGGTAAACCTTCTAAAGCTTCTAAAAAGAAAATGCCAAAAAAGCCGTTGGTACTTGTTGTAGACGTTCCCACAAAGCGGATGCCGAAGAAGCAGTTGGCCCTAGCCTCTAAGACAGAACCCTCGGTCAGAAAAGGTCCGAAATTAGGAGCTTTGGCGGTTCATCCTGACTTTTATGGTCGGGTTCCTGACTTTTACGCCCCGGACTCTCCAGTTATCCCAATTCGAACGGGATCAAATTTTCACGGCGTGGTTCCGGAAACGCCATCGCCTCTCCTGGGTCGCCCCAGCTCCTTTGATGTTAAAAAGGAGCTCTTGAAGATTGTGGCGGAGTACACAGTGCCCGCCGAATTAGTTGACAGACTTACAGACTTTATGTCGGTCGTTGAGAAACTCCTATCCGGAAGGGACAAATTTATGCATAACATAGATTCTCGCCTCAGGGCCCTTGAATCCTCCATGACCAAGGATGGTTCGTCTCCTTTTGCAACAGCTCTCAGGTGCTCTCAGTTTGTTCCTGGTACTCCTGTTCAGCTTGGAGTGCCTCGCATCGATGGACCTGCCACCTCTGTGCCGGATCCCTCTGTGAACGGCCCTTGGCAAACGGTTGGGAAAAAGGGCAAAACACCTGTTACAAATCTCAAGGTGATACAGGAGTCCGCACCTCCGCCTCCTGCTGCATCCCGTCCTACTAAGCAGGTGCCTATTCCTCCACCACGTCCAGACGTTCCGGCTATTGTGGTTAAGCCGGTAGGTGCTACTATCACTGCATCTGCGACCCTTAAAGGATTGTTAGAGGCGAAGGTTAGCCCACAGGCCCTTGGGGTTCGGGTACTTCGATGTCAACCGGCGAATGGACATGGGGTTCTGGTGAGAGTGGAAACTTCGGACATGGCTGATAAGCTGGTTCAGGCCATTAACAGTCATCCTGAGTTGCAGGCATGCTGTGAGGCGAGGGTTCCTCGTAAGAGGTCCCCTCAAATTCTTATATATGATATCCCGGATATGCCTGGGGATAGAGCTATGGCAGAGGAGGAATTTCTGGACAAACTTCGTGTGTCCAATTCACTGCCTGATGGGGATATCCGTGTGTTATTTCGCCGTAAAGGGAGAGGATCGCAGCACCACTGGGTGTTGTCTGTGGCCCCGAGTATTTTTGCAAGTTTTGGCCAATCGCGACGGCTCCACTGGGGCTTTGGCTCCTTCCGTTTTCGGGAGTATTGTGAGGCGTTGCGATGTTTTAAGTGTTATAAATATGGCCATATTAGGACCCAGTGCAGCGCCCCACAGGAACTCTGCTCGAAGTGTCCCGGCGCTCATAATTTTAAGGATTGCACTAAGGATAGTCCTATTTGCCGCAACTGTAGGGATTTTAATGCCCGCAATCGTAATGCTCCTCGACTGCCTGTGCAACACTCGGCGATTTCAGAAAAATGTCCGGTGTTCTTGAGGGAAAAGGCGGAGCTTAAACAACACACGAATTATGTCTAGTGGTTGTTTTTCCTTTTTTGTATGGAAATTTTTTCAGGGCAACCTGGGTCGGTCCCAAGTGGGCACCCAGGAGTTGCCCCATTTGGACCTTCCTTTCCGGCCTGACGTCTATTTGGTGCAGGAGCCGTACTTGGTGAACAATTCTATATATGGGTTACCTCTCAATTGGAGAACGGTGGTTGCGACTTCTGGCAAGGTTCTTGTTACAGTCCGCAATCCCTCCATTGCTATGTGGATTCTCAAGGTCACAGCTCATGTGGTGGCAGTCGATTTGACGAGGGGTGGGGATAGTGTCACCTTGGTTACTTTTTACTTTCCACCTTCCCAATCTCAGGATTGCCTGGTCCAGGAATTGGAAGCGGTGGTTGCTTTGTGTCCGCCCCAGCAACTGTTCCTTGCTGGTGATGCTAATGCTCGAAGTCTTTTGTGGGGTCCTGACATACCTGATCATCGTTCTGTGGACGACAGTGGACCGTTTGTGGACTTTGTGTTGGCGCACCGCTTGGCGGTCTGGAATGATCCATTGTCGGGACCTACCTTTGAAACTGACAGAGCACGGGGCTGGATTGATGTGACGCTGTCCTCGCCGATGCTTCATCGTCGAAAGGGGCATTGGGAGGTCCATAGTACACTTCTCAGTGATCATCACCCTCTGCTATTTATACTGACTGGTTCGGATTCGGTTCCTTCCACCTTGCATTCTCCTCTCAATAGACGTCAGATTAGTCAGGTTGCCATGCAGGTATCAGCATTTTATGAAACTGCATCCTTGGAACTTGATAAAATTTCTACGAAACTTCAGCTCGAGGTCTGGGTTCAAAAACTGATGATTTTCTTGAATCAAATTCATTCTTTTTCTGGTCATGCTGTGCAAACCCGTTTACGGGTTCCGTGGTGGGACACCGATCTTGACATTCAGAGGAAGAAAGCGAGGGCCCTTCGAGCCCGTTTTCAGCGCTGTAAGCATCCGGTGGAACGCCTTTTGCGCAGGACTATTTACAAGAGGGAAGTGGCCCGGTATAAGTATTTAATCAAGACTAAAAGCAGGGCTTGCTTTGAGAGTTTTTGTGCAAAATTGACGAGGTTGAATCCTTTTCAATTACCTTATAAGTTGGCTGCGCACAAAATTCGGTTGAAACCAGTATTGCAGGGCGTTCGGGATAGCCTGGGTTGTATGACCTCCTCGGTGGAAGCTACTGTAAGGGTCATTGTATCAAAGCTCTTTCCATCGGATCATGCTGTTACTGATACGCCCGTTCAGAAGGCAGTTCGGCAAATGGTCTTGGATTATTCTGGTGATGACAGTGCTTCTCCCTTTTCCTTACAAGAGCTTAGGGAGTTATTCATACCTTAGCCAAAAAGAAGGCGCCGGGGTTGGATGGTGTTACAAATGAACTACTGAGGACTATTTTTGCTCGTTGCCCTTTTTTGCTTCTGGATTTATATAATAAATGCTTACAGTTGTCTTGCTTTCCGGATTGTTGGAAAGAGGCTAAACTTGTTTTATTGAGTAAGCCCGGCAAGGATCAATCATTGGCATCCTCATATAGGCCTATCTGTCTACTTTCAGGGATGAGTAAAGTTTTGGAAAAGCTAGTCACCCAGCGGTTAACGTTCTTATTTCAGTCTCAGGGGTTGTTGCACGGTCACCAGCACGGTTTTCGAGTAGGGCGATCGTGTGAGACTGCGAATCATGCTTTATGGCTAGAGGTTCAATCGGCTATGCGAAAAGGGGGGAAGGTCGCGGTTATTTCCCTGGATGTCGCTGGGGCATTTGATACTGTATGGCGTCAGAGTGTCCTCCAGCGACTCACGGTGGCGCAGTGCCCCCACAATCTTTTCAGGCTGATTTCTGACTATTTTGATAAAAGAACGGTCTGCTATAGTTTTGACAGTACTACATGGTCTTTTCCAGCAGATAGAGGGGTCCCGCAAGGCTCATGCAGCGGGCCCTTTTATTGGAACTTGGTGTTGGATACAGTCTTCCAGGTGGATATGCCGGCTGGTTGTTACCTCCAGGCGTTTGCGGACGATCTTATTTTGGTCGTCCGTGGTCGTACTAAAGGAGAAATTGAATCTGCTGCACAGATAGCTTTGGACAGATTGATTGCTTGGGCGGATGGACATAAACTGCAGTTTAATTGTACGAAGACAACTTTGCTTCCTGTGACATTCGGTGGCAGGTTGTCCCTTGCGGATCCCCCTCGGGTCTATATGATGGGACATGAGGTACAGGTAGTGAGTAGTTTCAGATATCTGGGGGTCTGGTGGGACAGTAGTCTTACCTTCGCGGTCCATTTTCGTAAGGTTCGTTCGAGGGTGGACTTGCTGTCTTACCGGATCTCCATGGTTGCGGAGCGTTTTTACTCCCGTCGGGGTAGATTATTTCTTCGCTTGTATAAAGGGGCTCTGGAGCCATTTGTCCTGTACGGGCATGGAGCTTGGGGCCATCGTCTTCGTCTCCAGAGCATCAGGACTTCTTTAAATAGTATTCAGAGGAAACCACTGCTTCGTATTACCAAGGCGTTTCGCACGGTATCTACGGTGGCCCTTCAGGTTTTGGCGGGGGTTATGCCCCTCGACCTTAAAGCGAAAGGAGTTTTTGCTAAGTTTCTGGTCTCGGTTGCTCGGGTTGATGTTAGGATTGGACCTGTCACTCTGCGATCCGATGATTACTCGAGACGGTTTAATCACATTGAGGTACATCCGCTGTTATGGCATTCCATACCTTTTTCTAGACAGGAGCCGATGGGATTCGATTTTGAACTTTTCACGGACGGTTCTAAGGATGCTGATAGGGTGGGCTCCTCGCTGGTGGTTTTCTATCATGGTGCGGAAATCCACCATGAGGAGTGTCGGCTGTCTGACCATGCGTCTGTGTTTCAGGCTGAGTCCCAGGGCTTGCGAATGGCTCTTATGTATGTGGATACTCTGAGCTCTTGGGATTCCATCAGGATCTATTCGGATTCCCTGTCGCTCCTTCAAGCCCTTGCTAGTCCTACTCCAGGTGATGCTCAGGTCTGGAATTTGAAGACACTCTGTAAAGTGGCCCGAGATAGCCGGAACATTACACTTCACTGGGTGAAGGCCCATGTGGGCACTTTGGGGAATGAGAAGGCGGATTTTTATGCAAAACGGGCTGTGCATAGGCCAGAAGTGGACGTTCCAGTCTTGCGCTCTCTCTCCCTGTTGCGCCATCAGATTACACAGGTGCTTCTGACTCAATGACAAGATCGATGGTCTTATGAGGATAAAGGTCGGCAAACGGCGGCATTCTTTCCTACTGTTCGCCTTGAACCTCGTTTATATAATGCTCGGATTGTTCAATTGCTTACTGGCCATGGCCGGTTTCCTGAGTATTTCTGCCGTTTTGCTCTTTCCGACACGAATGCTTGTATTTGTGGGGGGATTGGGATGGTTAGCCATTATTTAGGCTCTTGTCCTTTAACTCGAGATCTTTCCTCTCGTCTTCAGTTTGATGTTCACAGCTTGTCCACTTTGTTGTCTTTTCCGGCTAACCTTCTTGTGATGGAGGAGTTGGTTTCCAGGGTTAGTGGTTGGTTTCCCAATCTGTGAGGTTGTTGTTGTGTGCTTGGTTAATCTGTGTGTAAAAAAAAAAAAAAATAAATGTGCGGGTGCCTTGTCGTGTTTGTTATGATGGTTTGAGGGTATTGCAGGTGATTCCTACATCTGGTTCCTGGATTTTGGAAGTTGGGTATATGTTTAGTGTACCCTAAGGTATTGGTCTGGAGAGTGAAATCTTATGGTCCTTGCTGGCAAAAAAAAAAAAAATTTTGCAGGTCATTGTCTATTGTTTTCGGGCTGGCTTTTTCTTTGTTGGTCTAGGGAAGAAGGGACAGTCTCTCTAGTTCGGAGATTGGAGATGGAAATGGCAACCCGTACAGGTTGAGGTTATGCTACGATGGCCTTAGAGGTCGGAGATGATGTTTAGACTGCCCGGAAGGGTGGTGTTTTAATTGGCCCAGTGGGGTCGGGTGGGAGTGGCCCAGCGAGGGTCGGAGATGTACAGAGAATGATGACTACGGGCACGTGAGTTTCGACACAGAGTGCCCCTGGTTTACAAGTTCTGGGTCGGGCGTCCCGAGGACGTCGGGTCTGTTCGCTTGGCTGTGATAGTAGCTTGATGGTGGATTTTTCTTCGCAGGCCCCTCCCGATCCTGCCCATATCCTAGCTGATGAAGACAGGGGGCGGGTGTCCTGTAAATACGTGTCCCTTTGGGTTTTAATGTAATAAAACACTTCCAGTATACACATTTTATGATAAAAGGGTCCTTTTTTCTGTAGGAGCAAGGACAAACTTTTATGCCCGTGATTAATAGTATGCATGAAATATATTCAGTCAAATACTCAATTGATCTTTTCATTTAAATATGTTTTTCTTTCTTATTTTTTGCAGATGGAGCTAGCACCGGGAATTTTCATACAAAAAGATCAGTGGCTGAAGATTGTTTCAAGCAAGAACATGACTGTGTCACGTTTGACTCGTAATCTTGCCCTGTCTTTGTGGGGTTCAGAAACCCTAAAGGAAAGGAGTGTAACGGGCGCCGCCTGTAGACGCTTCAAAAAGAATGGCATTGAGGCAAAAAGGGCGCTGACGCCTATCAAAGCTGATGCTGTTCAAAGTGAGTTTAGTTTGAAACTGGCATATTTTGAATACATTTGGAAAGACTTGGATTGCAGTATTCTTCATATGTCATATCAATCTCAATTTTGTGTTTTCTTGTTATTGAAGATTACTTTTTTCATGGCATTCATTATTCACATTTATTATAATACAATAACGCATGAGGCTTGAAAACATCCCTTGTTTCCTGTATTTAACCCAACCTACCCTAGCCGAAGTGCCCGACCCTTAGGTTTGTTTTCCCCATTCTGAACTCAATATATATATATATATATATATATATTGATATTTATAAAAAAACACTTTTCTTCATTTTACAATTTATAATAAAAAAATTTAAAAAAATTTAATTTTAATTATTTTATTATTCTTTTATTGCAGCCATCCAAAATTCTGCACTTTATATTGCATGCTTAAAGAACTATTTGGCAAATAACATTTGACTCATTATTTTATGCTTTTTTATTTTTTCTGTTTCAGATGGATTGCGATTTTGGTTAACAGAACACCAGAGAAAGGAGGAGCAGGAAGTTCTGAAACTCGCCTCGGCGTCTACAATTAGGAAAATGCTTTCCGACAAGATAATGAATCTGTCGAAGCAGCAGAAAAATAATTTGTCACAAAATCACAATTTGTAAATCACTGTCACAATTTGTAAAATTTTAACTTATTATTATTAAACACACTTTTCTTTATTATTCTTTAATTTGATGTGTTCACATTTTTTATTGAATGATTTAATTATGTTAATTTGATAAATCCTGTGCTCCATAATATGTACCTAATCCAGTACAATTCTGTAATCAATATTATAGTATGATACCGGTTTGATACTGGTTCTGGTTCCAGTTCCAGTTTCATACTGGAACCAGTGTCACACTAGGCCCGGCGTTTTATACTGCAATAGGTATCGTACCAGATCCAGTATCATACTGGAACCTTATACCGGCTTATGAAACACCGGATCTGGTATGATACCGGTATCATACCGGAACCGGTGTTTCATAAGCCGGTATATTTTTTTCATACCGGAAAAGAAATTTTTTCCAATAGGGCTTAGACAGTGTTGCCCTCCAACATCTCCCTGTTTTTTTAAAACTTCAGTGAATGAAGTTCTTTTGTGAATATTTGTGTAAAACTTTAATGCGAAATTAATGAAAAGTGTATTTATAAATTGAACTTACTTTTTCAGCATATTTATCTTCAAGAATTTCTATATGAATAATAATTTAATGCTTTATTTTGGATTATGTTAGTTAGTTGCGTTCTATTTATGAAGAAATATAGATTCGGAAGTCAGTTAATTGATTTAATTGATGAATTCAATTAATTATTATTTAAAAAATTCCTTTCTAATTTTGGACGTCGACTTATGGAAACATAGTGGCAAATCACTTTAATGATTTACAGAACCCTCAGTGAAGTGGGTTCTTTTTTCTAACGGAACAAATAAGTAATCCATCATAACTTTTGGGGAATATTTTTTAATGCACAAAACAGTTCCTAATATAATTAAGAAACAATTAGAAACGTTCCATGCATTTTTTAAGTATTTCAAATGCTCATAGACAGAACGCCGCCCATGGTCCCGTGCCTGATGCCATTACGGCAACCGAACCGGTTGAAATGCTCATAGACAGAAAAACGAAAAGTTTTAAAAAATGAAATTGCTTTGCATCCAGAAATAAATCAATTTTCACTTTTATATTTAAGAAAATGGCGGCATAGATTAAAGAAGGAAAATTTATTCCTATATATTTCTAAAATTTAATTAAACTTGATTTAATTGACTATGATTTTTACTTTGAAGAATTTGTCAAAATGTTTTTTTATAAAGAACTCAGTTACAAGGGATACAGATCAAACGTTTAATATCAGTTGCATTATTTGATTACGTGACAAGAAATTTTGATTTCCTAATCAGTTTATACAAACAGCTTTCTATTATTTGACACTGCCAATTTTACAGATTGTGAAATGTTTTGCAGCTTTTACTGATTTAACAATCGACAAGTTTGCGCTGGGATTCCTTAAGAATATATTATCTTGAAAATGGTAAGCCTAGTTCTGGATCCATTTCGACATCTTCGCATAAGTAACACACACTACCGGACTGAAATATAAGTATTATGTTTCTCAGTGGGATGGAGCACATCTCGGATAAATACATTCAGTTGAAAGAGGTTTATATGTGTCAACTCTCTAAATATCTGTGAGGAATCTGCTTATTTCCTTTGAAGTCCTAAGAAAATCTGAGGACATCACATACTTAAATGATGGTGTTTCCTGGTAAGGGATTTGTTTTAATTAAGACTGTGATAAAGACTTCTCCAGAAAGCTGCCACGCTGTATCAAGTTTAAAATTCTAGGAAATACTTCCAAATGAATTTTAAATGTGTTTAGTTGAATACTATATGCAGATGCCTTTCTCAAATGAGTGAAATTAGTTTAAAATTTCGAGGAAAATAGCTTTGGCAGGTTCGTTTTTGATTGAAATGCCATAAAGTATTTCTTTTGTTTATCTGTGAAGATTACATTATCCATTCTTTCGGATTCAAAAATTGTGAAGAAAATATATTTATTAACTCACCAGGAGGGAATAAATATTAAATTTTATGGCTATATGTCTTCCTGATGATGGCAGGGTAATGTGGATTAATGGAAAACACATAAAGGTATGAATATGCTCAATTTGTAATTGTCCACAGCTAAGACTGTGGAAGTTCATGAATTTGAATACTTTCAGGTCTATTCTATGAAGATGCTGTCTTTTTTTAGTCATGATGGCTATTATGCTCGTTGAAGATCCTTCATTCTTTGTAATGTCTCCGTACCAGGATACCAGACCAAATGGAGTTAAACACTGGTCTTGGTTGTACGCAATACACTTATTAAAGTACAAGTAGAAATTTAGTGATCTGGTAATAGAATGCCAGATATTAACCATAAATACGTTTGCATTGTTCTTGAATAAGCTTCTGAGAATTAAGCTGTCGATAGACTTTCGTATTTGAGCAGTACATTACGAAATGAGTTATGCCTTTCTCCTTGTTCCTTATTCCTTCGAGTGTCTTTATTTTAGCTACAGATCATACCCTCCTACCCTTGGAAAATAAAGAGATTTCGCCAGCAGGTTTAATTTAATAGCTATAAATTGTATAAGGATACAATAATATTTTCCTATACCTTTCTAAAAAGTTTCACTGTGTATTTTAGTAGTTTTTGTGGATTGATGGCACATCCGAAGGAATAAAACATATACTTCCACTCGCTATGATTCTGAGACATTGAATTTCGAAAACCATCTGTTAAGTGGAATAAATTTCATTAGTAATAAAGTAGTTTTTGATTTTCTATTAATGCTTCCAGACAGAATTCGGTCCCTATGGACAGTCGACATCCCACACTTCTACAAAGTTTCTTATAGATGCTGCTCGGAAAGAAATTGGAATCTAAGAACAGGAAGGGGGTGGAGTTTAACTCATAGAATTTGAATTTTAAATTCTATCTGTAAATGGTAATGATCCTGAGGATAAGAACTTCAAACAATAAATAATTCAATAAAAGATTGAACTGACACCTCTATTACTCTGCACGGTTCATACAGACTTTGAAACAACGCTGCAAATTTGATTTCTTGTCTTAACCCTCTGATTACATATCCCGCCATTTCCGCTGGTTGGAAGTTCGTCTGTTTTCTGCTGCATCCTGCGATTTCCTCAAGCTAATGAGTTTACTTAGTACTTTTAAAACGTTTAATCATATTATAGTAATAAAGTTCTGCATGTAAATAACAATTAGCTTAGTGCAATGGTATTTGAACATGTTTTGAAAGAGTTGCATTTAAATAGTAATTCAAAAAATTATGCATTCAGAGGGTTAAGCACTGCAAGCTAGAGAGCGTTTTTTATTTTAAAAAGTAAGCATTGAAGAAAGAGAAATTGGATTTTTGCGTTCTAAATATTGAACTAACTTATTGGAAAAATCTGGGCATGGAAGCACTGGTATAGTAAGGATAACGAGAAGAACAGCTTCAAGGGGTATTTTCTTTAAATCACAAATATTTTTAAACAGAAATGAAAAAAAAAGCTTAAAAAGAGTAGTTTACTTGTGTAGTTAAAAAGAAGCTCAAAATTTCACATATAAAGTTTAATTAATACTTTGTTATTTCATTTTGAATACTGAATCCTCGTTATTTGGTTTCTAAGGTATAAATCGTCGTAAAAGTTTCTCTGTATTTCATGTAACATGTCATTTCGTTTAATGTTTTAAGAATTCTTTAAAGTGTGCAACGAAAACCAGCAATCTTAAAAATGCAGCAAAAAAGTATTTTGCTTGAATTGGTTGAAAATTATTTCGTAATACTAAATGAATTTTTTTTTATTATTAATGTTTGATAAAACAACTATGCCTAATTTCATCCAAAGTGAAATTTTTTTCTTGTGGAAAAATAGAACAAAGCTTCAGAAGTTTGGATATGCAGCTGGATTTGAATCCATTTTTTTTAAAATGCATATCACGCATCTTTAATACACAAGGCTGTTTTATCACAACAAGCACAACATGTGTATGTAGATAATTTTTACATTTATATTAGAAAATTATTTTTCATCCAAATAGTTGCACATTAAAGCGATAAAGTGAGATTTAATTAAAAATTAACTTAGTTTTTTATATAAACATAATTTCTGTTTTATTTTTTTATTTTTAAAAAATTTTCTGGTCATTGTTTGTATATCAAGTTTAAAAGTATTTATCAGTATTTCAGTTGCGAAAACATTTTATTTTCTTATAATTTATAAACCCTAGTATTAAACAGATATTGCCTTCAACGAAATTCTTAAGAAAATGAAAACAAATATTTCATAAGTTTGTGCTAAAATACTTGAATTTAAATTGTCATGCAAGACAAACTGTTTAATATGAAACAACTGTCCTTTAAAATTTTCTTAGCAAAAAAATAATAATCTTAGTAATCAGTGTTCATATTTCAAAGAAACTGTTTTAATTTGTATTATTCTTTATTCCTAGATTTTGGGCGATATGTTTCTCGTAACAGCTAGACATTTAATTATACTGAGCTTTAGTCAGAAAAAGTAATCTAACACTTGAAGTTCATGAGAAGCATACAAAAATTAATAAAAAGCACAATGAAAAGTAGTCTCAAACTCCCAAATCAATTTAAACTTCCTTGGGAGTTAGTTGAAACGTTTGATTAATACTCAGAAGCATGCTATAGACATTATAATGAAGTTTTTCTTAGAAGGGAGAAAAGGACAAATAATTTGATCAAGTGCCAAAACATTCAGGTTTTCCTAGTACTTTTTGTTATTTGTACATTCAACGATTACTATTAGATTTAATTTTAACGAAGTAATTTACTATCCATCTGCAACTCTATATGAGTATATACAGTCACACAAAATAGTATTCGGGCACCAAGATGAATAACACTTTATTCATCAAATAAAAAATATTAAAACTATATATTGCAAAACTAGTCTTTTCTTTAAATCCTACAAAGTGTAAAAATAAGAAAACTATTTCAGTAGCATATGTAAACTTAAAAATTAAAGTATTATTAACGCTATAATACTTTTACAGCAGATTTTCAGTTCAAAAAAGTATTCAGACACTTATAAATTAACAAAAAATACTTTTACTGCTTGAAAGCACTATATTAGTATTTTGTTGGCCTACCCTTGTTATTTATTACTTCTTTCAATCTACTTGGCATTGAATTGACTAATTTCTTGCATATATTGGGATAAATATTTCTCCAAGCTTCAATTACTTTTTCTTTCAGGATATTTTTGCTCGTAATATTACTTTAACGCAAACGTTGTTGTATATTATCACATAAATGTTCTATAGGATTAAAGTCGGGACTTTGGACTGGCGTTTTAATAACTATAGTATAATGACAGAGAGCCCATAGCCTACAAATATGGGACGTATGCTTCGGATCAATGTCTTGACAGAGTTTAAAATTGGCCAAAATTCCCATTTTTTGAGCTCTTTGCCTTATGTTTCTTTTAAGAATGTCTAAGTAACCATATTTGTTGACTTCGCTTTCAATTAATTCTAAGTGTCCTGTTCCAAAGCTACTCATGCAACCCCAGACAAGTTGGCCGCCGCCATGTTTCACTGTAATACGAAGATTTCTTAGTTTAAGCTCAGTGTTAGGTCCTCTCCTACCTTTTGCTTTCTATTTGAAAAAAAATTACTTTCGTCAACAAAAATTACAGACTCCAAAACTCTTTTTGGTTTTTTTTAAATAACTTCTAGCAAATTTCAATCTCTCCTTTTGGTTCACTTTACTAATAAACGGTTTCTTTCTAGCAACTCGAGCATGAAAGTCATGATTCCTTAATATGTTTCTTACAGTTTCAGGATGAGATATTTTCCCGAAACGTTTTCTAGCTTCAAACGTTAATTTAACAGCACTTATCTTCTGATTGATAGTGATTTCTTTTAACAAACCACCTCTGCTCACGAGGTGTGAAAATTGCTGGCCGTCCTGACCGTGCTTTATATTTTACAGAGCCAGTTTTCCTGTATTTAGAAATTTACTAAATACTGCTGATTTACTTATTTTTAAAATATCATTTTTCGAATAGATTTTCCACTTTTATAGTGATCTACAATGAGTTTTTTCATTTCAATTGGGCTGTAGGTTATTGTTCTGTTAAATTCGTAACACTTGGAAAATGTAAAGATTTCCAGCTTTAAATTGGAAAAAAAACATAGAATTTTACAAAAATCAAGTTATCAAACAATGAAACCCCCAAAGATTAATAAATTTTGACTGCTTTTATTAGGAACTATATCCATTCAGATTAATAAAATTATGATCAGAATTTCTTTGATATAGTAATGCTAATTATTGGTTAGCGACTAAAGTGTTTTCATATGCATCTCAACTAGATCCAAATACATCGACATTTTTGAAGAATTTCAAGCAAAAATACATACGTCAATGCCTTGAAAATCTAATTTAGAATTTTTAAGACCGATTGTTTGTTTTCTGGCACAAGAGCCATTTCTGGCTAAACTGCGCCATACAAATGGTAAAATTTTAGCGAATCCTTATTAATAAAGATAAAGGATAAAATGGATAAAATTGAAGTAAAAGACAGAATGGTAAAGAAAAGAACGAGCGAATGCACGTATAAAAGCCAATAGCCTTTAAAAAATTAAAAATATTTGGGTGGTGTATCTCACCCACCAAGTCTTGCATGGTTATTGACGATGAATGAAAAACTGAACACGATGAGAGTTAAAACCAGAGCAGTCGAATAAAATGTAACGAATAGTAAAACCAACACGACACGTGGGGCATATGAGTAACCTTTCCGAAGATAAGATGCCTGTGGGTAAAACGAGTATGGCCTATACGGAGGCGAGTCAATTTGACGTCAACCTCACGGATAGGGAGGAATAGGCCACAAACAAACTGTAGGTTTGATAGAATGTAGTTTGTTATGAATCTGCATATCCCATGTAGCTTGCCAAGAAGAGTTTGAGTTTGTTTTGTTTTCCTGGCACAAGAGCCATAGTTGGCTATACTGCGCCAAACTATTTTAAGTTATCTACGTAAACTGTGAAAGCTGCAACTATATAAAAACAATGGGAAACTTTGCAAAAAAACAAACGAAGTAATGCTTAAATATGTGGATAAAAGCCTTTAGTATGAGAAACGAGTTGTCCATTGGTTTGTAAAAACGAAATTCCATGATAAAATTTATTAGTACCTAAAATTTTCCTGACTTTCTCCCACATGCGCTTCGAGGACAAATGCCCTTGGATAGAGCCAACATATTTTTGGAAAGAGCTAATTTAACTCTGTCGACGAATTTTTCGAAAAAAAGATTTGGCATGTTTGAAGGCAATATGATTTGCTGTTGTAGGATACCTTCGAAATTTGTCCCAAGCCCTTCTCTGAGCTTTTTTAGCTGCTTTGCAATTATCATTCCACCAAGGTTTATATAACCTTGGAAGATTTCCTGAAGACTTTGGAATGGCCATATCTGCTGCCTTAAGTAGGCATTTTGTCACAGAATCTACAGCCTTATTTACATCAGGTTGTCTTACCATATCTTGAGTAAATTCGCAATGGGAGTTGAAAAGATGCCAATCAGCTTTGTCAAAGATAAAACGTATAGGTCGTTTTGGAAAATTAAAATCATTTCTTGAATATGTTAAAATAATGGGAAAATGGTCGCTATTAAAAAGATCATCCGAAACGGAGAAATCCCAGTAAGGTGCTAATGAAGGTGAGCAGATGGCAAGATCAAGTGTATGAAATGTTTTAGTTGCCGGATGGAAATGAGTAAAACTAGAGTTGTTTAAAAGGCAGAGAGAATGGTCGTCAAGGAGTTTTTCAACTTGGCGACCTCTAGCATTTGTGTCGACAGAACCCCAAAGGGTATTATGTCCATTAAAATCTCCAAGAATAATAAATGGAACTGGAAGCTGTTTGATGAGATCATCAAGATCTGTTTGACGAATAATTTCATTAGGAGGGAGGTAAATAAAGCAGACAGTAATCAGAGATTTAAGCTGAATTTGCACAGATACAACCTGCAACTGAGAATTTATATTGAGCCGTTTTGATGGAAAAATGTTGGGTGTTAGAGTGAGAACACCT
Source organism: Araneus ventricosus (assembly GCA_013235015.1). Lineage (NCBI taxonomy): Eukaryota > Metazoa > Arthropoda > Arachnida > Araneae > Araneidae > Araneus > Araneus ventricosus. The sequence continues at coordinate 220,338 of BGPR01000322.1, forward strand.
CCAGAAGCTCGTGCATTTTGTAGATAATCTTTTCTTTCCATTTTATAGTTTTTTATTTTCGTTTCGACTGAGGGACTGAGGCATGTTTCTTGGAGCCCAAGGCAGACTGGTGTATATTTATTTAAAACTGATTTGATATCATCAACGTGAGTGCGAAAGCCGTTACAGTTCCAGGAGATAAAATGTATTGCCATTATTTTGGTTTTTTGAAAAATTTAGATTTAAAATGCTCCGGTGAGACGCGAGAAGGATCGGAGTCTGCAATGTCGTCATCCATTTCACTTATCGAAGATCCTTCAGATGGATGAATTTTGAGTTGATCTTCCTTTTCGTCTATTTGAATTTTAGTTTCTTTTGGGGGAGGTTTTGGTATCTTTCCTTTCTGTAAATCTCTTTTCCGTTTCGGTTTCTTAGTGGCAGGAGAGGAAGTTTCTTCCCACGATCTTTTTATCGCAAGAAGTGCAAGCCAGTCACTTTTCTTAACAGTTATGGTATCTTTATCAGCTATGGGATCTACTATTACAGGTGCTGCAGGAGTGCTGTTTATTACTTTTGGTGCTCGTTGTGAATTTTGAGGAGTGTGTAGTTCTGAAGGTGTAATTGTTGTGTTTAGGGCTGATGAATATGAGAGACCTGGTTTGGGAGTTCTGTCGTTTACTATTTTCCGAGCTTCTGGAAATGATACATTTTTTGTGATTTTAACTGTTTGGATTTCTTTTTCTTCTTTATAGCGCGGGCATGAACGGAAATAAGCTGGATGATCACCTTCACAGTTGTAACATTTTGCTGTCGTAGAACTGCAGTTTTTACTATTGTGATCCTGGAGAGAACATCTAGCACAAATCTCTTTGTCTCCCCGGCAAGCTGTAATGGTGTATCCGAATTTTTGGCATTTGAAGCAACGGAGAGGATCAGGTATGTATGGTTTGACTGGACATTTTATATATGTTATTTTCACAGATTTCGGCAAATTTGGTGTATTGAATGTTAGTATGAGGTGCTTGGTGGGAAGAATTTGATTATTTCTTTTAATTGTGATTCTGCGAACTGCTATTACTTTTTGGTCTTTAAGGCAATCTAAGATGTCATCTTCCAGGTCTCTCTGGAATTCTCGTTCTGATATAACGCCTCTGGAATGATTAAGAGAACGATGAACGGCAACGTCGACTTGGAATTCTCCTATCTGTTTGATTTGTGCAATATTTTCAGATTGTTGCTTGTTTTTTACTTCTATAAGAAGGTGTCCGTTGTTGAGCTTTTTGATATTTGAGACTTCTCCAATGAGACCAGTTATTGTCTTATAAATCACAATAGGCGAAACGAATTTGAGAGAACTTTTATCCGAGGAAATAACAAAAAATTTGGGGAAAGCATTACATTGGTTAGATACATTACAAGCCATGCGATATTGAGAATTATTCAGGCCCGACGGCATCGCCCACCACGGAGCCCAACAAGGGATGGCAGTTACCGGCTCTGGAATTTCCAGCCTCGGCACTTGCCATGATGCTAGCCGGAACCTATACGCTGGGAGTCACCCCCGGGGACAGTGACCACCCTTAACGCCAAGCCCAAGGAGTGACCCCTTCGCTTGATCCCCTTAAGCAGACCAGCCATGCGACTGGGATACCAGCCGATTGATACACCGGGGACCGAAATGTACCACCCGTCTAATGGGTCGCCACGCACGGCCAACACGTGGGGGTAATTTGCTGTCCGTGAGAAGCATGAAGCAAACAGAGCGGCAACTGCTTCTCATGGAGAGCTCCCTCGCCGACCCTCGAGGGAAGGAAAAACAAAAGTCAAAAGCAGAAGGTGGAGGGAAGGTTAAATTTGAAAGAAGGCCAGACACTGGGGTGCCTCGGGGTCGTGAAGCCCGTCACACCTAAAGAAGATGTGCCCCTGAGGGGCGTTGTTGATTAGGTTTTGTTTTTCTTTCATGGGGAGAGATGCTACAGAAGGAGTTGTCGATTAAATAGATGCATCTTTTGGTAATTGTGAGGGATTAGAAGGCGGCACAGGTGTGGTTGACGTGATTGAACGAGCAGAATTTATTTTTCCTTTTTCAGGATTCGTGTGGGCACCACAGTATGCACATTGTTTAAGTGCGGATGAATAGGTAACGCCTGGTTTGGGAGAACGTTCCGAAACTAATCTGCGAGCTTCAGCGAATGAAATATTTTTCCTGATTTTGGTGGTCAGAATCTCTTTTCCAACGCCCACTGAGGACAGGATCTAGAGAAAGCGGGGTGAGGTCCTTGGCAATTTCTGAATTTTGCATCATCGGAAATGCAGTCCGCAGAGTCTTGACCAGAGATGGAGCATTTGGCGCAGATTTTAGAGCCTTTACATACAAGCTTGCTGTGAATGCCCAAAGATTTGGCATTTGAAACATCCGACTGGGTTCGAGATATATTGTTCAACTGGGCAACTTAGGTAACCTGCCTTGATTGATCTTGGTAAATCGGTAGTGGAAAAAGTTAATATGACATGCTGCGTGGGGATCAGTTTGCCGTCACGTTTCATGCTAATACGTCGAGCTGCACAGACTTTTTGTTCTGATAATTCTTCTACAAGTTCGGATTCGGTATGTTTCTTGAGGCCAAGTTCAAAAATAACTCCTCGTGAAAAATTTAAATTCCTATGGACAGATACATTAACTTTCAATTCACCTAATTTAGTGAGTTTACTAAGAGTTTTTGCTTAATTTGGATTCGATACTTCTATTAGCAAGTCCCCAGATTTAATTTTTTTTACATTTTTCACTTCTCCGATGTGTAACAGAATAAGTTTATGTACAAGAAAAGGTGAAATTTCATGAAATGTGTCAGCAGTAGATATAATAAAAAATTTCGTATCATCAGTAACTACGGTGCAATTAGAGAGACCCATACAAAAGGGAGAGAGGTTCGTGCCCCGACGGCACCGCTCACCATGGAGCCCAACAAGGGAAAGCAATTACTGGCTCTGGGAAATCCCAGCCTCAGCATCCGCCTTAATGCTAGCCGGGACCTATACGATCAGGGCCACTTCCGGGAACGTTGACCACCCTTAACGCCCAGTCCCAGAAGTTGGCCAATTTCGCCTGATCCCCTTGAGCAGACAGGCCGATTGGTACACCAGGGACCGAAATGTACCACCCATCTAATGGGTCGCCACGCACGGCCAACACGTGGGGGTAATTTGTTGTCCATGAGAAGCAAGAAGCAAACAGAACAGCAACAGCATCTCATGGAGAGCTCCCTCGCCTACCCTCGAGGGAAGGAAGAAAAGAGCAGAAATTCAAAATTAAGGCAAAACCTTGAAAGGAGATCAGACACTAGGTAACCTCAGGGTCGTGAAGCCCGTCACACCTAAAGAAGATCTGCCCCTGAGAGGTTAGGTGTGACGGGATTCACGACCGCAAGGTACCTTTTTGATCTGGTCTCCCTTCGGGCTTACCCTCCCCTTCAGCTTCAACTTTTCGCTTTTTTGCTTCCTGCTCTCGACGGCAAGCAAGGAACTCTCCATGAGAAGCTGTTACCACTCTATTTGCTTCTTGCTTCTCATGGACAGCAAAATCCCCACGTGTTGGCCGTGCGTGGCGACCCCTTGGACGGATGTTTGCAATGTTGGTCCCCGGTGTATCAATTGCCTGGTACCTAGTCATCTCGGTGGTTACTCTGCTAGGGATCAAGCGAGGGAGTCACTTTCTTGGACTTGGCGTTAAGGGTGGTCACTGTCCCAGGGAGTGACAACGAGCGTATAGATCCTGGCTAGCATACAAGGTAAGCGTAGAGGCTGGGGTTTCCCAGAGCCTGTAATTGCCTTCCGTTGTTGGGCTGCGTGGTAGGCTGTGTCTTCGGGGCCTGAATTATCTTTTTTCGTATGGACCCTTTTGTTAAATAAACCGAATCCGATACTACGCTGAAAATGAAACCAAATAAATTGTCTAAAAGTTTGACGAAATTCCTTGTCATTCATAATGAAGATGGAAATTTGAAAAACGTCTCCTTTCTTATTTCAAAAATGTATACACGGTCAAGAGCGAAATGTACAATTCATAAAGAAACTGAAAGTGGCAGATTTAGTTGTTGAATCATCGTCACTTAAGCAATCGGAAAAACTTTTGTCCATATCGAAATTTGGTGACATTCCAATAAAAGTTAGGGCTCATGCATCACTTAATTATACAAGGGGTGTGAAGTCTAGTGTTGAATTTTTTATGGTAAGTGATGCAGAATTTATGTCAGAACTTGAATCGTAGAAGAGTGAGTGAGTGAGTTTTGGTTTTATGGCGCAAGGGCCAGACTTGGCCATGCTGCGCCAAACATATGGTAAGACGTACAAGCAAATGGTAATATTAAAAGATTTTTAAAAACGAAATACGTTATTGGAAAATAATGCGGAGAAGAATCTTTGTTCTTAAAACAAGGTTAAAGGGAACGATATAAAATTGGTAATGTCTAAATAAAATGATAAAATGCAATTATTTTCAGAAAGATAAAAGTGTTTGGATGGGGGTGTTCCCCAACTAAATCACAAATATTTGGAGATGATGTATTAAAAAAGTGCAATCTATGGTGTTTAAAAAGAGGACATTCGGTTAAAATATGAATGACTGTGAAATCAACATGGCATGCATTGCATCTTGGAACACGTTCACCGAACAAAAGATGTTTGTGGGTGAAACGGGTATGACCAATACGGAGCCGAGTTATTCTGACATCAAGCTGTCGTACCGGCAGAGCAGGCCACAACGTAATCCTGGGTTTAATGGAATGTAATTTATTGGAGATCTGGAGATCCCATGATCCTTGCCACAAATTATGAATATGATGGGAAACGAATTTCTTTACGTCAGCGTAGGGAAGCGGTTGTTGCCAAGAAGTAGTTGCTGTCTTTGCAGCAGTATCAGCCAATTCATTGCCCTTGATGCCGACGTGGCCAGGTAACCAACAAAATAAAATTTGAAAGTCCCTAGCTTGCAACGTCTGCAAAAGGCAAAGGATATCTAAAGCCAACGGGTGTGTTCCATTCTGAGGATGACTGAGGGCTTCAAGAGCACTCTTACCGTCTGAATAGATGCAGTATTTATGATCGAGAAGATCGGAAATCCTCTCAAGAGCGAGAAAGATTGCCGTCAACTCAGCCGTTAAAACGGAGCACAAATCATTTAATTGGAAACTACTAGTAACATCGGCAATGACAACGCCACAACCTACACGATTAGTTGTCTTCGACCCATCAGTGAAGATGGGAATGTAAGTGGAATATTGATGCCGATGATGAAGAA
>BGPR01000322.1:226776-458883 GCA_013235015.1 Araneus ventricosus
TTCATCCATTGTGGAGTACCTTCTTAATTTTGCATCAATAGACTTTATAATGCCGCCCATTTAATGTCTGGGATCCATTTATGGATAGAACAAATTATTCCTGAAGAATCGGCATTGGATTAGTCCATGATTAAACAATCTACCTTTTTAGTTTTCCTCCTTGGGTGTCCCTCCATTAAATACATGACCCATTTTCATTGTTCAAAAGCCTTCACTGCTCCTGTTGTGTTTTACCTCAAATTTTAACCTTCATCGAAGTCTCACTCCCCAGTACGTGCCTGTTTTTACGGATGGCTCAGTCCACTAACTATGTTTTTGGATGCAGCGTTGCTTTTCAGGATTGTATCTGCCTATAGGCTTAATGCTGCACTCTCTATTTATACTGCGGAGGCTTTAGCTGTTATCTCATGTGCTTTACGCACTCCTCGAGTGAAAACATAAGGCAAATCTGTATATACACTGATAGTAATGAGTGTCTTTACAAGTTTTACAGCAGACTGAATCTTCCAATAATCCTAGTCTTGTGATATTTTACTCAAGAGGAAATCTAAGAAACAAAGGGTTTTGACATACTTATTTTGCTGGTCCCAGCCATTCCACGAGGTATAAGGGTACAAGAGTTGAGACTGCTGCTAAATCTGTTCACTTGTCCCCTTCAATAGTGCGGTTCCCTTTGTCTGATTACATGCTTCATCAGAAAGCACTATCAATAAAGATGTGGCAACAACTTGTAGGATTGCTGGCCAAATATAAACAATACCTCGAAAACCGCTTTCTGGTAGGTGACCAGGTGTTCCAGTGGCGAAAAGATGTTACATGACTCTCTCCGTATTGGACACACGTACTTTACTCATAAGCACTTGCTTTTTGCTGAGGCTCCGCACCCTATATGTTATGCCAAAGCACCTTTATTCAGTTCTTCATATTTATGTAATGTCCACATTTTCATTTCAGCGTCAGCTCATTTTTTTAATGCACATTTTCTCCACTTAAAGACGTAGTGGGAGAGAATCCTCATCCTAGATACCTTTTCTCACATACTAATTAGTGGTTTTTTAAATCATATTTGATTGCTTTGTACCTCCATGTTATCATTCTTTCCTTTTAACCCTTTTCATTTGAAATGAATATTTTAGCAGAATATCATTGATTTGTAAATATCCACCATGTGCTGTACTTTCACCGTGTTTGGCAGATGGCCAACTGGGCTTTGCGCCAACAAATCTAAACCGGCCAACCAAATCCAACTAAACCACTAGGTTGTTGAGGGCTGCCCTGATACAATCTATCAAGTCATCTGCTGAGCTGAGAATGAAAATTAAATGTACCCAATGTAATTTGTATTTCATGTCAGTCCTTCTATATCCTTCTGAATGCCTGAATTCTTAACTCTCTGCTGCTGCTACTACCCAGTTCATTTCCTTAACTGATTTAGACATTTAAAAGACTCCTCATGTTCACCTTTACCTCCTTTTTGAACTAAATTATCCTCTATTTAAGTACTTTGAATATATTTACGTTGGCATCATTTCTTGTATACATTAAGCTCACATTTTAATTGACTCCTGATTTCATGCAGTTAAATGCAAATCTAAATAAATTTTATTATAGCTAGCTTACCTTTGCTAGCCTTGCAGCCATAAAACCCCAATTAACTAACCAACAGACGTAGGGAGAGAATCTCATCCTAGGGTCTTTTCTTTCCCTACAATTAATTGGTTTTTAAATCATATTTACTTTGTTTGAAATTTCAGCATTATCTTTTAACCTTTTTATTTGAAACAGTATTTTAGCACCATAATTACAGATGAAATTATATGCCATATTTTCACTGTTTATGGTATAGCCAAATTTGGCTCTTTGGTGCCAATAAATCCGCAAACCAAACTAAACCAAACGGTGGGAGACTCTCCTTGGGATTATGTATTCGTAAATTACTAAACGATTTTGGACTACTGCTATATATACATCAGTAATTTCTGTCGGAACTCTTTGGATTAGTCAACAATTTCTCTTTCCTAATCCCTAAGAACGAAATCAAACTGTGTGCTATTTTCAGATCCATTTTTCTTCCCATAGGCAACCCTTTCCTGATACTGCTCATTTATGCTGTGACATGGCCTGTAAAATTCTACCACGATACTTGCCAGCTATCATTCCGCTGTAGAATGATGGCTTGTAAGTTGCAGGTCGCATCCGTTTTCTCCCATTTTCACCTCTGAATTGACAGCAATATATATTGGCAACACTTTCTAATAAACAAGAACCTGGTAAAAGCCATTGGTTCCTTCTGCGTGTTGGGTGCCATCACAGACATAAGAATTCGCACAACTTGTCCTGAACTAAAAAATCTGAGTTCAATTTTACATAGGAGAGGATTCCAAAGTTTTGTCTCTGCTGGATTCCTGCCCATCGTTGGCATAAGAGAGGTAATGAAACAGGCAGATACCTCTGGTGCCAAATTCCAAGCTGCTGTGTCGTCTGAACCTCCTTATGCCGATATAAAAGTCTATTACGTAAATTGATACCCTCAATATTGGCAAACAGATTGAAATTGGAAGTTGATAATAACCCCCCATGAAGTAAAAATGATATTGTTACGCAATGGACCACCTAAACCGGAAGTATGAAGTAATTGACACGACTGCGGATTGGATTAGCTCCTGGTCTTACAAGACAAGTACTGCATTGCTCAGATCCCTACCAGTCCGTAGATGTAATGTTCTTCCATCTGGTCGTCAGTTTTATTCCATTGTTCTAATTTCTTTAACAGAATCCGTTTAAAATGAGTCAAAGTGTTACGTTGATTTTAGTCCTGTCTTAATGTCTTCTGAGAGAAGCCTCATTAATTTATTCTCTTTCAAACACATTATTACCATATTGTGTGGCGCAGTTTAGCCAGAAATGGCTCTTTTGTGCCAAAAAACAAACAAACAAATTCCATAATATAATTAATTTTACCTTTACTTCTGTACTTCAGTTCTTGTGCAAAACTCGTTGATCTGATTTGAACTCATTAAAGGAAGACAAGATTTTAAAACTGAAACTTCCAGCCTGAAGTAGCTTATCCCTTAAAGGATCTGCTGTAACCTCTAACAGTCATCATCCCCTGAGTTTCTTTATATCCCTAATTGAAGGTATATGAAGTTTCCATGAGAAGCTGCTCGCTCTGTTTGTTTCATATCAGCAATTTCCACGTGGTTATCGTGCGTATGAATCTACCAGACGAGCTGCATTTTGGTCCCCGGTTTTAATTCCGGTTGTATCCAGTCAACGCCATGGCTGCTCAGCAGATCAAGAAGGGGCTACCCTTGGGCTTATGTTATGGTGGGTCACTGTCCCTGGGTGCATTCCTGAGTGAGAATTGGACTGAAAATTCTGTAAGTGCCAGAGGCTGGGAACCTAGAGCCGGTGGATGCCTTCCCTGTTGGGTTCTGCAGGAAGGGTGCCACTGGGCCTGAACCATACCATATCATATGGGGAAAAAAATCTCAGTCCCTTTAGGGGTGGGCGTCAAATTTGAAAACAAACAACCATTTAGAAAACCATTTGAAACTTTCTTTGTTATTCATCGCATGTCAGAAAAAATGAAATCTTTGAATCAGGTCAGCTACTTGTCTAAAAGAAAATAACAAACGAATTGGAGAGGTCACTGATCTGAAATTGCCTGGAGACTTGTTAGCTAGTTGTTTTTACGCAAACAGTCCCAACAAGTACTCAAATTGCCATTATATCTATCCGTGTAAGTATGATGCCTACTCACTAATTTCGAAAGGTGTCACAACCGGTGGGGAATTGTTAACGAATCCATTTGACGAAATCTGTAAAGATTACAACTGAAGGGAGTGACCTGCTGCATTTTCATTCAAGGTGGGGATGGAACCTCCTACGAAACATCCCCATTCTCACTTAACCCACCAAGGTTACCAGAGTCGATCAATGCAGGATACATTAAGTTATCTGTCAAGTTTACCTAAATCCTCAGATGTTCGGCGCCAGCTTTGGTCATTCAGGCTACCTGCCGCGGGTCTCTGTTTGTGCTCAGTTGTATGGGTGATGACAGGCCGTTTAGAGAATTAGCTGTACATCAAAAGAAAATGTGAATTGTAAGAGGGAAATATACTTCCTTCCGCGCCTTTTGCCCAAAATGGAAGCTTGAAAAAAAGAAATACAACAACAAAAGTGGAAACAGTATCATATCCTGGAGGCTAGACGTCTGATACTGGCACAAAACCCTACTGAAGGTCGGAGTTATTGCCGCATGGTTTTCAATATCAGCCACATCCGTAGTGGGCAACGGTAGTCATTTTAACAACTGACTTGACTCGACCCTCCACTGATAAAGGAAAAGCAGCCATCTCAGCTAATAAGTAAATTCAAATCGATTACTAAATCTTAGGCAGCTTAACTTTAGGTCTTTCAAAGCAGGGCCTCTGTTAAGTCTCTGAATGAGAAGCATCACTCTAGATCGGGCAAAGCAGGTTCCGCCAATAAAGATCTGTTCCCTCTCATTTGGGAAACCCATCCAGTTCGAGTTTTAAAATCCATCCCCTGAGGATGATGATGATTCCCAGATGAGCTGCGAAGCCCCAGCAACTCCCTCCTAATATGTTGATAACAGTCCCCCCAGTTCCCCTTAAATGAACCTTTAGTTTCTTGAATTCACTGCATTAGGACAAAAAACAGTCAAAGCTCTCTACACCTCTTTCCACCCCTGTTTGGTGTTGCTCTTTAGAAACTTTCAGAGCTTTCAAATGTACTTGTACCTTCTACGTGGTTGGTTAACTGTGTACTGAAGCACAATGATACTGTACATCTTGAGTGTGTCTCTGACCCTCCAAACTATTCTCCTGTAAACCACCTTTTAACCTACACACATCTGTAGGCTGTAGTTGTACAGGTTCATAAAACCTTAGTTATAGCCCTGCTGTATATACCTGCCACCAAATGATTCCATCTCTCAAAACGACCTTACATTTTGCCGATCAGCTTCCTGCCTCTTTATACTCCTGCGGATTTCAACGGCCAGTAGCCAGGGTTCAGTACAAACACTCGTGGCGACAGATAGAAATAGTTCATTTCTGATATATCCGTCTCAGTCTGCTCAATAATGGATGAAGACGTACTCTCACGAAACCCCCCCTGTACATTCCTATACTCTGATCTGGCTATCTGCTCCCGAACTAAGCCTTGTTGTGTACCTTCTTTCTGCCAGATTCCATGGGCAGTGATTCTGCCTTCCTTTACCTCATTCCCCAGCTGATAATAGCAGTGTTGGCTGCAAAGTCCACCTGGACTTCTATAAGCTTTCCAGCGGCATCTGGGCTGCACACTAGGGTTTGCTCTTCATTACTATGTAAGTAATGACTTACTCAAAAGCATCAATGGATGTCCGGCAAGTCACAGACTTAAAAGTGGTTAGACGCTTACGCCTCGATTCCAAACATCGCCCTCCCCAAGAAAATATCGAAGCACCATGGTGGAATGACGCCATCGCGACGCCTGGTGGAGACAAAAAAAATGTTGGGGGGTATCTCAAGGTACCCCACCACGGAGAACTCATAGCCTTTAAACGGCAAGGCAAATGCACGTCGAACTGGATGTCAGTCAAAGAGAGTCGGATTGATTTCTTTCTTCAACCACGTCCAATACATCTTCTGCAGATCTGTGAAGAAAGTTATGCCGCAAATGGCATCTATAAAGAATTACTTCTGTCATTAATACAGGAACAGTTCATACCTTTCACCTCTTTGACGTTGCAAACAAGCATTATGAATCTTGCTGATATTTGAGCTCCAGCTCGTGCAATCCGCACTGGCTTAAGAGACGGGCTGAGCAATGGCCTGAATTCTTAAAGAGACGCCTTCCTGGCCAATTGTAATTCAAGATGTTCTGAATTGGAGAAAGCTCTTTCAAACTCGAGTTATCAGCCCGGGTCCCATAATCGTATATAATATGTTTCGCCATTTAGATGCCAACCTGCTTTTACACCCTCCCACAAACTGTTTGAATAGAATTTGGAGGAAATAAAAAGTTTTCCACTTGGTAAGAAGTTGCTGTGGGTTCTATCCCTGCCCGGGAAAATCCCTACCAATCCCTTGAATTATAGACCGACTGCCTGACCAGCTGCCTATGCAAACGTTCGAAGGTATGGTAAATGTGCCCCTCTCTATGAATTGGAAAAAAAGTAGAGACTAGAATGCCCTTTCAGGTGTGGTCACCGGACGGTCTCCCAGCCTGACAACCTTGTCCTGGCATTTGGAATCACCGCACCCCATCCCTTTCTGTTTTGATTTGCTCTGGATATTGGTTTTGCTTTAATGTCATTTAGATTTTTTGAAATTCTTGCGTCTGTAACTTTAAATTTTTTCTTGCAACTTACTTTTATAGAATTAGATTTGTCATTGTTTCATGCAGTTGGCCAGCCCTGGCCCTGTGCCATAAAAAGACTCACCACCCACTCACCTCAAATTGCACGCAGTTTGTCCGAGAACCCACTTCATTTTTTTTGACATAGAGAAGGTGCCGACTCAAAATGGTACACCTCCAAAGTGTTATTTAATTTTGATTTTATAAAATCACAATTTTTATACAAAATTTTTTAAACCACCTGTATTTTTTTCGAGTTCTACTAGTATAGCCATTTTCACATCCTTATCTGTAACATGAGGGTGTCCTCAGGGAAGTGTTTTATACGCCCTTTATTTTCATTTAAGTCAATTACGTTAATGTTTTACCTTCATCTGTTTCTACACTTCTATGTTGACGACTCGATATCGTGCCATGATCCAATATGAATCTAATTGAACGGCAGCTTCAGAGAGCAAACTTCTTGGCTTGGTGTGATCAAAAATGTACACGATTTCTCCAGAAAAAAAGTCGTTGTGTCCACTTTGTCGAAAACGGAGCCTGCATCCCACCCCGTTTAATCAAATTGAGACACCCCAATATTCCTGTCGTTGCAGAGATACGCTCTTAGGGGTCATACTGATCGAAAGTCACCTTCCTTCCACATGTCTTACTCTGCGGCAGGTGTGAGAAATCACTAAATATTTTAAAGTCCCTCTCAACTACAATATGGGGAGTGATCGACCATCTCTTAGTTTCTGCATATATCAATCTGTAATATTCTCTCCGCATTGATTACGATGAAGTATGGACTGCCTGCTCCCAGTGTTTTACGACATCTAGACATCACTCAGCTTCTCCACGAATCTGTTCTAGGAGCTTTTCCTGCATTTCCCTGCCGGTTCATAGCCTGTGCATGTTGTTTGTCACCACCACACTATAATTCTGGGTGTCGCAAAAAAGCGTATAGTATTTTTTCGGACTTCAATTCTTATTTTAATTCTGTCCGTCGGTTGAATATTCCACTGTTCACCACTGGCATAACATCCTAAAGACTCTTAGAGAGGATTAAAGCTTCCTTGTTGATTCAAATATTTCTGCTCTTGAAATTGACCCCAAGGCAGTTTGTACCTTCCCAAATTTGGGATGTCCCCTAAGAATTATATATTAACCCTTTTCTTAAGGACAAATCTAACAATTGCTCCCATTGCTAGCAGATTTTTCTTTTAACATCGGCACTGTATAATCTCTGTCTCCATCTCTACGGATTTTGGTCAAAGACAACTGGTCTAGAAGCTGGTGTCATACTGCCGGATAAATCTTAGTAGTTTCAATCAAAGTTTGTGTCTGGTTTTAATTGTATTGAGCTGACGGCAATTTTTTCCAGAGGATTCAATCTCTAGAAACATGTTCTGCATCTATTCAGACAGTAAAGAGCGCTCTTGAAGCCCCAAATAACCTCAGAATGGAAACACACCTTGTTGGTTTTGTGATATCCTTTGCCTTCGTAATGTTGTATCTTCAAATTCTTTACTGTTGTTACCAATAATGTCGGTATTCAAGTGGGCAATGAATTACTGATACTGCTGCAAAATATTCAGCAACCACTTTGGCAACAACCACTGCCCTACGCTGACATAAAAGAAATTCATTTCCCATCATGTTCATAATTTGGCGTCAAGTATCATGGGATCTCCAGATCCTCAAATAAATTGCATTCAATAAACCTAGACTACGTTGTGGCCTGGGCTTTGCCGGTACGAGAGCTTGGATGTCAGAATGACTCTGCCTGTATCGGTCACACCTGTTTCAATTCTAAAACATCTTTGTTTGGTGAACGTGTTCCAAGATGTAATGGCTGCCATGTTGATTTCATACAGTCATTCATATTTTAAACTGAGTGTCCTCTTTTTAAACTTCACCATATAGATTACACTTTTCTTTTCAAAAAAACATCATCTCCAAATATTTGTGGATTTTAGTAGGGGGAACACCCCTCATCCCAACATTTCTTATCTTTCTGAAATTAATTGCATTTTATCATTTTATTTAGACATTATAAATTCTTATATTGTTCCTGTAACCTTGGTTTTAAGACGTGATTCTCTTGCATCTACATTTATTTTTACAATAACGGTTTTAAATTTTAAGAAATTTTATATATTACCACGTTACTGTACGTCTCACCTGTTTATGCAGCATGGCCAAGTCTGGCTTTGCCCATAAAACTGAAAATCACCTACCTACCTACCTGGGCTTCGAACGTGGGGCGCGACGAATATCACAACTGATATAGCCTCGCAGTTACTTTTCTTGGGAGCACCAGTGTATCAAAACGTTGTCATTATGTACCTTAGTTCATTTTTTCCATCTCTTTTCAAATTAATACGACCTATTGCAATCACTTCTTACGATTCAAACCCTTTATCACTTTTATGACAAATCTACCACTGCTCCCAAGTTGTTTTCTTCAGTAGATTTTTTTCTCATCCGCATATAAACTCTGCACAGGCGATGTCCGAAAAGCACCAGTACATATGCGTAAGGCTGAGTGGTGAACAGGGTCAAGCTTCCGTAATGCAGAGGCACGGGCAGAACCATACACCACACTGCCGTAATCAATTCGGGACAGGATTACTGCCCGATACACTCGGAGTAAAGAGGTTCTATCAGCTCTCTAAGAAGTGTTAGATAAAACCTTCAGAATATTCAGAGCCTTTTCGCACCTCTTCCTCAAATCTAAAATGTGAGGAAGGAAAGTGAGTTTACTATCAAAGATAACTCCAAGGAATCGTGCCTTACTTACAACGGGTATAGACTGATTGTGAACATACAGAGTTGGATCAGGGTGTAAACTTCTCTTTCTGCAGAAATGAACACAACTACTTTTAACAGCCGAGATAGTATGACCGTTCTGTTCACACCAACCAACTAGATCATTAATTGCAGATTGGAGCTGTCGCTGAATCCGATATATATCAGAGCCTTGCAGGAAATCTGCAAGTCATCGACATAAAGGGAACCAGAAATCTATGGCTGCAGTACAGATATAATACTAGAAATGTGAGCAATAAATAGAGTCACACTCAGTACACTTCCCTGGGGTACTCCTTCGGATTGAATAAATGTACCGGAAAGAGTTGTTCCAACCCTCACTCTGAAATGGCGAAAAGATAAAAACTGCTGAATAAAAGTTGGAAGATGTCCACGGAATCCAAAGTCAGAAAGGGCCCGTAAAATACCATATCGCCAGGTGCGATCATACGCTTTCTCAAGATCAAAAAAGATGGAAACCAAATGATTTCTCTTCACAAAAGCATTGCGTATCTGTGATTCCAGAAAAGCTATGTTATCCGTAGTGGATCGTCCCTTCCGAAAACCACTTTGATAGGGAGAAATACAGCCATTAATTTCCAATTCATATACAAGACGAGCATTAATCATGCGCTCTAGAGTTTTGCAAAAGCAACTCGTTAACGCAATATGACGATAATTTAGGGGATTACCAGGGTCTTTTCCAGGCTAAAGGATGGGAATGACGGTGGCTTCTCGCCATTTCGAAGGGAAGAGATGTTCCTCCCAAATACGGTTGAATAATCGCAAAATGTTACTCAAAGAGTGCTCATTCAAGTGACGAAGCATACAATATGTTATTCCATCTGGTCCTAGGCTAGTATTCCGGGAATGAGAAAGTGCCCTCTTCAGCTCAAACATCCGAAAAGGGGAGTTGTATGGAAGAAGTTGTTCCGTTCAGAAAGTGAGAGTTGTGCTTTCGGCTCGATTCTTAGTCAACAAAAAAGCATGACTGTAGGAATCGGAGCTAGAAATACTTGCGAAGGAATTACCAATACAATTGGCGATTTCCAGAGGGGAAGAGAAAGTAGCAGAATCGGTCTTCAAAATCGGAAAAATGAACTCCTGATAAAGACCATTAGCCGATTTCACTTTCTTCCACATTTGTTTGCTGGATGTTGATGTGGTAATAGAGGAAACGAATCGTACCCAAGAATCCCTCTGACTACGTCGCCTAACTTTGCGTGCGAGGGCTCTGGCTTTTTTAAACGCTACAAGATTTTCAGTCGTTGTGCGTCGGCGAAAAATATCCCAAAATTTCCTTTGTCTCCTGTAAGCAACACTACATTCTTCATTCCACCAAGGCTTTCGTAGCCGGTGTGTACGAGTAGAACTTTGAGGAATTGCAGCATTAGCAGCACCCAAAATTGTTTCAGTGACATCTCGGACAGCATCATCAATGGCGACAGTATCAACCATATTCTTGGTAATCACAGCTAGTCTTGCAAATGTACTCCAATCTGCCCGCTGGAACAGGTATTTAGGTAAATGGTTTGTTACACTAACTCCATCAGCACGGGAGACGAAAATAGGAAAATGATCACTATTGTGAACATTATCCCCAACTGTGAAAGTAAACTGTGGCATGAGCGATGGTGAACAAATAGCGAAGTCAAGGGAGTGAAAAGTGTGAGAAGGCCCATGAAAATATGTTTTCTCGTCATTGTTTAATAGACAGAGACAATAATCTGAAATTAGTCGTCCAATTTGTTGTCCACGAGCATTGGTGTCATCATTTCCCCATAAAGTGCTATGACCATTCAAGTCGCCAAGCAGGAGGAAAGGTGCCGGAAGTTGATCCACCAAAATATTAAGATGTTCTTGGCGTATGTTAGCATGTGGGGCAAGATATACACAACAAACTGTAATCAGTGTTTGTGCGTGTACCTGCACAGAAACGGCCTGTAAATTCGTACGCAAAGGCAGAATAGCGCTAGGGTACAGATTAAATGTCAGAATACAAACCCCACCCGACGGGGGGGGGGGAGATTCCATTATCTACATCTTTTCGCACACAGTTGTATCCACGCACTTTTGCAGGAATCGTGGGTTTCAAGAGTGTCTCTTGAAGAGCAATACAAATTGGGCGGGAGTCATTGATGAGAGATTTAATATCGTCAATTTTTGACCTGAAACCGCGGCAATTCCAAGAGACGAAATTAATCATTGATTATTGGCAGGTTTAAGGAAATGAGAGTTCCGGGGTGTATCATTAGCAGCAAGATCCCTTTCTGAAACTCTTTGAGACGGGAGTGTCCATATCGACGTCCGAAATATCAGAAGCCGAAGTGGT
Organism: Araneus ventricosus; assembly: GCA_013235015.1. Lineage (NCBI taxonomy): Eukaryota > Metazoa > Arthropoda > Arachnida > Araneae > Araneidae > Araneus > Araneus ventricosus. The sequence continues at coordinate 238,271 of BGPR01000322.1, forward strand.
TAAAGATAAAGTACCATCACTCTGAGGTGAGGGAGGAACATGTTTTACATCAGTTGATTTCAATTTCTTTAATGATTTATCACTGTTCTTTTTCTTTTTGTTTTTCTTTTTGACAGACGCTATAGAGGCAGATGTTTTGTCTGTCTTTAAGGCGCTAATGGTTTTAGCTGCGTTTTTAGTTGAGGGCGTTATTGGTTTTAGCTGCTGGGGTGGTTCATGTGAAACAAGAATGTTTGATGCTGAGGGCATGGCGTTTCCGAAAGTTTTATGAGCCTTGTCATATTCATTTGATGCATCTATTATTATGGGAGAGACAAAGGGTGGTTTCATGAAATTTGGATTATTTTGAATACTGGAGAGGAGCAAATCAAGATCAGAATTCTTCAGCTCGGTTTGCATAGACGATGCATGCAATGTTTTTTTAACCGCAGATGCAAAGCTAGTTCCAGGTGTTGGAGTCCGAGCTTTGACGATTCGTCGAGCTTCAGGATATGTGACCTGTTCTTTCACAGTTATCCAAGCCGGACACGAACGAGAAAATGAAGTGCGAGATCCTCTACAGTTTACGCACTTTTCAGGTGCTGTGCAGAGAGAACTCTCATGATCAGCCTGAGCGCAACGGGCGCAAGTAAGCATCCCGCGACATGCATCTTTAGAATGTTAGTATATATGCCATATCTCTGACATTGGAAGCATCGGAGAGGGTTGGGTATATAGGGTCTAACATGTAACCTTATGTAACCCGCCATTATAATTTCAGGTAACTTAGGATAGTGAAAGTTAAGACCAGATGCTTGGTGTCAAGGAGTTGTCCATCACGGCGAATTTGAATACGACGAACATTTGTAACTCATTGACTTTTAAGATCCTGTGCCATATGTTCAACTGAATCCTGAGACAGGTTCCAGCTCAGAACAGAACAGAACAGAAACTCCGCAGGTTATAACCCCTTTGGAAGAATTAAGTGTTGCATGAGCACTGACGGTTATAGGGATGGTAGCAAGTGCCTTTAATTTCAATATTTGTTGAGACTGCTTACGATTCGAAACCTCTACTAGCAAATCGTCAGAGCGAAGTTTTCGAATTGATGGTACTTCTCCAAGTGTTTCGGTGAAGGCTTTGTGTACTAAAAATGGAGATGCAGTGTGAAAAGTTTCTTTTTGTGTTGAAGTATGTTTGACCATAAAAAATGTATCAAAATGTTGCTCATGAATTTTATTTGGAACAATACGACGCCCACTGAAGGGACCAAGTTTACTTTTGCCCATACGATATCGTAAGGGGTTCAGGCCCGACGGCACCGCCCACCATGGAGCCCAACAAGGGATGGCAGCCACCGGCTCTGGACACCTCCAGCCTCGGCTCTTGCCATAGTGCTAGCCGGAACCTATACGCTCAGGGTCACACCCGGGGACAGTGACCACCCTTAACGCCAAGCCCAAGGAGTGACCCCTTCGCTTGATCCCCTTGAGCAGACCAACCAAATGGCTGGAATACCGGCCGATTGATACACCAGGGACCAAAATGTACCACTCATCTTATGGGTCGCCACGCACGGCCAACACGTGTGGGTAATTTGCTGTCAATGAGAAGCAGGAAGCAAACAGAGCGGCAACTGCTTCTCATGGAGAGCCCCCTCGCCTACCCTCGAGGGAAGGAAGAAAAAAGTTTCAACTCAAAAAGGAGGAAAAACTCGAAAGTAGAGCAGACACTGGGGTACCTCGGGGTCGTGAAGCCCGTCACCCCTAAAGAAGATGTGCCCCTGAGGGGAGGAGGAATACATGAAGAACGGTTATTGAACAGACTTGCCATGTTGAGATACAAAAATGTTTCCCTTAATGGGTGGTTTTCATGTGATAAAACTCGAAAGTAAAAACAGAAAGAGAGCATTTGTCGCCTGTGAGTCAAAGATGGCTCAAAATTTTCCACATATAAACTCTTAATTGGAGAGGTACGGAGCATAACCTTAAATCCTGGTGGTGAACATAATTCAGTCATACCAGATACGAAGGCCGTGTTGATCCATAAGCGGCACACCCATAATCCAGTTTTGAGCGTATCACACTGCGGTAGACGCGTAACAAACATGCGCGATCTGCGCCTCAAGAAGTATTTGAGAGGGTTCTTAAGATGTTTAAGGACTTTAGACACGTCTTACGCAAATATGCTATATGAGGAACGAATGTTAATCTTTTATCGAAAACGACTCCAAGAAATTTAAATTCATCTTTAAGGGTTAAAGGTGTATCTTGAATAAAGAGTTCCGGGTCTGGGTGTAATAATCTCTTGCAAAAAACACCAAAAATTTTCTGTGTGGAGAATGTGAAACCATTGTGATTTGACCAAGTAACCATATTATTGACTGCAGTTTGAAGTTGTCTCTCAACAAATCTCATATCTCTACCTGAGCAAGAGATTTGAAGATCATCGGCATAAAGTGACTTCTGTATAGAGGAAGGCAGGACTGATAAAATCGAGTTAATTTTTAAAATAAACAGGGTAACACTTAAAACTGAGCCCTGAGGGACGCCCTCTTCTTGGCAAAAAACATCGGAATAAGTATTTCCCAGACGAACTCTAAAATAACAATGCTTTAAAAATTCTTGTATAAAAGTAGGTAGATTACCACGAAAATCAAGGTCAAAGAGATCCTTCAAAATTCCATATCGCCAAGCTCGATCACAGGCCTTCTCTATATCAAAAAATATTGAAACCAGATGGTGACTTCTGAGAAAAGCTGTTCGAATGGCGCCTTCTAATAATATTATGTTATCCATTGTACAACGACCTTTCCTAAAGCCAATCTGAAATAGCGAAATTGATCCTTTTTTTTGTAAGATATAGGTCAAACGAGCATTTACAATCTTTTCAAGCAACTTACACATACAACTGGTCAGTGCAATAGGCCGATAATTGAGAGGATTTTGTGGGTCTTTGCCAGGTGTCGGTATCGGGATAACAGTGGCATATTTCCATTTAGCCGGAAAAACATGCTCTCTCTATATTCTGTTAAACATATAAAGAATATTAGCAAGAGAGTCATCCGACAAATGTGATATCATGGAATAAGTTATGCCATCTGGGCCAGGCGAAGTTTGCTTGGTTGTTGATAAGGCTCTACGCAATTCTCCATTAGTTAAATCGGCGTTGTATGAAAGATTCTTTTTTGTACGAAAACGAAGAGGGATTCTTTCAGCTCTGTTTTTATAGGACAGGAAAGGTTCTGCATAGTTTTGCGCTCCGCATACAGAAGCAAAAGCCTCCGCCAAAACATCAGCCATTTCCTTCGAGTCATGAATTTCTTGGCCATCCTTTCTTAAATATGAAAGAGGATAGTCAGGATAAATTCCACACGCCTTTTTGACAAGTTTTCACATGTCCGTCACTGAAATAGATGAGTTAATGTTGGAAATAAGTTTAATACATGATTCTCTTTGAGCTTGGCGTCGAGTACGTCGAGCTATGGACTTGGCTCTTTGAAACGCAATTCGATTAGCAACAGTAGGATGTCTTCTGAACTCATTCTATGCTATTTGTTGATTCTTGTGTGTTTCCGTACACTGTCTATTCCACCACGTTTTTCTAAGCTTGGGAAATTTGTACTAGATTTGGGGATAGTTTCATCAGCTGCTCGAAGTATTGAAGCAGTCACATTATCAATTACAACATTAAGATCTGGATACTGTGCCATGTCCCATGTAATTTTGGCTCTGGTAGTAAAACTCGCCCAGTCTGCTTTGTCAAAAATATAACGTTCTGGACGTTGTGGAATTACGCGAGGTACTTTAACCCGAGTGAGGAAAATTGGAAAGTGATCACTCTCGCACAAGTCATTCCCCACTCGAAAAGTAAAAAACGGAGCAAGAGAGGCTGATTCCCCGGCAGCAAGATCTAAACAGTGAAAACTCCTGCTACCTAGGTGAAAATGCGTGTGTTCGCCATTATTTAAGAGACAAAGGGAATGATCAGATATGAACTCTTCAATTTGTCGTCCTCTGGAATTCACATTTTTACTACCCCAGATTGGATTGTGACCATTAAAATCGCCAATTATTATGAACGGAGTTGGCAGTTCAGTAACTAATCTATCTAGATCATGTCTATCAATAGCGGCATTAGGAGGCAAATAAAGAGAACAAACTGTAACTAAACGCGGTACTGCAATAAGGACTGCAACCGCTTGCAAATTTGTGTGAAGTGGAATTATTGAAGAGGGGTGATCATGGGAGACGAGGAGGGCGACGCCCCCTGAAGCTCGACCAGAATTACAATCTCTTCGAACCAAACTATGACGTTTTATTTTTTCTTCGTCGCCTGGTTTGAAATATGTCTCTTGAAATACTATGCAGACAGGGTGAAATTTATTAATGAAGTCTTTAATTTGGTACAGTTTGTTGTGGAAACCACGACAGTTCCATGAAATGTGTCCATTAACATCAGTGCTTAGTTTTAGATTTTTTTCTTAACTTTGCCTGCAGTAAAAGAGTTGGATTCGAGATCCATTTCAGATAATTCTGAAGAGGAAACATTAATGGATAGAACTTCCTCTGCAGGATGTGGTTTGAAAGTATCACTTGGTTTTAATTTCTTTGAAAAGTCTTTATTTGATGTAGAGCTGGTAGAAGGTTTACAGTGAAAATTATTAGGACTACTAGATGGCTTTCGAGAATCTTTAGACGAATTAATGCAGGAACTGGCTGATATCGTAACATGTTTTAAAGGAGGAACAAACACTTTCGTAATTTCGGGATCTGTCTGGGAACTGGAAAAAGTTGCTTTAGTTTTAGTGGCAGAAGAGTAAGATACACCTACTTTTGGTGTTCTTTCTGCAACAATCCTACGTGCTTCAGCGAATGAGATATTTTGTTTAGTCTTAACACTTTGCATTTCTTTTTCTTGGAGCCATTTCGGACAGGTACGAGAGTAGGCAGGGTGTGCACCATCACAATTGACACATTTAAAACTGTTTGCCTCACAGGTAGTAGTTTCATGGTCAGTAGAAGCGCATTGGGCACAAATGGGGGTTGTTCCTCGACATGCCGATTGCGAATGCCCATACTTCTGGCATTGGAAGCAACGCAATGGGTTAGGAACGTACAGGCGGACATTTCAATTTAGATACCCAGCTTTGATAGATTTCGGCAGTTGAGGTGTGCTAAATGTGAAAACCACATGTTGTGTAGGCAGTAATTTTCCATCGCGCCTGATATTTATACGACGGGCTGGACAAACCTTTTGAGCTGCAAAATTTGCTACTAACTCCATTTCCGAATGGGAGAGCAGTTCCTTTTGAGAGATAACTCCGCGAGAAAAATTCAGTCCCTTATGTAAGGAAGTTGTTATAGGCAACGTGCCCAACTGTGTTAGTTTCTCAAGTGTTGATGACTGAAGAGAAGTAGCCGTTTGAATCAGGAGATCTCCAGAACGTAATTTTTTAATGTCTTTGACTTCTCCAACGGTAGATGACATACGTTTACTAATAAAAAACGTTGACACATTATGAAATGAATTTGGTGTACTCATTACAAAGAATATTTACAATCAGAAATCATATCACGAGGTGAAACATGAGAGCCCATATGATATAGACAACAATTCAGGTCCGACGGCATCACCCACCACGGAGCCCAACAAGAGAAGGCAGCCACCGGCTCTGGACATCTCCAGCCTCGGCACTTGCCATGATGCTAGCCGGAACCTATACGCTGGGAGTCACCCCCGGGGACAGTGACCACCCTTAACGCCAAGCCCAAGGAGTGACCCCTTCGCTTGATCCCCTTGAGCAGACCAGCCAAATGTCTGGGCTGGTTGGTTGTTTGGGGTTTAATGGCGCAAGAGCCATTTTTGGCTAAACTGCGCCAAACGTATGGTAGATAGGCAGGATCACGGTGATAAAATATATGGTGTTATATTAAAAGAGGTAGATAAAATTCTAAAATAAATCTGAAATTCATAGTTGCATATGAAAAGAAATTCATGTTACCAAAAAATGGATAGATAAAGGATGAAAAGAGATTAAAAAATGCAAGTTTTAAAATACATCAGATGTAAAATATGTCTAAAATATCACATGGTGGGCAAAGATCAAGTAAAATTTCAAGGACGAAATCTATATAGAGAAAATGTTTAAAAAAATGAACGAACAAAATAAGTTAGTGGTAAAAAACAATTCAGTGTAGGTCATTTGTTTTTGAAAATATTTTTTTAAAAAAAGAAACAACGTGCAAAACAGAAGCAATAATGCTACCTGCTTTTATTTTTGTTTGCCTTTTCAGGTTTGGAAGGAAGTGGAGGATTGATAACTGCAGGCGAGTCCTCCAAGTCCTCCGACATGTTGTACTCTAAGGCCTCCTCTTCTGATGCAGAGGAGGAGCTCATCTCGGCATCAGCATCCGATTCCCGAGATTGTAAAATTTTTTTTCCAATGGAGGAAGGACAGCCATTGGTAAAAGCTCAATGTCAACAGAAGTAGGCCTAGTGGTTGGAAGAGGTTTCAATGTAGATTGATGGGTAGAAACGTTATCCTTTGTTGGAATAGGTTTAGTTATTTCACGGTGAGAGGTGGTGTAAAATTTTGCGATCTTTTCTGCTTTGGTGATGCTATGGTTTGTTTTAGTTGGAGAATCCATTTTCAGCTTCTTTTTATTTCTAACAAGTTGAAAATCAGTGAAGTCAGGCGAAGCCAACGCTTCTACACTGACCGGAGCAACAGATGGAGAGGATGGAATTGGCAAGTTGGTTACTGGAGGAGATGCTGTTGCAGTAGAATCAGATGGTTTAGAACGATTAACAGCAGAGGCATCCGGAGTTTTTTGGACGGATGGTGCAGAAAATGATTTTTTTACTACAGAAACGTAACTATTTCCGGGAGTGGGTGTCTGTGAACTTACAAGTTTCCTTGCTTCTGGATAAGATATGTTTTTTTTATTGGATATTGGTTTTTTGTGGATATAATTTCTTTCTCTCGTTTCCAGGCAATACAGTTTCGAGAAAAAGTGTGCTCCCCCTTACAGTTAACACACTTCTCTGAGCGGGTGCAATCGGTACTTTCATGTCCGACTTCAGCACAACGGGCGCAGGTGAGTGTCCCGCGGCAAGAAGTTTTCGAATGTCCGAAACGTTGGCACTTGAAACAGCGGAGTGAGTTGGGTATATATGTCCTGACAGAAAGGCGCATATATCCGGCCTTAATATTTTCAGGTAATTTGGCGGAGTTAAAAGTGAGTATTAGGTGCTTAGTATTTAGGAGCTGGCCATCCCTCCGTATTGATATACGCCGTACATGGCTCACCCCCTGACCTTGCAATTCATTAAGGATTTCTTCTGTTGGAACATTGAGCAATTCTCCGCAGGTGATAACTCCCTTGGAGGAATTCAAAGTTGCATGTGAAGAGACAGTTATGGGAATATTGGAAAAATGTTTTAGTTTGAATATTTGATCAGATTGTTTTCTAGACTGAACTTCGACCAGCAAGTCGCCGGATCGAAGCTTTTTAGTAGATTTGACATCACCGATACTACCAGTTATGGCTTTTTCTACCAGAAATGGAGACACGGAATGAAATGATTCATCACTAGTTGATACTCGTTTGATCAGAAAGAAGGTTGGAAAATTTGATGAAGAATTGGTTGCAATTTGTTGCCCACTGAAGGGACCAGATTTTTTTCCCCATACGACATTTGTTGGGATTCAGGCCCGACGGCACCGCCCACCACGGAGCCCAACAAGGGAAGGCAGCCACCGGCTCTGGGTATTCCCAGCCTCGGCGCTTACCTTGGTGCTAGCCGGAACCTATACGCTCAGGATCACCCCCGGGGACAGTGACCACCCTTAACGCCAAGCCCAAGGAGTGATCCCTTCGCTTGATCCCCTTGAGCAGACCAGCCATGCGACTGGGATACCAGCCGATTGATACACAGGGGACCAAAATGTACCATCCGTCTAATGGGTCGCCACGCACGGCCAACACGTGGGGGTATATTGCTGTCCATGAGAAGCAGGAAGCAAACAGAGCGGCAACAGCTTCTCATGGAGAGCTCCCTCGCCTACCCTCGAGGTAAAGAAATAAAGCAATAAACTCAAGTGGAGGAAAAAACGGAAGGAGACAAGACACTAGGGTACCTCGGGGGCGTGAATCCCGTCACATCTATAGAAGATGTGCCCCTGAGGGGCTTCTGATAAAGAGGAGGAGCTCATCTAGGCATCCGCATCAGATTCCCGAGATTGCAAAACTGTTTTCTAATGGAGGGAGAACAGCCATAGGTAAAAGTTGAGTGTCGACAGAAGTGGGTGCCAAATGTCTGGGATACCGGCCGATTGATACACCGGGGACCGAAATGTACCACCCGTCTAATAGGTCGCCACGCACGGTCAACACGTGGGGTATATTGCTGTCCATGAGAAGCAGGAAGCAAACAGAGCGGCGGCAGCTTCTCATGGAGAGCTGCCTCGCCTACCCTAGAGGGAAGGAAAAAACAAAAGTCAAAAGCAGGAGATGGAGGGAGGTTGAATTTGAAAGGAGGCCAGACACTAGGGTACCTCGGGGTCGTGAAGCCCGTCGCACCTGAAGATGTACCCCTGAGGGGATATTGTTTCTTGAAACTGCGACGGCTTGCGTTCCCATAAACAAAACATTAAATCAATTATGAATAAATTTCAACCAATTTGTTTGGGATTGCAAGAAACATATTTGAAACCCCATTTCTCTGCTAAATTCAAAAACTATACAACGTACAGAAATGCTTTTCAACAAGACTCTCCAGCATCTGGAGGAGTGACCGGTTTAACTTCATGTCAAATACCATCTAAACCATTTCCCTTAAACACACAATTACTAGCAGTTGCCTTACAAATACTATTTAATAGTAGAATAACAGTCTGTTATTTATATCTCCCTTCCAGAGATCATATTGAGCAGAGACATTTTGATGAGCTAATTTTGCAACTCCCTAGCCCTTTGTTCTTGAGATGTGATTTTAATGGCCATAACACTCTTTGGGGTAGTACTGATACAAATCCAAGAGGACGTCAAATTGAAACTCTTATTGAAGATCATTGTCTGTGCCTCTTGAATGACAATAGCTATACGCACTTTCATCAGGTTCCTCAAACATTTCATAAAATCGACCTCGTCATGTGTTCTCCTTCACTGGCTCTATACTGGAAATTTTCAACCTCTACAAATCTTTAATAGTGATCATTATCCAATTGCATTCACATATATAAAAATGACCTGCCATTCCTAAAACGCCCGGTTATGTACATTTTTAGTAAAGCAAACAGGCCATTATTCGAATCCTGACATGGTTGATAAAAATTCAATAGATGTGGTAGTTAACGAAATTACTGATTGAATAATCTCAGCAGCAGATAGCAGTATCCCCAGAACATCGGGGAACATCCCAAAGCTGAGCAAGCCATGGTGGAATATTGAATGCGAAACCTGCCAAAACTCACTTGAAAAATCATGATATAACTTTAGGAGATATCTCACCACTCGCAACTTAATTAAATTTAAAAAAGCTAGAGCTAAATTTCGTCAAATTAGTAGACGTAGTATGAACACAACATGGTGTTCATATGTAAATTCCATCACTGGACACCTTTCCTCAAAGATTGTTTGGGAGAAAGTGAGAAAAATCTTTGGCTGTTATTCTGATACCCAGAACATATTTTTAAATTACAATGGACAGATAATTTCTGATGCCAAGAAAATTGCAAATGTAATAGGACAAACTCTCTCTGAAGTTTGAGTTCGTTTTGATTTTCTGGCCATTGTTGGCTATACTGCGCCAAACTATATTAAGTTATCTACGTAAAAATGTAAAAGCTTCAACTATATAAAAACAATGGGGAAAACTTTTCAAAAAACCGAAGTAATGTTTAAATATGTGGATGAAAACCTATTGACTTTAAAAATGCTAAAAGATTTGCATGTGGGGTTTTGCCCAATAAAATAGAAATCTCTATTGTACGAGTTCTAAAATAATGCAAACGTTGGGAATTAAAATTTGGACATTCAGTTAAAATGTGGTGAACTGACATAATGCAGTTGCATTGGGAGCACATTGGTGCCTGTTCCCCTAAAAGCAAATGACGATGAGTGAATCTAGTGTGACCTATACGTAAACGTGTTAAGATTGTGTCTGTCTTTCTGTTTGATTGAGATGGCCAAGGTTCTACACGAGGTTTAACAGTGTGAAGCTTGTTTTTCTATCAAATGCTCCCACTGAGCCTGCCATTTTGAATGATGGAACATTGTGATGCGTTTTTAAAAATCATTTAAAAAGGTATAGTAGCATTAGTTGAGGTAATCACTAATTTAGCGTCCCTATCTGCTTTCTCGTTGCCCACAATTCCAACATGAGCTGGTACCCAACATAGTAAAACCACGAGAATCGAGTTTATCTAAAAGGCTTAAAACATTTAAAACCAAAGGACTTTTATGAGAATGAATATGATTTGAAATAAGAGATTTTAAAACATTTAGTGAATATGTGTAAATAATATATTTATTTTGTGGTCTGTCACATATTTCTTCCAAAGCATATAAAACGGCAGTTATCTCTGTGGCGAAAACGGAACAAATTGCATGTAGTTTAAAAGAAAAAGTTGCGCCTGGAAAAATAACCGCAATGAAACATGGTCAGCTGATTTTGAACCATCTGTATAAATTGGAATGAAATTATATTTCTGTCTATGTTCATTAAAAATGCGATGATAGATGATATCAGCTGCGTCAGATTTGATAAAAGATTGAAAAGGATTTAAAGATTGTACAACGGGAATTCTCCAAGGAGGAAAATTATTTTTTGGATGTGGAGTTACTTGAAGGCAAAGTAAATTTAAATCTAAAAGAATATCATAAACTCTCGTAAAAAATACAGCGATAAATTATTTCCTAGCTTCTTGTAATCGAACAAGAAAAATACGAAGTTTAAAATTATGAAATGGATGACATGTATTGGATTTGATTCTAAAATAGTATTTCAGTGATAAAATATTTCTTCTAAAAGTAAGTGAAGGTTCAGAGCAGTCAACGTATAGACTCTGAACTGGAGATTCTAAAAGCTCCCGAACAAAGTCGAAGAGCTGTGTGATGAACGGGGTCTAGTTTTTGCAAAACACTTTTCCTAGCGGATCCATAAATCTCGCAACCATAATCAATCTTAGACAGTACTGTAGTTTTATAAATTTTTATCATAGAATTTCTATCAGCTCCCCAAGATGTAGTCGATAAGACTTTTAAAATATTTAACGACTTCTCGCACTTTTTCCTCAATAGCTTTATACGAGGGAGAAATGTTAGCTTTCTGTCGAAAGTGATGCCCAAAAAACGAATTTCGTTTACAAATGGAATTATTTCGTCATTTAGTTTAATTTCTGTATCAAAATGAAGACTACTTTTTCAACAGAAATGAACACCTGCTGTTTTCGATGAAGAGATGGTATAACAATTATTATTGCACCACTGCGTGACACTATTCACTGCAATTTGTAATTGTCGCTGTATAAAATTCATATGCATCCCTGTACAAGAAATATAAAGATCGTCTATATACAAAAAACCCTTCACAGAAGGTGGCAGTTGTTTTAAAATATTGTTAATTTTTAAAATTAAAAGTGTCACACTTAAAACGCTACCCTGAGGAACACCCTCCTCTTGAATAAAAAAAGTCTGAAAATTCGGATTCCGCTTTGACCTGGAATCTCTTAAGCTGTAAAAGGTTATTTATAAAAATTGGAAGGTTACCTCTTAACCCAAGGTCGTGTAGATCTTTTAAAATGCCATATCTCCAGGTCGTATCGTACGCTTTTTCAATATAAAAAAGGATGGCAATGAGATGCTTTCTCTGTAAAAATGCAAGGCGTATGTCCGTTTCAAGTGCAAGTAGGTTGTAGATGGTGCTCCGACCTGTCCTAAATCCACTCTGGGATGGATGAAGATGATTTTTAACCTCCATGTAATAAATCAATCTTTTGTTTATCATTCTTTCAAATAATTTACATAAACAAGAATTCAAAGCTATTGGGCGATAGTTTGATGGGTTTGTCGGATCTTTGCCTGGTTTTAACAATGGAATTATGATAGCCTGTTTCCAAAGAGTAAGAAAGTAATGTTCACGCCAAATACGATTATAGAGATTTAATATTTTGCGATGCTATTGATAAGTGTTTGATCATACTGTAACTAATTTTGTCTGGACCGGGAAAGGAATCGTGAACATTGGAAAGAGACGATTGAAATTCCATGAAGGTGAAATCGCAGTTGTAAGGTTGGTTTGCTCGAGAAATAAAATTTAACATTTGTTTTTTTTTTCTTTCTTTTTTGTTTAAAATGGAAGGATGATAAATTTGGTTGCTAGATGTATGTGCTAAAGTTGAGGTTATGGAATTTGCAATGTCTTTTAAATTTGATATTGTATTTCCCTCAAATTAAAACTGAAATAGCATTTGCAGACACCTGAAGATTTTTAACTTTGTTCCCCAGCTGGCGGCTAGATATCTTTGAGTTGAGGCTAGAAACAAATTTTCTCCATGACTCCCTTTGACTGCGTCGTTGGATCCTTTTAAGTTCTGCTTTGGTTTTTTGAAATTTATGAAATTTGCAGTTGAAGGGTGTCTGCGAAATACACCCCAAGCTTTCTTTTGTTTTTTACGGCCCTGCTGGCAATCTGCATTCCACCAAGGCTTATTTTGTTTTCTTCGCATACCAGACGTCTTCTGAATGGAGTTGTCTGCTGCTTCAATTATACCATTTACTACATAGTCTATTGCTTGATCTATTGTGGGAAAATTTAATTATATCTGAATTTATATTAGCAAGAGAGGTGAATTTGTGCCAATTAGCTGCATTAAAAATATATTTAGGTGGACGGAAATGGCTAGCTGGATTGTGTCTACTGTCAGTTAAGATTAAAGGAAAGTGGTTGCTATTGTATAAGTCATTGTCTACTGTCAAACTTAAAAAAAGGTAAGAGGGGCGGAGAACAAATGGCGAGTTGGTTGTATTGGGTTTTATGGCGCAAGAGCCAGATTTGGCCATACTGCACCAAACAGATGGTGATAACAGAACAGTGTTACAAAAGTTCCAAGTTACAAAATAAAACACTAAAATGTAAAAGAGAATATCAAAACGAGTAAGCACACTTATAACAATGTCTTTATCTTCCATGTATAAAAATCTTTTAAAAGATGCTTTTCCAACAATGTTAAAAGGAAACAATTTTAAGAAGCAGAAAAAACAAAGGAAGCAAAAAGTTTGAAAACAAACAGTCTCGCACGAAATGTAAAATTACTGCAGTCTCTTAATTTGGTGTTTCTTTAGGTACTTATTATGCACAGGAGTACTTAATTCCTGCTCATTATAAAATTCTTTAAAATCTACCCATCGAAATGGGCATTTTTTAACTCTGTTTAAAGGCAGTTTTATCAGCTACGGTGGTACTAGTCGGGGATTGTTGCTGAAGAACAGGTGGTGTTTCGTCAATAGTTTCGTGAGGATTATATTCAATAGCATTATATGATTCTGTTTCATTGTCAGAGCTATGAATGGAAACATTATCTGTTGTCATAGGTTCAGGTTCAGTGGTCGCGGCAGAAGGCAATGTACTATTATCTACTGTGAATACTTCTGCATTTGCTTTTGATTTAGGATAATTACTTACCTGCATCGAGACAGGATTGGAAACTTGAAGAGGAGAGGTTTTCCAAAACTTGGAGGCCACAACGGAATTTGTTTTATTTTCTGCAACTGTTACAGATGTAGATGGTTTATTAGCTTTTTTCTTTTTACCTGTAGTAAAATTTGAGAAATCATTTGAACCAGTGCCAAATGTCATTTTAGAACATTGCTGTTTTGGATCGGAAGCTTTCAATAATGTAAGGGGAGGTACGTGCACATTAGTAAGTTTTTCATCTGTTTGGGTTTCAACTGTAGAAAGCAGAAAAGAAGTTTGCTCTCCCTTACAGTTAGCACACTTCTCTGTGCGGGTGCAATCGGTACTTTCATGTCCGACTTCTGCACAACGGGTGCAGGCGAGTGTCCCACGGCAAGAAGTTTTCGAATGTCCGAACGTTGGCACTTCAAACAGCGGACTGACCATCCCTCCGTATTGATATACGCCGTACATGGCTCACCCCCTGACATTGCGTTCTTTAAGGATTTCTTCGGTAGGAACATTAAGCTTTTCTCCGCAGGTGATAACTCCCTTGGAGGAATTCAAAGTTCCATGTGGAGAGAGTTACTAGAATATTGGAAAATGTTTTAAGTTTAATTTGTTCTGATTGTTTTCGCGATTGAACTTCGACCAGCAAGTCGCCGGATCGAAGCTTTTTAGTGGATTTTACATCACCTATGCTACCAGTTATGGCTCTTTCAACCAGAAATGGAGACACGGAATGGAATGTTTCATTACACGTAGAAATTCGTTTTATTAGAAAAAAGGTAGGAAAATTTGTTGCTGAAGATTTTGATACAATATGTTGCCCACTGAAGGGACCCGATTTCCCCCCCCCATACGACATTTGTTGGGATTCAGGCCCGACGGCACCGCCCACCACGGAGCCCAACAAGGGAAGGCAGTCACCGGCTCTGGGTATTCCCAGCCTCGGCGCTTACCTTGGTGGTAGCCGGAACCTATACGCTCAGGATCACCCCCGGGGACAGTGACCACCCTTAACGCCAAACCCAAGGAGTGACCCCTTCGCTTGATCTCCTTGAGCATACCAGCCAAGTGACTGGAATACCGGCCGATTGATACTCCGGGGACCGAAATGTACCACCCTAAATGTCTAATAGGTCGCCACGCACGGCCAACACGTGGGGGTAATTTGCTGTCCGTGAGAAACAGGAAGCAAACAGAGCGGCAACAGCTTCTCACCGAGAGCTCCCTCGCCTACCCTCAAGGGAAGGAAGAAAAAAGCAAAAACTCAAAAGGGAGGAGAAAGCGGAAAGAGAAATAGACAATAGGGTACCTCGGGGTCGTGAAGCCCGTCACACCTGGAGTAGATGTGCCCCTGAGGGGCAACAAGAAAAAGGAGAAACATTTGAAAAATTTTCATCTTTCTCAGTGATGCGCTTAATGATAAAGAAGGTATCGAATTTATTTATAGAAGATTGCCCACTGAAGGGAGGTTGCTTGAGAGGACCCATGCAAGGTTTGAAAAGTGATTCAGGTCCCGATGGCAACGCCCACCACAGAGCCCAACAAGGGAAGGTAGTTACCGGCTCTGAACTATCTCAGCCTCGGCACTTGCCTTGGTGCTAGCCAGAACCTATACGCTCAGAGTCATCTCCAGAAACGTTGATCACCTTTAACGCCAAGCCCCAGAGAATGACCCTTTCGCTTGATCCCTAGCAGACTAACCAGACGATTAGGATACCAGCCGAATTGATACACCGGGGATCAACAGTGCACCACCCGTCTAAAGGGTCGCCACGCACGGCCAACACATGGGGGTATTTGGCTGTCCATGAGAAGCAGGAAGCAAACAGAGAGGCAACAGCTCCTCATGGAGAGCTCCCTCGCCTACCCTCGAGGGAAAGAAGGAAATAGCATAGACAAAAACGGAAGGAGGAATAGACATTAGGGTACCTCGGGGTCGGGAATCCCGTCACATCTAGAGAAGATGTGCCTCTAAGGGGTTCTAGAAAACAGACCCATCGTTGAATTACCTGTTTTCTTAATAATCTTATACGAGAGAAATAAATGAAATACTACATTCCTATTTACTGTTAACGAAATAAAATGAATAATTAAAATATTAATCTAGTTTTTGACTAAAAATGGTAACTAATTCATTCATTAGTGTTAAAGAAGTCAGGTTAAGTCTTCCTTTTCTACCGAGTGTAATCGCCTGTTCTGATCCCTAAGTTCTTAATTGGGAAATTTTGCTCCAATCGTGTGACTTAATCCCCAACTGTGTGACAACTATGCTTCGGGCCTGCGTTGTCTTGGGCATGTCCTGCTAGGAATATTGAAATATTTGAAGAAAGTAACAATATAAGGCATTCAGTTTCATTTTATTTGCGTGTGTAACTTATACAGATATTTTTAAGTTTGATTATTTTTGAAAATTCGAATACCTCCTTTTCTAAAACAATTTTTATTCGAACCCTGAAAGAGATTTTATGAAAAAATTATCTTTTTTGGCAACACCCAAATACCGAGTATTTAAAATGTCACTGACGTGTTTTTCGTTCTACTCGGGCATTTTGCGATTCTTTCAAAAAGTCAGCACGATTTTCTAATGCGAGTGTACTTTGTTTAATATTTGTAAATAGTTTAGGGAGTATTTTTTATTAACCTTTGCTTCAGTTCGTACTAACAACTTTTGTTGACCAAGAGCAGTCAAGTTTATCACTTAGTTGTTTCAATTTTCCTAGTTCTCATGTCTGAATTCATGGTAAGTACGATTTGCTTTCTATATTTTTTTAAGTAATGAACTTGAGCACATTTTAAAAATGTTGTTTAGGAATGTAACCCGAATTGGAAATTGGTATGCATCTTTCTTGCGACCTAAAAAATTTTTATTTTTACATTTCGTAGAGTTTCTTTCAATTCTACTTGTGCTACTTTAAAAGGTGCACTACTGTGTGTCGCGATCATTGCATGCCACGTTTCACAAATTTGAAACTGAATTCGACTTGGAGATTTTGATGATTGTCCATGTTTATAACTTCCCAAGTCGTAAAACCTTTTTTGTGCTTTTGTCTTTGAACCCAATAATTCAAACACAAAAAGTGAAAAGAGTAAAATCTCTCGTTTGCAGTCTTTACAATAAAAGAGTAGATTTTATGACATTTCGAACGAAATCCGTCATAGGGAAGTTAAGTATTTCTCTTCAAGTAAATAAATACAAAAACAACTCCCAGAGACATGACGGTGGGCTTGCAATGATTTAAGAATGTATATCTTTTGAGGGAGAGTTGGTTAAACTAAACAGACCTATATAATGTAATGCAAGATTGTTTGGAATTCATAAAGTTATATAAAAGCAAATTACATTTGAGGATTATGGATTTATATTTCAAGATGAGAATGACCCTAAACACATAGTCAACATTTTGAAACGGTGTTTTATATTAAACTCTTTAATGACGCCCTTCAATATCGAGGCTTGAATTGTTTTAAGAATTCGGGAGAAGTTTTGGATGTGCAAATGAGGAAATATTTAAAACTAAACTAATCTGGAGCAATCTTTCGGAAAGAGGGAAAAATCAGCATGGAAATGCAGCATAAATCATAGTGGGATAAAATGACCGCCGATTATAAGCCTTAACTGAAGCAAGGGGTATGCATACCAAATTCTATAAGCCTCTCAGAATCTTAAAAATATTTTCCTTATTTTTTTTTTAATTGCTTGTGTGCAAATCCTTTTTGTCGTTACAAATGTGCATTCACGTATTTCTATCTCTTAATGTATATTTAAAGAGTGATCATAAATTAGTTATTGTATGTTTATATTCTGCGTTCGTAATTCGGGTTGTGTCTATTATATTAAGACTAAAATCGTATTGTATGCAAATATATGTTTTGCTGACTGTATTTTCTGATCCTTATCTTGTTTTTGTTGCATAATAAATGCATGTTTTAAAACATCACTTTAGTTATTGATCAATTTTAGATTGTTTTGAAATTGAGGATTCGAATTTTTCTATCTAAAATTTTGCGTATCAGAAGTCTCTGTTAACCCTTTAAGACCGAATCAGCACGATCGTGCGGGTTAGACATTAGTCAGCATTTCTGCTTCCTGAAGAGTTGTATTTAACAAATACCGGAAAGTAACGATTGTTCTAGTTTCCAGAATATCAATAGTATCTAGTTTTCTCAAAAGACGGCAGAGACAGTACATATTTCAATTATAATCACGTGAAATCTGGTTGCAAAAAATTCGCTCTAAACATTAGAATTATTTATCTGTCGCAATTAGTTAATTATTAATACATATTTAATTGCTTAGATACCAATTGTTAATTTAATGTTCATATAAATGAAAAATATTAAAATATGTTAGTTAAGAGTTAATATAATTACACTTTAGGCGTAATATTTGTTTACCCGCACGATCGCGCGGGTTCGGCTTTATTTGAGCTCACAGTCCGAAAATCGACTTCCTTTCTGTAGTGTCTTCTCGCGTGATCCTATGCATACATCGGTGTTTTCTTTCGACTGTATCACTAAATAACGACCTTAAGACTTGAAATGGGTACTATATTAAGAAAAAAAATTTAACTTAAAAAATACATGGTTCATTTCCTATGACCTAAAAATGAAATATTTTATATATAAATAATTTTTAATGCTTTCAGCTTTTTTTCCCCAAAAGAGTTTCATGAAATATGTCCCACCGCCTCCAACGGTCTCCCTATGCACACCTCGTTGATTTCTTTTGACTATATCACTAAGTAACGGCCTTAAGACTTGAAATGAGTACTATATTAAGAAAATAAAATTTTAACTTAAAAAATACATGGTTCATCTCCTATCCCATAAAAATGAAATATTTTACATATAAACAATTTTTTTCTGCTTTTAGCTTTTTTTCAAGAGTTTCACGAAATATATCCCACAGCCTCCAACGATTTTCAGTATTACTCGAGGAACTTCCGCAAACCGCATTGTCATTTTTACCGTATCAGCACTCAAATGTGACAAGCTCTTTCAAAGTATTTTGAAGGATCTCTTTGAAAGCTTCGTAACAAAGGATTCCACACTTGGATTTCCCTCTATCATTGACCCTTCAGGGGCACATCTTCTCTAGATGTGACGGGCTTCACGACCTCGAGGTACCCTAGTGTCTGGTCTCCTTTCTGGTTTTTCCTCTCCTTCAGTTTAGCTTTTTCCTTCCTTCCCTCGAGGGTAGGCGAGGGAGCTCTCCATGAGAAGCTGTTGCCACTCTGTTTGCTTCCTGCTCCTCATGGACAGCAACATACCCCCACGTGTTGGCCGTGCGTGGCAACCCATTGGACGGATGGTACATTTTGGTCCCTGGTGTATCAATCGGCTGGTATCCCAGCCACTTGGCTGGTCTGCTCAAGGGGATCAAGCGACAGTGGTCAACTTCTGGGACTCTGCGTTAAGGGTGGTAGACGTTCCTGGAAGTGACCCTTAGCGTATAGGCCCTGGCTAGCATACAAGGCAAGTACTGAGGCTGGGGATACCCAGAGCCAGCAACTGCCTTCTCTTGTTGGGCTCCATGGTGGGCGGTGCCGTCGGGGCCCGAATCCTTATCTCTTATCGCATGGGTTCTTTCGTTAAACAAACCGACTTGAATACTTCGTTGAAATCAAATGAATTGCCAAGACGTCTCCCAAAATTCCTTTTTCTTCATAATGAAGAGGATAAACTGAGAAATATGTCTCCTTTCCTAATTCAAAAACATATATACCTTTGCTGGAAATGTACAATCTGTAAAAAAATGAAATCTGGTGATTTACTAGTAGAATCTTCCTCACTTCGGCAATCTGAACAACTCTTGTCCATCACAAAATTTGGTGACATTCCAATTACAGTCTCTGCTCATGCATCTCTCAACTATACAAGAGGAGTGATGTCGAGTGACGAGTTTTTGATGGTTAGTGACTCTGAATTTGTATGAGAGTTTGAAGCTCAAAAAGTGATTGCAGCACGCCGCATCACTTTGAAAAGAGATGGACAAATCATCCCAACTCGTCATGTCATTAACGTTCGACACACCAGTTCTCCCGAAAAAAATTACTGCCGGTTATATTAGTTGTGACATCCGTCCTTACATACCAAATCCTGTTCGCTGCTTCAAATGTCAGCGATTTGGGCACACTAAAACTGCATGCCATGGATCCTCTGCTCTCTGTCCCCGCTGTTCTGAACCGGGACACGAAGAAACAATGTCAAAATCCGGAAAAATGTTTTAATTGTAAGGGAAATCATGCTTCATACTCAAAAACTTGTCCCAAATGGAAGCTAGAAAAGGAAATTCAATCCGTTAAAGTGACCAGAAATATATCTATCCAGGAAGCCCGTAAAATTGTACATGATCGAACTCCTAAAACAAATCATTCGTACTCTGCAGCTTTGAAAACGATTAAAAATCCGGACACTTGAACGAATTCAGACTCCAACAGACACGACAGATCCAAAACCTTCTACTTCTGCATCAAAAAATGAAGAAACTATTACGGTAAAATTATCAGACTGATTAGCATTACTTAAAGCTCATAAACTCTCTCTGGAAAAGGAAAAAACAAATGACAAAAAACAGGAATTTCTCAAACCGGCTCCTAAAAACAAGCGGCCAAAGGAAGACCACACAAATTCTACGGGGAAAAACTCAAATGTGAAAATGAAATCGAACCCCAATAAAACAAAATCTCAAAACAAAGAGCCTGAGAGTGATCTGCAGACATCGGATAATTCTATAAGTGAAATGGAGCTTAGTGAGGAGGTTAATTTAGCCTCCTTTAAGTCTCCAACAATTATGAACTCCAATTTTAAATCCAAATTTTTTAAAAAACCCAAGTAATGGCACTACAAATTGTTTCTTGGAACTGCCATGGCTTGCAAACTCATAAAGAGGACATCAAATCGATAATTAATAAATTTCAACCAATTTGCTTGGGTTTGCAGGAAACTTATCTGAAATCCAATTTGTCTGCTAAATTCAAAAACTATATCACACAGAGAAATGACTTTCAGCAAGGTTCTCGAGCATCTGGAGGTGTGGCCTGCCTAACTTCATGCCAAATACCTTCCAAACCAATTCTTCCAAACACACAGTTTCAAGCAGTAGCTATACAAATTCAACTAAATATTCTAATAACAGTATGCTACTTGTATCTCCCCCCCCCCAGAGTTCATTTGAGAAGAGACATCTTGATGAGCTAATTCGGCAACTCCCCAGCCCTTTTTTCTTGTTAGGCGATTTTAATGGCCATAACACTCTTTGGGGTAATACCGACACAAATCCAAGAGGATGCCAAATTGAAACCCTTGTTGAGGACCATGGTCTGTGCCTCTTGAATGACAATAGTTATACACACTTTCATCAGGCTTTTCAAACATTTCATACAATTGACCTCGCCATATGTTCTCCTTCTCTGGTTCCATACTGGAAATTTTCAACCTGTACAAATCTTTTTAATAGTGATCATTTTCCAATCGTACTAACATATGTAAAAAATGACTTTCCATTCCCAAAACGACCAGTTAAATACATCTTTGGAAAAGCAGACTGGCCATTATTTGAGTCCTTGAGTCAATTAACTCCAAACATGGTCGACAAAGATTCAATAGATATTGCAGTTAACACAATTACTGATTGCATAATCTCCTCAGCTGATAACAGTATTCCCAAAACATCAGGGAACATTCCAAAGCTGTGCAAGCCATGGTGGAATACTGAATGCGACACTTGCCAAAAAACACTTGAAAAGGCTTGGTATAACTTCAGGAGATATCCCACCACTCACAACTAATTCAATTTAAAAAGGCTAGAGCCAAATTCCGTCAAATCAGAAGACGAAGTATGAACACAACATGGTGTTCCTATGTAAACTCCATCACTAGACAAGTTTCCTCAAAAGTAGTTTGGGACAAAGTAAGAAAAATTTTCGGTTATTATTCCGATACACAGAATATATCGTTTTTAAATTATAATGGACAGGTCATTTCAGATGCCAAAGAAATTGGAAATGTAATAGGTCAAACTCTGAAATATCAAGCGGATCCTCTTATCCAAATGATTTTATTGCTTTTAAAAAACGTGAAGAACAAAAATCGGTGGATTTTCTGCCTTCATATGTAGAAGATTATAACTCTACCTTTTCCTACCATGAACTGAAAGATGCGCTAAGGAAATCCAATCCAACATCACCTGGGCCAGATCAAATTCATAATAACATGCTTAAACACCTTGGTGAATCTTCTTTACTAACAATTCTACTTTTGTTCAATAGAATCTGGCAAGAGAGGGTTTTCCCACTTTCCTGGCTAAAAGCTATTGTTGTACCCATCCCTAAACCAGGGAAGGACAAGCAAGACCCGAATAATTATCGACCAATCGCTTTGACAAGCTGTCTTAGCAAGTTATTGGAACGCATGGTTAGTGCCCGACTGATGCATGTTTTGGAGAGGAGTAAATGGTTTGTCCCTTCTCAAAGTGGATTTCGTAGAAGGCGAAATACCATAGACAATTTATTGAAGCTGGAAACGGCCATTCGAGAAGCCTTCGTGCGCAAAAAACACCTTGTGTCGATATTTTTCGACATCGAAAAAGCGTACGATCGCACATGGCGATATGGAATTTTAAAAGATCTCTCTGACATTGGTTTAAAAGGAAACTTGCCACTTTTTATTAAAAACTTTCTACAGACAAGAATCTTCCAAATTCGCATTGGTAACATTTTATCGGATAATTTTAATCAACAAGAAGGCATCCCACAAGGAAGTGTTCCAAGTGTGTTATTGTTTATCATCAAAATTAATGGCATAGTGTCAAAACTTCCTGCATATGTCAATAGTACGCTTTTTGTAGATGACATACAAATTCACTGCGCTGGTGATGACATGGGCTTTATTCAAAGGCAATTACAAACGGCTATTAACAACATGCCTGATTGGACATCAAAAAATGGTTTTATTTTCTCGCCACAAAAACAGTCTGTATGCATTTTTGTAGAAGGCGAGGATTACATCCAGATCCAGACTTCCAGTTAAATGGGTCACCTATTCCTATTGTGCAGGAGACTAAATTTTTAGGAATTATATTTGATACAAAACTAACATTTCGTTCACATATCAAACACTTAAAAACAAAATGCATCCGGACCTTAAACATCATGAAAGTCCTGTCGGGCACCTCTTGGGGTGCGAACAGAGTTTCGCTGATGAGGATCTATAGATCTCTTGTTCGTTCGAAGCTGGACTATGGAGTGCCAGTATATGGCTCTGCTGCCATGTCCACTTTAAAAATGTTAGACTCTGTCCATCACCAAGGACTTCGTATAGCTACTGGGGCATTTAGAACTACCCCAATTCCTAGTCTTCATGTCATAAGTGGTGAAGCATCTTTAGAACTTCGACGCCACAGACTATCTCTCTCGTACTTTTATAAAATTAAGAGCGATGAGTCTCATCCTCAACATTACAAGGTTATAAACCCCATTTTTGGGTCTTTATTTTCAGTCAGACTATCTTTTATTCCAACTTTTGGCTTCAGAATTGGGGAAATCTTGAGGTACTTTGAAATTGAAGACTTTCCAGTGGTCTCAAATGTTGAAGATCCCCCTCCTTGGAAGGAGACGCAACTTGATTTTATTGACGATTTTTTACACTTTTTTAAACCAAGTACATCTGATATAGTATTTCAGCAACATTTCTATGACCACAGGCAACACTATTCTGATTATATCCCTATATACACCGACGGTTCGAAATCTGACAATCATGTCGGTTCGGCTGCTGTTTTTCCAGATTTCACAATCGCTGAGACACTTCACCCTTTCTGCTCTGTTTACACATCTGAACTCTATGCAATCTACTTGGAGCTTTTGAAAATTAGTATATTGAATTTTAAAAAAGCCATTATTTATACAGATTCTAGGAGTGGCATTAATGCTCTAAGAAGTGCTAAACATAATAAGCATCCTTTAGTGATGCAATGCCTTCACCTCCATCATACACTCAAAAAATCCAAAATCAAATACTGTTGGATTCCTGGACATGTAGGAATTCCAGGAAATGAGCGTGCGGATAAGGCCGCAAAGAGTGCTAATGCATCTCGAGAAGAGTTTGTGCCTTTGATTGATGCCTTGCAGGCCGTTAAGCTATCTCAACATCGAGTATGGCAAAGAATCTGGGACGGGCAGTCAAACAATAAACTTTATAAAATACAGCCTTCAATCAAAGGTTTTGGAAACCTCACTATTAGGAAACACGATGTCATTTTGACAAGGCTAAGAGTAGGACATACATTTTTAACTCATCGCCACCTTTTACATTCTGATCCAGCCCCTATATGCAACGGGTGCAACTGCATTTTAAGTGTTGAGCATATTTTATGCCAGTGTAAAAACTTTTATTCTCAAAGACAAGCTCACTTTGGAGCACATATCATTGATTTAATTGACATCTTGGGGACCAATCCTGGCGTCAATGTTTTTACTTTTTTAAAGGAAGTACAATTTTTTAAATTCATTTAGTTCTCTCAATTACAGCATTTTAAAATTTTTATGCGACTTGAAAACAACGAACGTTTGGCGCAGTATGGCCAAATTGGCCCTTGTGCCATTAAAACCACACCAACCAACCAACCAACCTCTGTCATAGAAATCCTATCATCTTCCTTAGTTTACTATTGGGGCAGCAAGAAGAATTTGGTGTCAGTACATGTATTTGTAATTATTCAGTTCGGACAAAGAAAGTAGGTACAAAAGCAGTCAGAACTGACGCTATGATCAGCGATCACGTATGTACATCTGAAAATACCGCCAGTCCAAATTATAGTGGGAAACGATGGGTGGTCCTTCCTTTAATATAATCAGTATATGAAAGGAATTTGCACACAATAGACATTGTCGGAGGAAATACAGGGAGATTTTCTAAAGAAGCAGAGGATTGAAGGGGGCCATCCGACATCTCGTGAAGGCACTGCAATTTCTATTGTGCAAGAACGAATGAAAAGCGAACAACCAGATATTGCATGATCCGTGAAGTTTCATTTGCCTTCTAAAAATACAGGAGAATCCCTTATTTCAGAAGAAAGCACTTCTAAAACTCGGTGTGAGAAATGTGAGGTATATTTATGTTTATCAAAAACAAAAGATTTGTTTCAAATATTTGTATTTCAAAAAAATTAGTCAATAAAATTGTAATTTCCTTATTTACAAATATATTTCTTATAAATTATAAATTGTTTATTGCGATGCTTAATTATTTGTTTCTTTGAGTAATTAATATTGAATGAAAACTAAACCATGAAAAATAAATTAGGTGAAGCTTACATAGATAATGCCTAACTTTCATGATCGTACGGGTTCACATTGACAAAGAAAAAGCCTAACCCGCACGATTGTACGGGTGCGCTCCTGAGTTGGAGGGATATGCTAAATTTTTAAAATTATTTTTTACAATACCAGTAGGATCCAAGGGTACCTATAAACTAAAAAAAAAATTAAATTTAAGAATGAAAATATGCCCGGTCTTAAAGGGTTAAGTAAACGTGTGTATATGATTCGATATAAACTATTAAATACTCTCAAATGTATAATGGTTTTTATGAAATGAACGTAATTTTATTCAAATATAAAGCGTGTCGAAATATTAACCTATAAAATTGTTAGCTTACCCCAAATATGTGGAAGACGCTGAATCAAAATGTAAAAATATGCACGTTATGCGTTTGCGGCTTGTATTCTGATCTCCGGATTTTTCATAAAAATTTCCCGATAAGTGTTTTTTTAGATTAATTTTCTAGATTCTAGACTTGATTATTATTTGGTGCCACTTTATTTTTCGAGGTACCTAGCTGCATAAATGTCGAACTTTTATTCTTATAAAAATACCCAAGCTTTATCCGCGAGTCGAACCCGGTCACCGTGGTGTAGCAACGTCTTTCGCGAAACAGTTTACAAAATCCAGCAGCTTTCTTAAAGCTTGCATCCATATTTATTTTATAAAATTTCATCTGTATGAACACTAACTGAGCTTATTATTCTTAGAATAATCTAATTCGTATAAACTCAAAATATTTAATATTTTATTTCTATATTTTTATTTTAAGAACAAATATATTAATTTTAATAAAATTTTTAAAATGTATTATTTAAATATATTAACTTTTACAAAAAAAACCCAAACCAGTAAGAATAGTGTATTTGCTCACGTGAAAATATAACCGATTTCAGTGCGAATTTTTATTCTTACAACTTGAAATTATTGTGCTTTAAAATAGGTTTTCTTTAAGTAATAGTTTATAAAAAAAATTTAATTTCATACAACTCGATAAAAGTACTAGAAACTAAGAATTCAATCGAACCAAGGGGCTGCTGGTACAACTATTCCGCTATATTGCAGGCTTGCCATATTATCGCCTCGGACGTTCCGACTTCTAGATTGCAACCAAAATTTCTTTCATATACAACTGTAATTAGCCACTGTTCTTGCGAACTTTAAGATCTTTTACAAAAAGCTACAAATTTTGAAATTGGAGACATTTATTTAGAAAAGACTATCAATACAGAAAGTTAATTTTTTTTCAATTTAGTCAAATAAAAAATTTTAATGAATCGAAACTGGCGACCAAAATTGCGTAGTCATTTTTCGAAAAGACCACTTAAGTTCCGCAACATCTCTCCTCTTCCAAGTAATACCATAAAATACACTAAGTAAAAAAATAATTAAATCATAAATAATATAATATACCGTAGAGCATTGATTTGTCTACAGTCTCTTAAAAATTATTCCTTAGGAATCCAAAAAATGCAGTTAAATTTGCTCCAGCTGATAAGCAGACTTAAAGTAATTTAGCATGAATGTTTACAGACGATCTTGAGTCGTCTTGCTTTCGCAAGTTTCGTACACTGATACCATGCATGAAACCTGATCAAAGGATTGTGCTTCTTAGTGTTTTATGAGGCTGCCCGATAATACGCAAGCTCGTGAATTTTTGTTTCAATTTTAGTTTTTTATTAAATTCTTTACCTCGGAGGTAAAAGAAACTGTCACTTTTACCAAAATCTTCACAGGAGAACAATTTGAACATGTTTGATTTCTATTGGGAAAGTAGACATGGTGTTCTTTTGAAAGCGCGTATCTTCAAAAATTACCGATGTAGAACATGGCGTTCTTTACCTCTGGTAAAGAGAAAAACGTATTTTAGATGTGTAGTTGTCCTATCTCGGTAAAAAATGGACGTACTCTTCTATTCTTTATAGGCACATAGAATCTAAACGGATATTAATTTAGTTCGAGCATGATTACAACTCTCGACTCGAATTTCACTCAAAATGAAATCTAAATGAAATTTATACTGTTCATGCTGTTATTTACATGCAAACCTTGATTAGTATAATATGATTCAACGTTTTAAAAGTACCAAGTGAACCCATTACCTTGCGAAAATCACAGGATGCAGCTAAAAACAGACGAACTTCCAAACCGTGGAAATCGCGGGATATGCAGTCAGAGGGTTAAGGAAGCCTAACCTGACCATATCGAAACTATAATTTCGCACTTAGTGACTTCTGCTTGAATGACGAAGATGTCTACAATAAGTAAAAAATAATAGAAAACCAAATTAAAATTCGGCTTTCGAAATTTTTGCATGCTCATACTTGGCGTGTTTTAATGGGTAAATCCTTCTACAAACTGCAAAAAATTGCACAAGTTGCTCAATTAGTTGTACGATTTGATGAATATTGCAGAATGATTCAGTGCTATTGCGATATCTGGCATATTTTTATTGAATTTTAAATAGTTCATTCATTGGTTCTGAATAAAGAAAAAACATTCCGTTGCCTTTTTTTTTTTGGATTCACGTCTAAGATGTTTCACGTTTTGGATTAACGCGAACTAATATCCGATGTTCGCTTTTTTTTCTTTACTTAATTCGCTGGCAAGGAACCCCCGTAACGGATCCACTTTCCTTTCGGAACCTCGTATTCTACTGTAAAACTGATTTGCTTCTGTGTACCTAACCTAAACTTAATGTTTGTGCCATAATTTTTGAAACTCCCATTTCCAAATGCTTAAAGAATCGGCCATTCTGATTCCAGGTGTAGGAGTATGGAGTGGTGTTCGGTATATTCAATTCATCATGTAAGCATATCAAAAATTTATTTCATTTCACTGATATAAACTTTCTCTTTAACAGGAGAATGCATTCTTGCAGAAAGAGTTACGATCTCTTCTTAAAGTGATCAGATAAAAAGGACCAAATATGGTAAGAATTTCTTTCCTTGAAATATTATGTATACTGTGAAAACTTATAAAGTCTTAACCACTTGAAAACCGAGACTAGCTTTGAATTACACAGAGTGGTTACAAAGTCTTTCTCTGATTGCAAGAAATTATAATGAAAAATTATTATAAATTGGCATATGGTTGTTTCGATATATTGTTAAGACGTTTACAAAGGTTTTAATAACACCACTTGCGTCAGTAAATTATGGATGTGAGCAACCTTGGTAGCTCAAAGAATGCCAAGGCGTTCATAAGCACGACGAACAAGATCCACTTTTAAACTTTGTCAAAAAAGTAGCCGGACACTAAAAATTTGTAAATGTAAACCTCTTTGTTTTGAATATTGTTGTTTCAAATTATACACTAGTCATATCGTCGAAAGAAATCCCCGGTGACGTAAAAGTTTTAATAAACACCAGTTCATATTTAAAGTTAAATATATATATATTATATATATATATTTATATTTAAAGTTAAATATATATATATACTCCTACATTGTCAAAAAAAGTAGACGGACAAACCATTTGAGGTGCTTTTCTTCTAGTTTCTTTGGATAATTTTTTGTAACTTTTTATCATGTATTTACTTGGATAAGTCAGTTAGATCACCTTCATTTAAAATATAAAATTAATTTCTTTCAAAAACCTTAAAATTTTACTTTGATTGTTATTTGAAGTTGGTTGCCATGCCTAGAGGAAGTTCTTTAACAAAAAGGTCAAGCCATAGCCTACAGAAACGATGGAAAAACTATTCGAGAAATCGCAGGTATTTTAAAAATTGGTAAAAGTGCAATTGCAGAATTTCTAAAGAATCCTGATGTTCATGGGAAAAAAGAAAAAAACTGGAAGACCCCGAAAACTAACGCCAAAAGAGCAAAGAAATCTTCTCGACAGCTTAAAAAAAAGAGGTGCTAGCATCCCTACCGCGCAGCGTGAATCTGGACTTACCCATATAACAAAACAGCGTTTAATTATGTGCAAAGAAGTAAACAGTTTCAATTTAAGAAACGAAAACATCCTAAATGGACTAAAAACATATTGCTGATCGACTGGCGTGGGGCAAAAAATACATGTCCTGGACCACTGAATGGACATCCGTTATTTTCTCTGATGAGAAAAGGTTCAATTTAGATGGTCCAGATGGCTTTCAATATTATTGGCACTGCCTGAAACAAAAGGAACAATATTACTCTACTCGCCAACAAGGAGGAGGAAGTTTGATGGTATGGCTTGCTGTTGGTTTCGGTGGTAGATCAAGTTTAGTTTTTATCAAAGGTAGACAAAATCACAAAGATTATATACAACATTTGGAAACAGAACTTCTCCCATACGGATCCGATTGGGGAGGAGAAAACTGGATATATCAACAAGACGGAGCTTCCATTTATACCGCTCAAGGAGTTAAAAAATGGTTTGATGACAATAATGTTCAAGTTTTACCCTGGCCAGCCGAAAGTCCAGATCTCAATATTGTTGAAAATGTTTGGGCTATGTTAGTTGAACGTGTTTACGGACAAGGGAGGCAATATGAAAATGTCAAGGAGCTCCACGAATCTCTTGATTCAGTATGGAATAATTTTTGCCAAAAAGACATTCAAAACCTTTACGATTCAATGCTAAACCGTGTGTTTGAACTAATACAAGCAGGTGGTAAGAAAATCTCTTATTAAAACTTTAAATTTCACGGATTTGGATTCATGGAACCAATTAACACATCAGGAGTTTTCCTTCACCATTTTGATAATTAAATGAAAAAACTGACGTAAGTGGTTTTTTTTAAATCGTTATAAACGTCTTTACAATATTCAAATTTTCAATTAATAGAATATCTCCATGCTGTCACGGGGAGTCGTAATATCCAAATGCATCTTTCGGACTCGAGATCGTTTACGAAGTCGAAATTTATCAAAACGTCTAGTCTCGCTCTTTGGCTATTGCAAATCCCAATTTAAAACTTAACAGTAGTAATGCTGTTTAGATAAAGATTTTAAGTGAATTTTATGAATCTGGATTTTTTATGCTATTCGCAACTTGTATATTGCTTTTGTCCTGCTATAACTGGACAGTATTCAAATTTTGTATTTTAACATGCAATATTCTTTAGAATAAAGGTGTGCAATGTGAAAAAATTTTTCAGGTCCATGAAGAGATCCAGGTAGTTCCAGATAGAGTGGAGTTTGGGATCCAACCAGAGGAGGAGGATGCTGATGTAGAAATGCCGGTCTATGCAGCCGTGGAAGAAGATCCTCCAGTACTCGTGGCGCAGCCTTCCGTGTCCGTTCCACAGCGTCAGAATTTGAGAGAAAATTTAGATGACTTTTTTGAAGAGCTGAGTGATGGGGCCAATCATCCGAAATAGAGCGAGCCATTTTCAATCGAGTGACGGATCAGTTCTTCGGGCGGAACATATTTCCTCATTTCAGAATCACGAATAATCCTGTCTTTAACATAAATACTAGAAATCTAGGCAAACACACATTTAGCCTCTCTCGATCTCTATGGCTAATGTGCAAAAGAAAGACAGTGGTGGACCAGGATATGATACGAGCCAGAAACATACTAACGGGCATTTTTTAAAACATATTTTTCAGTTTTAACATTTAGTTAATGTATGAAAAAACTATAAAAATAGAGGTATGCTTAAATCTGAAAATTAAAAACTGAAATACAAAACAATATCTATTGAAAATCGTTTGGAAGGCTGCTGGATCGTTTTAAGAAAAATATATTCAGAATTAGAATTCAAGTATATTCACAAGAGTTCTCTGTTGCAGAATTAAAAGCACTTGCTCTTTGTTACCAGAAATTGCTCTAAATTGAGTAAGTTTGCGTCATTTTAAAAGAAATCTAAACATACTGGAGAATTCAAATTCATTCCACTTGCAAATATGGCTCTAAATTGATTAGCATTTAGGAGGCTGCTGCCTCGATTCACGAGAAATATTATCATAATTCAAACATATTAACATAAATCTCTTCTTGAAAGATTAAAAAAACAATTCAACTGAACTTCGGTACCACATATTGTTCTTTAGTGAGTGAATTTGTCATTTTCAAGGAAACCTAAACAATTATCAGAAATAAAATTCATTCTCTTTCCTCTTTTTAAATATGGCTCTTTATATAGTAGAATTTAGGAGGCTGTTGTCTAAGTGGTAAAGATGATAAACTCAAAAATGTCACCATTTCTAATACAAAAACAAATTCATAATTTTGCTGGTAATGTTACATCAATTAAAAAACTAAAATCTAAAGACGTCTTGGTTGAATCATCAACACCTAAACATTCAGAACAACTTCTATTCGTTACACAATTTAGCGACTTTCCAATAGTAGTCTCTGGCCATACAACTTTAAATTACAGCAGAGGTGTAATATCAAGTGCAGATCTTATGATGGTGAGTAATGAATTTGTATTGGAACTTCAAACGCTTAGGGTAACTTCAAAAAGAGACGGTCGAATTATACCTACTAAGCATGTTATTCTAACATTTGCTACGCATAAGCTTCCTAAAAAAGGTAACAGCAGGTTTTATTAGTTGTGAAGCCTTGTGTGCCAAACCCTTTTCGCTGTTTCAAATGCCAGAGGTTTCGACACACGAAAACAGCTTGTTCTTCCCGTTATCCGCGTTGCTCAGAACCAGGCCATGATGACACTCCATGTAAAACCCCAGAAAAATGTGCCAACTGCAATGGTAACTATACCTCCTATTCTAAAACTTGTCCCAAATGGAAAACAGAAAGAAATTCAAACAATTAAAGTTACACGTAATATCTCTTTTATAGAAGAAAGGAAAATAGTACAAAGTAGAACCCCAAAGGATCTTTCGTATAGTGCAGCATTAAAAACAATTATTAATTCAAGTATGCAAACTGATCCAGTTGAAATCCTAGATAACAATTAGGTCCTCTGGTCAAACAGATAATCTAAAACCTTCTGCCACAACAGCTGATGATGAGTAGATTACAATCAGAATGTCCGATTGGATTGAAATTCTAAAAAGGCACATAAACATACAATAGGAAAGTAAAAAAGCTCTAATCAAAAACAGACACCTTTCAAAACAGTGATAAATTAAAAAAAAGAATAAAAGGAACTTGTTAACTCAGAAACCAAATGCACAGCATGAAAACAGAATTGATACTGACACGAAAGTTAAAGATATTGAATTGGAAATACATCTTTCGGATGAATCCCTCAGTGAAATGGATTTGAGCGATGAAACTAAAACCAGTACAAACGAAACGAAACCTTTCAAATCTAAATTTTTCAAAAAACCAAAATGACTCCTGTGAATACTGTGTCCTGGAATTGCCACGGCTTTAATGTTCATAAACAAGATGTTAAATCGATCGTTAATAAATATCAACCGGTTTGCCTTGGACTACAAGAAACATACTTGCTTTCCCATACATCTGCCGAGCTGAAGAATTTCACTATTCAAAGAGAAGAGCATGTGGAAGGCTCTCGTTTATCTGGTGGTGTTGCATCATTAACTTCCTGCCATATTCTCGCTAAGACTATTGATTTAAATACAGATTTACAGGCAGTTGCTATACAAATACAGTTAAATGTTCGTTTAACAGTTTGCTTCTTATACCTTCTACTCAGAGAGTATGTTGGAACCTAGAGATTTGAATGATCTAATTCAACAACGACGGGATCCTTTTTTCTCATAGGGGATTTAATGGCTATAATCCTAGGTGGGGAAATACTGATATAAATGTCAGGGGGCGACAGATTGAAAGGCTCATTGATGATCATAGTCTTTGCATATTGAATGATAAGTTGCACACATTTTCACCAAGCTAGTCGGACTTTTCACTCGATTGATCTTGCACTATGTTCTCCTTCACTTGCCCCTTATTGGAGTTTTTCCGCAGTTACTAACCTTTACAACAGTGACTACTTTCCCATTATTTTAACATACACACAAAATAATTTTACTTTTCCTAGGAGACCAGTAAAATATATTTTTAATCGAGCAGATTGGAAAATGTTTAGCTCATTGTGCGAATTAACCCCTGATGTGGTGGTCAACAATTCTATAGATTTGGCTGTGAATCGTGTAACTGATTGTATAATTGCCGCGGCGGACATTAGTATTCCCAAAACATTGGGTAAGGTTCCAAAGCTGTGCAAGCCGTGGTGGAACGATCAATGTAAGAAATGTCAAAAAGCACTAGATAAAACATGGAATAAATTTAGACGGTATGCAACCACCCAAAATTTAATAAAATTTAAAAAGGCTCAAGCTGAATTTCGGAGAATTCGACGAGTTAGAATAATTCCTGACACACATGTGTTAATTCCATTAACGGTCACGTTTTCTCCAAAATAATATGGAATAAAATAAAGAAAATATTTGGTTGGTATATTGATTCGCAAGGCATATCGTTTTTAAAATACAATGGATAAATAATTTCTGATGCGGGAAAAATAGCTAATATTATAGGACGGTCACTTTCAGATATTTCGAGTGAAAAATTTAATCCTGATAATTTTATTGCTTTTAAGAGACGGGAAGAACAAAA
The DNA here is from genome assembly GCA_013235015.1 of Araneus ventricosus. Lineage (NCBI taxonomy): Eukaryota > Metazoa > Arthropoda > Arachnida > Araneae > Araneidae > Araneus > Araneus ventricosus. The sequence goes on from BGPR01000322.1 coordinate 271,750, forward strand.
GTTATTGAACTTTTTACCTTCAAATGACGAGGATTACAACACAGATTTTACTTTTAGTGAACCAATAAAGGCGCTGCAAAAATCTCAGTCTTCATCGCCGGCTCCGGACAAAGTGCATAATGACATGTTGAAACATCTCGGTGAATCATCTTTTTATACGATTTTAAACTAGTTTAACAGAATTTGGACCCCGAAAGGGTTTTCCTATCTTGCTGGCAAAGAGCTATAATAGTTCCAATACCCAAGCCGGGAAAGAACAAGCAAGATCCTTCTAATTATAGACCCATAGCACTGACTAGTTGTCTCAGTAAGCTATTAGAGCGAATGGTTAGTGTTCGATTAATGTTTGTTTTGGAAAAGAAAACTTGGTTTTGTCCTTTTCAAAGCGGCTTCCGCAAAAGACGAAGTACTCTGGATAATCTGCTGAAATTGGAAATGGGCATTAGAGAAGCTTTCGTAAACAAAAAAAAAACACCTTGTGTCAGTATTTTTTGATATAGAGAAAGCTTACGATAGAACTTGGAGATAATATTTTAAAGGATTTATTTACCATTGGACTGTAAGGCAATCTACCAATTATTTTAAAAAAAACTTTTTAGAGACGAGAATTTTTCAAATTCGCATTGAAGACATTTTATCGGATATTTTCACTCAATATGAAGGTGTTCCTCAAGGTAGTGTCCTGAGTGTTTTATTGTTCATCATAAAAATCAATGGCATTGTATCAAATTTACCTTCATATGTGCATGCGTCACTTTTTGTAGATGATATCCAGATTCACTGCGCTAGTCAAAACATGGAATTCATTCAAAGGCAACTACAAACATCTATAGACACTGTCTGATTGGACAATGAAAAATGGGTTTGTGTTCTCAACACAGAAAACAGTTTCCGTGCATTTTTGTAAAAGACGTGGCCTTCATCCAGACCCAGATCTTCATACGAATGGTACCGTAATTCCCATTTGTAGCGAGTCAAAATTTTTAGGTGTAATATTTGATAATAAATTGACATTTCGACCTCATATTAAAAACTTAAAAAGAAAATGTCTTCAGGCTTTGAACATTATTAAGGTATTGTTGAATACGTCTTGGGGTGCTGATAGAATAACATTAATGAAAATTTATAAATCCCTTGTGCGCACAAAACTGGATTATGGGGTACCTATATGTGGATCAGCTGCTAAGTCAAGCTTGAAAGTGTTGGATGTAATTCATAATCAGGGACTGCGTATATCCACTGGGGCATTTCGAGCGTCCCAATTTTGAGCTTGCATGTTCTGAGCGGTGAACCCGCCTTAACACTCAGACGTCAAAGGCTCTCTCTTTCATATTTTTACAAAATAAAGAGCGTTGACTCGCATCCCTTGTGCAATAGGTCTATCAATCCAATTTACTGGTCCTTATTTTCCATGAAACGTTCCTTTACACCAACTTTTGGATTCCGGGTAGGAGAAATGCTTACGGTATTCAAAATCGAGGACTTTCCAGTGATTGTAAATCCTGACGAACCCCTCCATAGCAGGAGGAACAAGCTGATTTCATTGACGATTTTATACATTTTTCAAAACAATCTACATATGACATAATTTTTCAGAAATTTTTTCATTGGCATAGAGAACAAAATCATAACTTTATACCTGTGTATACTGATGGGTCTAAATTTGACAATCATGTCGGTTCGGCAGCAGTGTTCCCAGATACCACAGTTGCGGAGGAACTTCACCCTTTTTGCTCTGTTTTCACATCAGATCTATATGCAATCTACCTGGGTCATGTGAAGATTGCTACATAGAATTTATTTAAATTTATCATATACACTGACTCTAAAACTAGTATTGCAGCACTTAAAAATGCTTTATCGCAAAGTCATAAATTAGTCCTACAGTGTCTAAATCTCTATAATTCTCTCAAAAAATATTTCACGATTAGATTTTGCTCGATACCAGGACACGTCGGAATTAGGGGAAATGAAGAAGCCGACAAGGCGGCCAAGGGGTAAAAAATTATCAAAGAGAATTTTGTACCATTGGTTGACGCCTTGCATGTCCTTAAAACATCTGAAAAAGTGTGGTAGTAGACCTGGGAAAGACAGCCCACGAATAAATTGTTTCAAATTCAGCCATCTGTCAACGGTTTTCAAAATCCATCTTTCACAAGAAAGTTCGACGCTGTTTTGACAAGACTTCGGATAGGCCACTCATATTTAACACATAATTACCTTTTACATTCTGATCCTGCGCCTCTTTGAAATAGGTACAATTGTGTTTTAACTATAAAACATATCGTATGTGAATGTAGAAATTTTTATCGTCAACGACAAGCCCATTTTGGAGTAATTAATATCAATATAAAAGAAATTTTAGGAGATAACCCTCATATGAATAGTTTGCATTTTTTGAAGAGATTAAGTTGATTAATCTGATTTAATCTTTCTCTAGTTTCAATTTCTTTTCTTATTTTTATGTGCGATTTGTAATTAACGAGTGTTTGGTGCAGTATGGTCAAATATGGCCCTTGCGACATAAAAACCTACAAACCAAACCAATCAAGGAAACCAAAACAAATATGAGAAATCGAATTCATTCTCTTTCCGCTTTTTGAATATGGCTCTTTATATATTAGCATTTAGGAGGCTGTTGTCTTGTTTAAGAGAAATGTATTCATAATCCGAAATCAAACATTCCCATTAATCTTGTCTTGCAAGATTGAAAAAAAATTCAACTGCTCTTTAGTCAGTAATATTTTGTCATTTTTAAAGAAACCTAAACAAATATGAGAAATCGATTCATTCAGTTTCCTCTTTTTAAATATTGCTCTTTATATAGTAGCATTTAGGAGGCTGCTGGCTCGATTTACAAGAAATATATTCATAAACAGAATTCAAACATTCTCATTAATCTTTGTTGCAGAGTTTTAAAAACAACTGCCCTGCTATTCTTTGTCACAATTTATCTATATTGATTAAATTTCCGTCGTTTTCGAAGAAATCGATACATATGGGAGAAGTGAATTTTTTTCTCATTCCACTTTGCAAATATGGCTCTAAATTAACTAGCATTTAGAAGGCTGCAGGCTCGTTTTACGAGAAATGTATTCATAATCAGATTTCAAACATATTCTCATTCATCTTGTCTTACAAGATTAAGAAACAATTTAAACTGCTCTTTACCACAAATTGTTCTATAGAGAGTAAATTTGTGTCGCTTTTCGAAGAACTCTAAAACCCTCAGGGCGCATCTTCTTCAGGTGTGACGGGATTCACGATTCCGAAGTACCCTCGTGTGTTGACTCCTTCCGTCTTTTCATCCGTTTGAGTTTTTTGCTTTTTCCTTCCTTCCCTCGAGTGTAGGCGAGGGAGATCTCAATGAGAAGCTAACGCCGCTCTGTTTGTTTCCTGCTTCTCATGGACAGCAAAATACCCCTATGTTTAGGCCGTGCGTGGCAACCCATTAGATGGGTGGTACATTTCGGTCCCCGGTGTATTAATCGGCCGGTATTTCAGCCAATTGGTTTTTCTGTTTATGGGATCAAGCGAAAGGGTCATTCTCTGGGGCTTAGCGTTAAGGGTGGTCAACGTTCCTGGAGGTGACTCTGATCGTATAGGTCTTGGCTAGCACTAGGGTAAGTGCTGAGGCTGGGATTTCCCAGAGAGCCAGTTACTGCCTTCCCTTGTTGGGCTCCGTGGTGGGCGGTGCCGTCGGGTCCCGAATCACATTTCTACTTTCTATGGGTCCTGTTAAGAAACTTCCCTTCAGTGGGCCATCCATTCAAAATTTTGACTTTGTCATGAAGAGTTTATCAGAAAACAGCGAAAAATTTGCTAATGTCTCCCCCTTTTCTCGTGGAGAAGGCTTTCACTGGCAGTATTGGCATTGTTAAATTAACCAAACTAGTGCGTTCAGGCAACTTTCTTGTTGAGGTTGCTTCTCCCAAGCAAGCACAACAAATTTTGAGTCTGCGTTCACTTTCAAATATACCCGTTTCTGTCCAAACGCATGAGACCCTTAACACCTCTAAATACGCCATTATCTTTGGAAGGCTCCTCAGTCTTCCCATTGAGGAAATCACACAGGAATTATGTGGTCAAGGTGTTAAAGATGTGCAGTGCATTAATATTCGTCGCGACGGTGAACTCGTGCCTACAAAACACTTCATATTGACGTTTAACACACCTCGATTGCCGGAATATATAAAGGCTGGAAACGTTCGATGTTCCGCCAGACCTAATATTCCTAATCCATTAAGGTGTTTCAAGTGCCAGCGTTTCGGCCCAACTCGAAATGCCGCGGGACTCTTACTTGAGTCCTTTGTGCAGTGACTGGCCACGAGAGCACTAATTGTACGGCCGTTAAAATATGCGTCAATTGTCAAGGTAAGCACACTTCTTTCTCGCGTTCCTGCCCTAAATGGAACCAAGAGAAAGAAGTTGTTACCAAGTATAAAAACATTTGATTTCCTGAAGCTCGATGACTAGTTAAAGCATGGACATCACCAGATGGTAGGAGTTACGCTTCTGTCATAGGCAAAATTCATCCCGTCTAAAAGACCACGCATTGTCCTCACTGTAATCATGTCGTCACCATGTCTAATTTCCCTTCCACTTACAAATCTCCTAAACCTGTAGCAATACCATCCTCATCTGGCGCTAAAAACGGAAAAATCTTGCCTCAGCCAATTTCTCAAACCCGTGAAGTTCCGCCAGCTTCACAAGATTCATCTGGATTTAAATTAGTAAAAGAAAAAACTCAATATTCTCAAATTCAATTTGCTAACGATAACAAAATTAAACACAATACAGCTTCAATATTTTTGGAAAACATCGCCAAACAAAGCCCTATCTTCTTCAGGAAAAGCTCACTACAATGATAATACTAAAAATGCAACATTTGCCAAAGTTACTAACTCTCCTTCTGATTCGAGCCAAGGAAATTCCTCAGACACTGATTCTGACATGGGTGTCAACAGTGCTCATGAGGTCTCGAAACATCAGAGGAACAAGGCAAGATCGAAATCTGAAAAGTCCCAGAAGCTTAAACAGGCTAAGCGGGGATTTTTTCAGAAGGATCTCCCTGCCAAATTAAAAAATTCTGCTCAACACAATTCCGTCGCTTTGGGACTCGCTGATCGGGGTATAGTCCACAAGGACTTGCCTTCCATTTTGGTGGTGTGCCCCAAGTCCCCGATCTAAAACTTCATCCATCAGATGAGGATGAAGATTTTCAGACGAACTGCGATGCGTCAGAAACTCCACCTTGTGTTCCTCCTTCTAATCCTCCAACACTCTCTTAATGGGTACTTTCCTTTCATGGAACTGTCGCGGCATTTGGTCCAAATTACAGGACCTGAAAGGTTTAATAAACTATTTTCAAACTGTTTGCATTGGACTCCAAGAAACCTTTTTGTCGTTCAATAACCCTCTCAAACTACGGGACTATAACAGTGTTAAGAAAGATGCTGACACTGGAAGTAATCACTCAGGCGGTGTAAACATCCTTACCTCTAACCTGTATCCTATCACACCTCTTACTTTACACACTTCTTTGCAGGCTGTGGCTGGTCAAGCTCATGCTCGAACTTCAGTTACAGCCTGCTCTGTTTATTTGCCACCTCACGATGTCATTAGTCAACAGGACCTCTACACCTTACTGGACCAGCTTCCTACATCATTTATTTTGTTAGACGATTTCAACGTACATAGTATTTCGTGGGGTTCGGATGTTACAAATTCTCATGGGCGACAGATAGAACGGTTAATTTCCAATAACGGTCTCTGTCTGCTCAATAAGGATGAGAAAACGTACTTCCACAAACCCACACGCACCTTTTTACAGTCTCGTTTTGGCCATTTGTACTCCTACACTTCTACCGTTGCTGAATTTCACCGTTAGAAGTGATCTCTGTAACAGTATTCACTTTCTCATAATAGTCTCCTATGCTGATAGTGGTAGTGCGATTCAATATCCTCCACGGTATCTATTCCAGCGGGCAGACTGGTGTAATTTCATGCACTGGCAGATATCATTCTGCCTATGGTCAGTACTGCAAACCTGACGGAAGCAGTACAAAATGTCAGAGGGTTTAATAAACGCAGCAAACAATACTATTCCAAGTGTTCCCCACGGCTAACCCCTCAGGGGCACAACTTCAGTTGTGACGGGATTCAGGACCCCGAGGTACTCTAGTGTCTGCTCTCGTTTCGAGTTTTTTTCTCCCCTTGAGTTTTTGCTATTTCCTTCTTTCCCTCGAGGGTAGGCGAGGGAGCTTGCCATGAGAAGCTATTGCCACTCTGTTCGCTTCCTGATTCTCATGGACATCAATATACCCCCACGTGTTGTCCGTGCGTGGCGACCCATTAGATGGGTGGTACATTTTGGTCGCTAGTGTATTAATCGACCTATAGGTTTCACCTATTGTAATTCAAAAGTCAATAATTGGTTGTGTTGGAGATATCGCGAACATTAAAAAGTTAAAAACGGAAGTCTTCTTGAAATGAAAAATAGACAACAATCCTAAAATTTAAAATTAAAAACAATTGGAGAAATAGATGTAACTGTTGCCACTCACCATACTCTGAATAAATCCAGAGGTGTAATATCTGAACGAGAGTTTCAGAGAGACCTAGAGGAAGATATTTTAGAAAGCTTAAAAGATCAAAAAGTTACAGCAGTTCGCAGAATTACAATAAAAAAAACAAACAAGTCCTTCCTACAAAATCTAATACTCACTTTCGACACACCTGTTCTGCCAAAATCTGTGAAAATAGTATAAATAAATCTTACATAAACTGTCCCGTGAAATCATGCATCCCTGATCCACTCCGTTGCATTAAATGTCAGAAATTTGGTAACATAACAACAGCTTGCAGAAATAACGAAGAAATTTGTGCCCGATGCTCCCTCCCTGATCACAATAGTAAAGATTGCGCCTGTACAACACCGAAATGCTTCAGCTGTGAAGGCAACCATCCAGTCTACTTCCGTTCATGCCCCCGTTACAAACAAGAAAAAGAAATCCAAACAGTTAAAATCACCAAAAATATCTCATTCCCAGAAGCTCGAAAAATAGTACTTGACAGAACACCTCAACCAGGTCTCTCGTATTCATCAGCAGTAAACTCCACAGTCATACCTTCAGAAGAAAATTTAAAACACACTCAAATAACGCCCAAAGTAATAAATCCTCCTACAGCACCTACAAAAACAGTTTCTACAGATAGCGACTCTGTTCCAATGAAAAAAGTGATGGCTAGCTCTCCTTGAAATAAAAAGGTCTTGGAAGGAAACCTCTTCCCCTACGTCCAGAAAACTTAAAAAGAAAAGGGTTCTGCGGAAGGAGCAGGCTTTAAAGGAAAAAATGAAAGAAAAATTAAAAGATGTAAGTAAACCAGAAGAAAAAGAGAATTTGCAAATTCACCCCCCTGACGACACAATAAATGATATGGATGAAGACCGAGCGGACTCCGATCCAGCTCACATATTCTCGGAGTACGTAAAATCTAAAATTCTTCAAAAAACCTAAATCCCTTTCTTAAGGTATTCTCCTCCCTTTTTCCCATTCACTTTTCTTTAAATAAGGCCAATAATTTAATTTCTTGGAACTGCCACGGCTTTCAAGTTCACAAAGATGATATCAGATCAGTTATTAACAAGTATCATCCGGTTTGTTTGGGGTTACAAGAAACATATTCGACTTCACAAATTTCTCCCAAATTAAAAAACTACTCGCTTCAAAAGAAAAGATTGCGAACGAAACTCATAAGCATCAGGAGGGGTTGCATCCTTAATCACGTGACACTTACCTTTTAATGCAATAGATTTAAACACAGATTTACAGGCAGTTGCTGTCCAAATTCAATTGAATGTTCTAACAACCATCTGCTTTCTATACCTCCCACCTAAAGAATATATTGAATAAAGATATTTAGATGAATTAGTTGAACAATTGCCAATCCCTTTCTTCCTCATAGGGGATTTAAACGGTCATAATCCAATTTGGGGTAATGCTGATACAAATATTCGAGGAAGACAAATAGAAAAGCTCATTGACGATCACTGTCTTTGTTTGTTGAATGACAAAAACCCTACTCATTTTCATTAAGCTAGTAAAACATTTCACACCATCGATCTTGCAATGTGTTCTCCTTCACTTGCCCCATATTGGAGTTTTTTCGTAGCAAACAATCTGTACAATAGTGACCACTTCCCCATTATATTAGCATACAATAACATACATTCCAAGGAGACCTTTAAAATATATTATTAATAAAGCAGACTGGCCATTGTTTACTTCATTGTATCAACTAACCCCAGATATGATTGAAATTAACTGTATAACTGAAATGGCAGATATTAGCATACCCAAAACATCAGGGAATGTACCAAAGCTTTGTAAGCCGTGGTTGGTTGGTTGTTGGGATTTATTGGCACAAGAGCCATGTTTGGCTATACTGCGCCAAACGTATGGTAGATAAACAGGATGCATAAAAACCAATCCCACTATAGGCGCCTATGGAAATGTCTTTTTACCACGCCAAGTTGATCATTGTGCCCGCTAGGGTTTCCGTGTTTACTTTGATTGGCGCGAAACTCAGTTTTTTCTTCATCGTATTTTTAAAACCTTCCATCTCCTTTACAATTAACAACTAATAACAAATTATTTTCTACTTTAAGACACTCAAGAAGGAATTCATTCTACTTTAAGTCACACGCATACACACAAAAAAAACTACAAAGTAGAAATGTTTACATCCTTATAACAGATTGCATCTCTTGGTCGTCGTCGAAATAGAAAAACTTTACAGAGCATTTCTCGCCAAAAAAGCGAAATATCGCCAAATATTGGGATCGAAAACACTCCCCATAGGCGTCTATAGTGGGATTGGTTTTTATGCAAACAGGATCACGGTGATAAAATGTATGGTGTTATAGTGAAGAAGTAGATAAAATTCTAAAATCTCTTTGTAATTATTCATAGTTGCATGAAAGTTTAAAAGTATGTTGCCAAAATTGGATTAATGAACGACGAAAGAAGTTAATGTTGGGAATAAATCTCTCCTCTTTTTATCGGCAGCATCAGCTAGACTATAATTTTCGAATCTTGTTGGCTCTAGTTGGTCAGCATTGCGATCAGCGCTAACTCGAATGATATGCTGATTCGAATCACTGATTGATCCCAATCAGCATGTCAGTGAAGATGCAAATTTCTTAATCGCTACACATATATAAAGGTGTGATGCTAGTTTGCTCGCGGTTACTGGTTGGGGGTTACTGGCTCGCTGTGTTTTCTCTTGCTGGCTCTCTGGCTTTTACTTTCTCCTTCCGGAGAAGAAGTCGAGATGTGTGTGTGTCACGACCTGTTGTGATATGTGTTAAGTATTGTTTCTATTATTGTCTATCTTGTGTTATGGCTACGAGTGGTATCCATGTTGTGCCGTAATAAATGTCAAGTTTAAATTTAAACTGTCTCCATCGTCATTTGTGTGGATCTCTATCTTCATGAAAAATTAAATTTATCAATTCAGGTTAATTTTTCACAAGAGTTAAAAAGTGCAGGTTTTAAAATATTAGATGTAAAATATGTATAAAACGTCACATGGTGGGCAAAAACCAAGTAAAATTGCCAGGACAAAAACTATACTACTTTAATATTTTTAACATTTTATCTATAAACTAGATAGTTTTAAGAAAACTATACAGCGAAGGTCATTTGTTATTTTCAAAATAATTTTTAAAAAAGCAAACAATGTTTGAAACAGAGAAGCAATAACGCTACCTATTTCTGCAGTTGTTTGCCATTTCAGGTTTGGAAGAGGGTTGGAGGACCAATAACTGCAGGCGAGTCTTCCAAGTCCTCTGACTTGTCATACTCTAAGGCATCCTCTTCTGAGAAAGAGGAGGAGCTCAGCTCGGCATTCGATTCCCGAGATTGTAAAAGTTTTTTTTTCGAATGGAGGGAGAACAAGCATTGGTAGAAACCGAGTGTCAACAGAAGTGAGTTTCTTGGTTTCAAAAGGTTTTAATGCAGACTGACGAGTACAGATGTTATCCTTTGTTGGAACGATGTTAAGAACTTCACGGTGAGAGGTTGTGTAAAATTTTAAGATCTTTTCAGCTTTGGCGATGCTATTTGTTTTAGTTGGAGAGTGCTTTTTCAGCTTTTTTTGTTTGTAACAAATTTAAAATAAGCGAAGTCAGGCGAAGCCAAAGCTTCACTGACCGGAGCAACAGATGCAGAGGAGGAAATTGGCAAGTTGATTATTGGAGGAGATTCTCTTGCAATAGAATCAGGTGGTTTAGAACTAGAAGTCAGATGATTTTTTTGCTACAGAAACATAACTTTTTCCGGGTGTAGGTGTCAGGGATTTTACAAGTTTCCTTACTTCTTGATACGAGATTTTTTTTTGGGGGGGGTATAATTTATTTCTCCCGTTTCCAGGCAAAACACTTTCGAGAAAACGAAGTGTGCTCCCCCTTGCAGTTAACACTTTTCTGTACGAGTGCAAACAGTACTTTCATGTCCGACTTCTGCACAACGGGCGCAGGTTAGTGTCTCGCGGCAAGAAGTTTTCGAATGCCCGAAACGTTGGCACTTGAAACAGCGGAGTGAGTTGGGTATATATGCCCTAACAGAAAGGCGCATATATCTTGATTTAATCTGTTCTGTTAGTTTGGCGGAGTCAAAAGTTAGCATTAAGTGCTTTGTCTTTAGGAGCTGGCCGTCCCTCCGTATTGATATACGCCGTACATGGCTCACCCCCTGACCTTGCAATTCATTAAGGATTTCTTCTGTTGGAACATTTAGCAATTCTACGCAGGTGATAACTCCCTTGGAGGAATTAAGATGGATGTGGGGAGACAGTTATTGGAATATTGGAAAATGTTTTCAGTTTTACTATTTGTTGCGATTGTTTTCGAGATTGAACTTCGACTAGAAGGTCGCCAGATCGAAGCTTTTTAGTGCATTTTGCTTCACCGATATTGCTGGTAATTGCTTTTTCGACTAAGAAAGGTGACACGGAATGAAATGTTTCATTACTAGTAGAAATTCTTTTAATCAGAAAAACGCTTGGAAAATTTGTTGCTGTTGAAGAGTTCGATATAATTTGTTACCCACTGAAGGGACCAGATTTCTTTTTTCAATCATATGACATAGATGGGGATTCAGGCACGACGGAACCGCCCACCACGGAGCCCAACAAGGGAAGGCAGCCACCGGCTCTGGAGATTTCCAGCCTCGGCGCTTTCCTTGGTGCTAGCCGGAATCTATACATTGAGAGTCACTCCCGGGGACAGTGACCACCCTCAACACCAAGCCCAAGGAGTGATCCCTTCACTTAATCCCCTTGATCAGACCAGCCATGCGACTGGGATACTAGCCGATTGATACACCAGGGACCAAAATGTACCACCCGTCTAATGGGTCGCCACGCACGGCCAACACGTGGGGGTATTTTGCTTTCCATGAGAAGCAGGAAGCAAACAGAGCGGCGACAGCTTCTCATGGAGAGCTCCCTCTCCTACCCTCGAGGGAAAGAAGGAAATAGCAAAAATTCAAGGGGAGAAAAAACGGATGGAGAAAAAGACACTAGGGTACCTCGGGGTCGTGAATCCCGTCACACCTGAAGATATGTCCCTGAGGGGGTTGTATGCCGTGGTGGAATTCCCAATGTGAGATTTTCCAAAAAGAAACCAAGCATGTAACATTTTCAGAAGATATCCCACTATTGAAAATTGAAATCAAATTTGAAGAAGCGAAATCTGAATTTCGGAGAATACGACGTATTAGTCAAAATCAATCTTTTCATTCATACGTAAACACTATTCGCGGACATACTTCTAAAGTTGTTTGGAATAAAGTAAAAAAGATTTTTGGCTGCTATCCTGACCCGCATAATATATCTTTTTTAAAATTCAATGGACACATAATTTCTGATGCAAAAGAAATAGCTAATGTAATTGGACAAAAACTTTCTGATACATCAAGTGAAAAATTTTACCCTGATGACTTCATCGTTTTTAAAAGACGGGAAGAGAAACAAGCTTTAGACTTTTTACCTTCATATGGAGAAGTTTACAACTCTGGATTTTACGTTTAATGAACTCCAAAATGCTTTAAAAAAGTTCACTTTACTTCAACGGGTCCCGACAAAGTTCATTATGACATGCTTAAGCATCTCACTGAGTCATCCTTGCACTCAATTTTAGCTTTGTTTAACAGAATTTGAAGAGAGAGAGTTTTCCCATCTTCTTGGCAAAAAGCACTAATTATTCTCATCCCCAAACCTGGAAAGGATCGGCAATATCCCAGAGACTACAGGCCTATAGCTCTCACTAGCTGCCTCTGCAAACTTACGGAGCGGATGGTTGATGTATGTTTTGGAAGAAAAAAATTGGTTCTCCCCTTTCCAAAGTGGCTTTCGAAAAAAGAGAAGTACTCTGGATAACTTATTAAAACTGGAAACCGCTATTAGAGAGGCATTTTTAAGTAAAAAACACCTTATTTCTATCTTTTTTTATATGAATAAGGTTTATGACAGGACTTGGCGTTATGGTATTCTTAAAGATTTGTTCGCTACTGGCTTAAAGGGTAATTTGCCCACTTTTATTTAAAATTTTTTACAGACAAGAATCTTTCAAATTCGCTTAGGTGATATTTTATCAGATACTTTTATTCAGCACGAAGGCGTTCCTCAAGGTAGCGTCCCGAGTGTTTTATTGTTTATCTTAAAAATTAATGGCATTGTTTCAAACATACCCGCATTTGTGCATACTTCATTGTATATAGATGATATCCAGACACATTGCACTAGTGAAAACATGGAGTTCTTTAGAAGACAGTTGCAAACATCTATAGATAATATGACAAGTTGGGCTACGAAAAATGGATTTGTTTTCTCTGCGGAGAAAACTGTTAGTGTTCATTTTTGCAAAAGACGTATCCAGAGCTGCAATTGAATGAGTCACTTATCCCTACCGTTAATGAGACAGAATTTCTAGGAATAGTATTTGATAGAAGACTGACATTTTGTCCTCACATTTATAATTTGAAAAGAAAATGCCTGCAAACATTACATATTAAGAAAGTCTTAGCCAGTACTTCTTGGTATGCGGACAGAGCGTCTTTGATGAAAATATACAAATCCATTGTACGCTCCAAGATTGATTACGGGGCACCAATATATGAATCAGCTGCCAAGTCAACCTTGAAAATCCTGGACGTAGCTCACAATCAAGGACTCCGCATAGCCACAGAGGCTTTTAAGAACATCGCCAATTTCCAGTTTACATGTTTCAGGTGGTGAACCCTCCTTAGAACTCAAGCGGCAGAGACTTTCTCTTTGCTATTTTTATAAAATAACGAGTGTTGAATCCCACCCAATGTGGAGCAAGGTTATTAATCCAATCTACGGATCTCTATTTTCTATTAAATTGTCCTTTACTCCAACTTTTGGATTCCGTATCGGAGAAATTCTAAGAACATTTAAAATTCAAGACTTTACAGTAGTTGTTAGTATTAATGCCCCCTCCCCTCTATGGCAGGAGGAACATTTTGATTTTATTGATGATTTCGTACACTTCCTAAAACAATCTACATCTTATGATTTTCCAGAAACTTTTATTTATGAACACAGACAACGATATCGTAGCTTTATACCTGTGTATACAGATGGCTCAAAATTTGAAGATAATGTTGGCTCAGCAGCCGTTTTCCCAGATATAGCAATTGCCGAAAAACTCCACCCTTTTTGTTCCGTATTCACATCTGAACTTTATGTAATATACTTAGGCCTTTTAAAAATAGCTACGTCATCATTTTCTAAATTTATAATATATACTGATTCCAAAGGTAGTATTGAAGCCCTTAAAAGCATTTCATCGGTAAGTCACCCTTTAATTTTAAATTGATTTCAAATCTATAACTCCCTCAAAAATCATTTCACAATTAAATTTTGTTGGATCCCGGGGCATGTTGGAATACGGGGAAATGAAAAAACTGACAAGGCAGCAAAAGGCTCAGTCATTATGAAAGAGATGTTTGTTGCATTGCCCGACGCATTACTAGCAATTAAAATAGCCCAGAACCAAGTTTGGCAATCAATATGGGAAGTACAATGTACAAATAAATTATTTCAAATTCAGCCGTCTATCAAAGGTTTTAGAAACTTAGCCTTACCCAGAAAATATGATACCATTTTAACAAGACTTCGTATAGGTCATACCTACTTAACGCAAAAATACTTTACATTCTGACCCTGCACCTGTTTGTCCTAGATGCAAGTGCACATTAACAATAAAGCATATCTTGCGTACATGCAAGAATTTTACTCGTAAACGACAAGCCCACTTTGGAGCGGTTAATCTTAATGATATTTTAGGAGACAATATCCATGCAAATATTTTTAACTTTTTAAAAGATATTCAACTCTTACACGAGATTTAATTTTGTCTCTTTTAGCAATGTTTCAATTTGATTTTTAGTGATTGATCCTTTCTTTTGAAGGAGTGTTTAGCGCAGTATGATCAGGTCTGGCCCTTGTGCCATAAAACCAAAACGATCTAGAGGAGGAAAGTTTAGACTGTATGAAAGACCAAAAAGTTATAGCCGTCCATAGGATAACAATCAAACGAAACAATTAAAACGTCGTTACAAAACATCTGATCCTTACATTTAATACTCCAGTATTTCCAAATTATGATGAACATGAACTGCCCTGCTAGACATTTTATACCAAACCCGCTGCGCTGTTTGAAGTGTCAGAGATTTGGCCACATAACAGCTTGCCGAGGTAAAAAAAATCTGTGCTCTCACCCAGATCATGAAAACAAACTTTTTACGATGTGGTTTAATTCAGCTATTGTGTATTTTAGAATGCTGTTATTTTCAATTAGTATCTGAATAACATGATTTTAGAATTTTAACAAGTTTTCTATATCGCCGTATGTTTGGCGCAGTATAACCATATCTGGCTCTTGTGCCATTAAACCCCATAACTAACTTACCAGGATCATGACAGTAATAATTGCTCATTTACCACACCAAAATGCTATAACTGTAACGGAGAACATCCATCCTTTTTCCGATCCTGCCCACGTTATAAGCTAGAGAAAAAAATTCAAACTGTTAAAATTACAAAAAACATTTCATTTCAAGAAGCTCGTAAAATAGTCAACGAGAGAACACCCAAACCAGGCCTTTCATATTCATCAGCACTAAATTCAGTAGTTTCACCTTTACAACCAAGCAGCTTGCAAAACCCACGACTTGCATCCACCATCATAAACACTACTACAGCACCTTTGATAATTAATACCCCTGCTGATAACGAAATTATAACAAAAAAAGCGACTGGCTCTCTTCTGGAGATAAAAAAATCCTGGGAGGAAGCTGCGTCCTCTTCCTCTGTGGCCAATACTGGCTCTTGCGCCGTGAAACTCAATTCAGCAATAGCATCCTCTTCCTCTGTATCTCAAACTTGTGCAATTTTACCCGTTTTGACAATAGCGCAGCCAAGTCTGGCATGTTTCACAGTCGGCAGCAGAGAGTCTCGGCCACAAGATCCTATAGTTCCTGTAAACAACTCATTTGATGCAGTTTTGAGATTTGATAAGTCTCCATCTGTTTCCAATTCAATCGCATTATCAAAAAGCAATTCCTCTCCTTTAAAACTTAATGTCAAAACTAATCGCAAGATAAAAAAACAGGGCAAAAAGTCGAATGAACTAGAGAAAGCAAAGGAATCAAAATCTGTTAAACTTGCCTGCATACTTGCTGCTAAAAGAGACCAAGACATATCAAAACGATCTCTCTCTAGAAAAGAGTTTTTAAAAGATTCATTAAAGGAAGATAACTATGATGATGATAGTGATTCGCTTCTAAAATTTCATCCGTCGGAAGATGGCATGTCAACCAGCGAAGTTGATGACCTCCTTCCTTCTTAGCCAACTACTCCAGGCATTCTTTTCCCTTTCCTTTGTTCTTACTTCATTCTTAATGGCCACATTTGTTTCTTGGAACTGCCGGTGCTTTAAAAATAGTTCAATGGATTTGAGGGACCTTATTAACAAATACCCCCAGCCTGTATTTCACTCCAAGAGACATACCTTAAAAGAGAAACATAGCACCCGGCATTACAAAATTTTC
The DNA here is from genome assembly GCA_013235015.1 of Araneus ventricosus. Lineage (NCBI taxonomy): Eukaryota > Metazoa > Arthropoda > Arachnida > Araneae > Araneidae > Araneus > Araneus ventricosus. Next base: position 287,892 of record BGPR01000322.1, read on the forward strand.
AGTAAGCATCATATTGACGATAGAGTTTCTGGTGGCGTTGCAATCCTTGCAGCCTCTGATATACCCTCCATCCCTTTGACTCTGAATACTGATCTACAGGCTGTGGCCATCCGCCTCCAGATTTATTCGCTGGTTACTATTTGCCTCCAAATGAACGTGTAAATCAATCAGACCTTAATAATTTGATTCACCACCTTTTGTTATTTTGGGCGACCTTAACGGCCATAGTCCCCTTTGGGCTAGTTCTAATGCCAACTCACGTGGTCAAGAAATCGAACAACTTCTTGCAGATCACAATTTATGACTTAAATTCCGACGAAAAAACACATTTCCACCTACCAACACGAACCTTTCATTCAGTTTATCTCGCCATCTGCTCTTCATCCTTATTACCTTTTTTTAGTTTGATAATGATCTTTATAATAGTGACCACTTTCCTTTAATTTTAACTGACAATAGAAGCAATCCAATTAGTCCTTTCCGTCCACCCAAATATGTCTTAAATGCAGCAGACTGGCAAAAGTTCACTTCTCTGGTCAATATTAACTCTGATGTGGTTAAATCTTCCACTATCGAGGAAGCACTGAATTATATTATCAATACTATAATTGAAGCAGCAGATAACTATCCCAAAGACGTCTGGCAATCGTAGGAGGCAAAACAAACCATGGTGGAATGATGATTGTAAACAGGCTTATAAAAAACAAAGGAAAGCTTGGGACACATCCTACTACCCTAAATTTTATCCATTTAAAAAAACAAATCAGAATCGAGAAAAATACAACGACGCAGTCGCAGGATGTCGTGGCAAAAATTTGTCTCTAGCATCGCCTCTACAATATCTAAGCCGTCAGCTGTGGAAAAAAGTAAAAAAAAAAGCTTCAGGCACATCTCATTCTAATGCCGTCTCTGTTTTGATTGACAACGGAAGCACAATATCATCCTTAAAGGGCATAACAAATTCCACAGGCTCAGCTTTAAGCTCACACCTCCAATAGCCAAAATTACTCTCTTCCAATTTTAAACCATAAAAAGAATGTAGAAAAAGGAAAGTTAAATTAATTCGCAAGCTACCGACCCTACAACTGCGATCTTACATTTTTAGAATTTCAGTTGTGTCTGTCTAACGCTCACGATTCGTCTCCTTGACCAGACAACATTAGTTACGCCATGATTAAATACTTAACAATCGAGTCGCAGGAAAATTTATTATACCTCTATAATCGCATTTGGAAAGAACATTACTTTCCCACCATTTGGAAACAGGCAATAATAATCCCCTTATTGAAATCTGGTAAAGACCCGACTAATCCATCAAACAACGGCCAATTGTTGTTCTGTAAATTGCTAGAAAAAATAGTAAATCGTAGGATAATTTATTTCCTTGAGATCAATAATTTTATTCAGCCATCCCAAAGTGGATTTTGGAGAGGTCGAAGCACCGTCGACAACCTTCTTGCCCTTGAAACGGATATTCGCCTCGCATTCTTGCAGAGGAAACACTAAGCTGCCGTCTTTTTCGATATCGAGAAAGCATATGACAAGACCTGGAGGTTGGTTGGTTGTTTGGGGTTTAATGACGCAAGAGCCATTTTTGGCTAAACTGCGCCAATCAAATATTAAAAATCAACACAGTGGTATTAAAAAAATTTAAAATTCAATGAAAATGTGAAAACGAAAGTATTTGAAATGAGACAGATGTACAGAAAGCAAACAAACAAGATAAAAGGACTAAATGCTCAAAAAAAACCCAATGGTCTTTAAAAAATATTTGGATGGTATGTCTCACCCACCAAGTCTTGTAAGGTTACAGACGACGAATTAAAATGATATTCACGATGGCATTTAAAAGAAGGGCATTCAATTAAAATATGATTAACAGTAAAATCAACTTGACAAGTCGGACACCTTGGTGCTCTCTGGCCCAAGAAGAGATGTCTGTGCGTAAAGCGAGTATGCCCTATACGGAGGCGAGTCAATTGGACATCGAACTCTCGCATAGGAAGGGCAGGCCACAAACCAATTGATGGTTTGACGGAATATAGTTTGTTATTAGTTAAATGATCCCATTTCTGCTGCCAAACAGAAAGGAGGTGAGAAACTAAACACTTTTTAATATCGCAGCAAGGAAGTGCTCTTGGAAGAAAATCGGAGGCAAATTTTGCAATAATATCCGCCGTTTCATTACCAGAAATGCCCACATGACTCGGAACCCAACAGAAAATAATATTAAAACCTTTATTTTGAAGGAACTGCAAAACCGATAATATTTCCAAAGCAACCGGATGTAATCGGTTGTCATAATGAGATAGAGTTACCAAGGCAATCATGCTATCAGTATGAATAATACATTTACGCTGATAAGGCAAAATTTCCTGGAGAGCACAGAAAATTGCCACTAACTCAACAGTAAAAACAGAACAACAATTAATCAGACGATAGCTCAGTGTATCAGATGGAATTACTACACCACAACCAACATGTCCATCTGATTTAGAGCCGTCTGTAAAAATTGGTGCGAACGAAGAATAGTGGTAGTGGTAAAAAAGCTGTTGCAAAGCAACAGGAGCATTTGAGGATTTATCAAATCATGGAAATGGATTCAAAAATGAAAATTGTGGTATATCCCAGGGTGGAAAAGTAAAGAAATCAGAGAACTGAACGGAAACATTATTAAGGTCCGAGTCATGCAGAAGCATTTTGGTTCTCTCACAAAGGAGCAGAATGTGAGAAGGACGAGCAGCGTAGAGTCTGCGAAGACCAGTTGATAGTGTTAATTGATTTATGTGGCGCTTTCGAACAGATTGCGCTCGGAAGGAGTACAAAGCGGAAATTTTTTGTCGCCTTCAATCAAGCGGTAGTTGGTGGGAAATAATGTACAGGCTCTCGACTGGGGAAGTACGAAAGGCTCCAGTGCAGATCCGTCAAGAAGAGTGATGGGTGGTATCCAGTCGCCTCAATACAGTAGGACGAGAGGAGCCATACACCAAACATCCGTAATCGATACGGGAGAGAATCATTGCTTGGTAAATACGGAGTAGGCAGGTTCGATCGGCACCCCAAGATGTTTTGGAGAGAACCTTCAAAATATTCAAAGATCTTTCACACTTCTTCCGCAAATGTAGAACATGCGGAAGGAAGGCGAGTTTCCGATGGAAAATGACTCCCAAAAACCGTATATCGTTAACAACAGGAATAGCAAAGTTTCGTATGTAAATTACAGGATCTAGGTGAAGGTTTCGTTTCCTGCAAATATGGACGCACCGACTTTTCTCGGGAGAGATGGTGTGTCCATTATTGTCACACCAAGCTGCCAGCTTGTTAACTGCATTTTGCAGTTGCCGCTCTATTAAATGCATGTGGCTACCTTGGCAAGATATTTGAAGGTCATCGACATAGAGACTTCAATGAACAGAAGATGGCAAATGATTGAGAATCTGACTAAGATGAATGATAAAAAGGGTTGCACTCAGGACGCTTCCTTGAGGAACACCCTCAGCTTGAATAAAATGATCAGAGTAAAAGTTTCCAATACGAACTTGAAAAGTTCAGCAAGATATAAAGTGTTTTAAAAAATGGGTAAATTTCCCCTAAAACCAAAGTTAAAAAGTGTCGAAAGTATGCCATATCGCCAAGTACGGTCGTATGCTTTTCCAATGTCGAAGAATATAGAGACAAGGTGGTTTCTCCTTATAAACGCGTTGCGTATGTGGGTCTCCAGCAGAACGAGGTTGTCAAAGGTTGACCGATCTCTGTGGAAACCACTCTGCAACGGGGAGATGAATCCTTGTTTCTCTAATTCAAAGACAAGGCGAGCATTGACCATGCGTTCAAGTGTCTTACATAGACAGCTCGTGAGAGCAATTGGCCTGTAGTGCAGAGGATTGGATGGATCTTTGCCAGGCTTTAAGATTGGAATCACAATAGCTTCACGCCATTCTGAAGGGTACTTCTGCTCAGTCATAATTCTGTTAAATAGAAATAACAGATGGGAAAGGGAAGTGGTATTCAAATGGCGAAGCATGTTATATGCGATTACATCTGGACCGGGACTGGTGTCATGTTTCCGAGACAAGGCGGTTTCCAATTCAAACATCCTGAACTCAGAATTGTATGGAAGGGTACTGCGGGCAGTAAACCGCAAAGACGTTCGCTCCGCGCGATTCTTAATCGCTACAAAGTCAGGGCTATAAGAATGAGTTGCGGAGACTTTTGCAAATGCGTGGCCGAGAGTATTGGCTATGTCTAATGGAGCGGAATGCGTCACATTTCCCGTATTTAAAACAGGAAAGGAAAGTTCGATATATTCCATTAGCAGCCCTCACCTTTTTCCACAATTGTTTACTAGAAGTAGAAGATGTGATAGATGAAATAACATTTATCCAAGATTCCGTCTGACTACGACGGCGTATGCGACGAGCAAGGGCTTTGGCACGCTTAAAAGCGACATGATTTTCAGTCGTCGGATATCTCCTAAAAATGTTCCAGAGTTTCTTTTCCTCCCTGCGACTGTCACGACAAGCTTCATTCCACCACGGTCTACGGAATTTCCTTACACTTGGGGAGCACTTGGGAATGGTATTGTTTGCGGCGTTTATTAAACAATCTACGACATTTTGTACTGCTTCCGTAATGTCTGCAGTACTGACCATAGACTCAGTAATATCTGCCAGTTGCATGAAATTACCCCAGTCTGCCCGCTGGAATAGATACCGTGGAGGATATTGAATCGCACCACCACTATCAGCATAGGAGACTATTATGGGAAAGTGATCACTGTTACAGAGATCATTCCCGACTGTGAAATTCAGCAACGGTAGAAGAGTAGGAGTGCAAATGGCCAGACCGAGACTGTGAAAGGTGCGTGTGGGTTCGTGGAAGTACGTTTTCTCATTATTATTGAGCAGACAGAGACCGTTATTGGAAATTAACCGTTCTATCCCACGAGAATTGGTAACATCCGTACCCCACAAAGTACTATGTCCGTTGAAATCGCCCAGCAAGATAAATGGTGTAGGAAGCTGGTCCAGTAAGGTATCGAGATCCTGTTGATTAACAACATCGTGAGGTGGCAAATAAACACAGCAGACTATAACTAAAGTTCGGGCATGAACTTGTACAGCCACAGCCTGCAGAGAAGTGTGCAAAGTAAGAAGCGTGCTCGGGTATAAATTAGAAGTAAGGATACGAACACCACCCGAGTGATTACTTCCAGTGGCTGTATCCTTCCGAACACTGTTATAGCCACGCAGTTTAAGAGGGGTAATTGGACGGCAAGAAGGTTTCTTGGAGTCCAATGCAAATATGATTAAGAAAGTTAATTAAACCTTTTAGGTCCTGTAATTTGGACCAAATGCCGCGACAGTTCCATGAAAGGAAAGTACCCATTAAGAGAGTGTTGGAGGATTAGAAGGAGGAACACAAGGTGGAGTTTCTGACGCATCACAGTTCATCTGCAAATCTTCATCCTCATCTGATGGATGAAGTGCGAGATCGGGGGGACTTGGGGCACACCACCAAAAATGGAAGGCAAGTCCTTGTGGACTATACCCCGATCCGCGAGTCCCAAAGCGACGGAATTGTGGTGAGCAGATTTTTTTAATTTTGCAGGGAGATCCTTTTGAGAAAGTCCACGTTTGGCTTGTTTAAGCTTTTGTGACATCTCAGATTTGGATCTTGCCCTGTTTTTCTGAGTATTTGATATCTCAGGAGCACTGTTAACGGTTAAGTCAGAATAAGTGTCTGAGGCGTTTTCTTCACTCGAATCAGAAGTCGATTTAGCCGTTTTAGTAGTGGAAATTGATTTTATCACTTTTGTTTTTTTAAATTTTTAGATTTTTCTGTAGCAGACGTCCAAGACTATTTTCTCCAGAATTTCGTGGCAGTGTTGACTTTGATTTGGATATTGGTGGCCGATTGACTTTTTGAAGAGATTTTAGGCTTTTCTCTTCCTATTTACTACTATAATTTTGGATGAGTCCTGTGAATCTGGTGGAACTGCAGAGGTTTTAGAGTTGGGTTTAGGTAAGATATTTTTATTTTTAGTGCCAGATGAAAATGCTATTGTAACAGGTTCAGGAGATTTTGAAGTAGAAGGGACGGGATTGGGCATTGTGAATAAATCGTTACAGTGAGGACAGTTAGTGGTCTGATAGACGGGATGGCTTTTGTCGACGACCGAAGCGTAGCTCTTACCATCGGGTGGTGTCTGTGCTTTAACTAGTCGTCGAGCTTCAGGGAATGAGATGTTATTTTTAAAATTGGTAGCACTAATTTCTTTCTTACTTTCCGTTTAGGACAGGAGCGAGAAAAAGAAGTGTGCTTGCCTTGACAATTAACTCATTTTTCAACGCCAGTGCAATCGGTGCTCTCGTGGCCAGCCACTGCACAACGGGCGCAATTAAGTGTCCCGCGGCAGTTTGTTTTGGAGTGGCCAAAACGCTGGCATTTGAAACACCTTAAAGGATTAGGAATGAAGGTCTTACGGAACATCGAACGTATCCAGCCTTTATGTATTCCGGCAATCGAGGCGTGTTGAAAGTCAAAATAAAATGTTTTGTCGGCATAAGCTCACCATCGCGACGGATGTTAATGCGCCGAACATCTTTCACTCCCTGACCGCCTAATTCTTGTGCTAATTCTTCATTTGAAAGGTTTAAATGCCTTCCACAGGTAAAGACACCTTTTGAACTGTTGAGGATTACATGTGGCTGTACTGAAATGGGTATGGTTGATAGGGAATTTAATTTCAAGATTTGTTGTGCTTGCTTGTGAGAAGCAACCTCAACAAGCAAGTCACCTGACCGCATAACTTTTGTTGATGTGACAGTCGCAACACTGCCAGTGATGGCTTTCTGAACAAGGAAAGGAGAAACATTAGAAATTTTTCCTCTTTCTGACTGACGCGCTTAAGAATAGAATATGTATCATAGTGATTTACAGAATGCCCATTTAAGGGAGGTTGCTTGAGAGGACCCATGCAATGTTTAAAAGGCGATTCGGGTCCCGACGGCACCGCCCATCACGGAGCCCAACAAGGGAATGTAGTTACCGGCTCTGAAGAATCTCAGCCTCGGCACTTGCCTTGGTGCTAGCCAGGACCTATACGCTCAGAGTCATCTCCAGGAACGTTGACCACCCTTAACGCCAAGTCCCAGAGAATGACCCTTTCGCTTGATCCCTAGCAGACTAACCAGACGGTTAGGATACCAGCCGAATTGATACACCGGGGACCAATAGTGCACTACCCGTCTAATGGGTCGCCACGCACGGCCAACACGTGGGGGTAATTTACTGTCCATGAGAAGCAGAAAGCAAACAGAGCGGAGACAGCTTCTCATGGAGAGCTCCCTCGCCTACCCTCGAGGGAAAGAAAAAAAGCAATAAACTCAAGGAGAGGAAAAAACGGAAGGAGACAAGACACTTGGGTACCTCGGGGTCGTGAAGCCCGTCACACCTGAAGAAGATGTGCCCCTGAGGGGACAAGATCTGGAGGTATGGGATTTTAAAATATATTCATGACACTGGGTTAAAGGGAAACCTTGCCATTTTTATAAAAAAACTTTTTAAGACTTAGAAAATTTCAGATTAGAGTGGTATCGGAACTTTCAGACTTTTTGTTTAAGAGGAGGGGGTCCTCAAAGTAGTGTTCTTACCGTGACACTTTTCATTTTAAAAATTAAGATTTTAAAACAATTATAACCTTCGGTGAAGAGTTTTCTATATGTTGACGACCTGTACATCTCTTGTACAGGGATGCATATGAATTTTATACAGAGACAATTATAAATTGCTATTAATAATATTACACAATGGTCCAATGTAAATGGCTTTACCATCACTATATTAAAACATCTGCTGTTCATTTCTGTTTAAAACGTAGTCTTCATTTTGACCCGGAACTGAAACTGAATAGTGAAATAATTCCTTTTATTAATAAAATCCGATTCGTAGGCGTAGTTTTTGATAAGAAGCTCTCCTTTCTTCCACAAGTGAACCAATTGAGTAAGAAGTGTGAGAAATCTTTAAGTATTTTGAAAGTACTATCAATTACAGCTTGGGGAGCTAATAGAGTATCTATGCTTAAAATCTATAAAGCCACGATACTCTCTAAATTGGATTATGGGTGCACCATTTATGGATCTGCTAGAAAAAGCGTTTAACTAAAATTGGACCCGGTTCATGACACAGCTCTCAGACTCTGTTCTGGAGCTTTCAGGACTTCCCCTGTGAAAAGGCTTTATGTCAATTGTCGTGACCCTGCTCTTGAACATAGAAGACGGCTATTGTCCTTGAACAATTTTTTTAGGATTCATTCAAATCCGTGTCATCCATTTTATGATTTTGAACTTCGCCCATTTCTTGTTCGACTGCAGTAGGCGAGGAAATCATTCATACCTGTATTTTTACTAAAATTTATCTCACTCTCTCAGAATTAAATTCACGACCCCAAGGTACCCTAGTGTCTTGTCTCCTTTCGTTTTTTCCTCCCCTTTAGTTTGTGCCTTTTCCTTCCTTCCCTCGAGGGTAGGCGAGGGAGCTCTCCATGAGAAGCTGTTGCCACTCTGTTTGCTTCCTGCTTCTCATGGACAGAAATATACCCCCACGTGTTGGCCATGCGTGGCGACCCATTAGACGGGTGGTACATTTCGGTCCCCGGTGTATCAATCGGCTGGTATCCCAGCTTTTTGGCTGGTCTGTTCAAAGGGATCAAGTAAAAGTGGTCAACTTCTGGGGCTTGGCGTTAAGGGTGGTCAACGTTCCCTGAAGTGACCCCGAGCGTATAGGTCCCGGCTAGTATTAAGGTGGATGCTGAGGCTGGGTTTTCCCGGAGCCGGTAATTGCCTTCCCTTTGTTGGGCTCCATGGTGGGCGGTGCCGTCAGGGCCCGAATCTTTCCCTTTTGTATGGGTCTTTCTGATTGCACCGTAGTTACCGATGATAATTTTTTTTTATTTTATTCACTGCTGAAATATTCCCCGAAATTTCACCTTTTCTTGTGCATAAACTAATTTTGTCACACATCAGAGAAGTAAAAAATGTAAAAAAATTGAGCAGAATCCAGTCGCAGGGCTTCGTGGTGAAAATTTGTTTCATCTATAACTTCAACAATTTCAAGTCGTCATCTGTGGACGAAAGTAAAAAAAGCTTCAGGTGTTTCCAATAATAATGCAATCTCTGTTTTAATAAATAATGGACAAACAGTTTCATCCTTAAAAGGTATTGCAAATTCAATAGCCTCGACATTAGCTCACATATCTAGTAGCTAAAGTTACCCTCTACAGATTTTGAATCGCAAAATTAATGCAGAAAAACAAAAATTAAATTTTAATTCTCTTAGTAATCTTTCCTACAATAACAGTTTTTATTTCCTCGAATTACATTCCTGTCTCATCCATGCACATGATTCTTCTCCTGGACCAGACAGTATAACATATTCTATGATTAAACACCTAACAATTGAGTCACAGAAAGATTTATTAGACTTCTACAATCGCATCTGGCAAGAGCAATACTTCCCTACCCTCTGGCAACAGGCTATTATAATTCCTTTATTAAAACCAGGTAAAGACCCAAGAAATCCATCTAATTACCGCCCAATTGCTTTGACCTGTTGTCTTTGCAAACTACTCGAAAGAATGATCAATTGCAGGCTCATATATTACTTAGAGGCAAACAAATTTCTCCACCCATCCCAGAGTGGGTTCCGAAAGGATCGGGCACTATTGACGACCTGATTGCTCTTGAAACAGACGTTCGATTATCATTTTTACAGAGAAAGCATTTGGTCGCAATCTTTTTGATATTGAAAAGGCATACGACCGGACCTGGAGGTACGGAATTTTAAAAGATTTACTTGGTCTGGGATTAAGAGGAAACCTCCCATTTTTATTAGAAATTTTTTACAACTCAGGAAATTCCGAGACAAAGTGGAATCCGAGTGTTCTGACTTTTTTTTTTATCCAAGAGGAAGGTATTACTCAAGGTAGCGTTTTAAGCGCGACTCTTTTTATTTTAAAAATTAACAAGATTTTAAAACAATTACCAACTTCTGTGAGAGGTTATTTATATGTTGACGACCTGTACATTTCTTGTACAGAGAAAAATATGAATTTTATCCAAAGACAGTTGCAAACTGCTGTAAACAGTATAACAGAATGGTGCAACAGTATCGGTTTTAACATTTCAACATCTAAAACTGCTGGTGTTCATTTTTGCAGAAAATGGAATTTGCATCTTGACCTAGAAATCAAGCTATATGGTGAAGTCATAACATTTCTAAATTAAATAAGATTTTTAGGAATTATTGTTGACAAAAACTCGCATTTCTTCCTCAAGTAAAACAATTACGAAAAAAAGTGAAAGCGCCTTAAATATTTTGAAAGTCTTATCAACGACAGCTTGGGGAGCTGATCGAGATTCAATGCTAAAAATATATTGGACTACAGTACTCTCCAAACTTGATTATGGTTGCGCAATTTATGGCTGAGCCAGGATAAGCGTTTTACAGAAACTAGATCCCGTTCACCATATAGCTCTCCGTCTGTGTTCGGGGGCTTTCAGAACATCTTTTGTCAAAAGCCTCTATGTTGATTGTTACGAACCGGCCCTTGAACTCAAAAGACAAATGTTAGCACTGCATTATTATTTTAGAATTCAATCGAATGTGAATCATCCATTTTATGACTTTAAACTTCGCCCATTTCTTCTTCGTTTACAAGATGCAAGAAAATCATTCATACCCGCGTTTTTTTACCAGAGTTCATGACATTCTTTCCGATTTAAAGTTACTTTACTTACATGTAACCCCACAGCCGAAAGCAATTTTCCCGCTTGGGAAATTCCTGTGGTGCAATTTTTAAATCCTTTTCAAACTTCTACCAAATCCGACACGGCTGATAGCATTTATCAACAAATTTTCATTGAACACAGACAGGAATATAATGATTTCATTGCAATATATACAGACGGTTCAAAATCAGCTGATCATGTTTCATTTGCCGTTGTATTCCCAAACACAACTCTTTCTTTTAAACTTCATTCATCTTGTTCAGTTTTCATGGCAGAGATAGCTGCTGTTTTACTTGCTTTGGAAAAAATTTCCGATTGCCTGGAAAGAAAGTTTATCATCTCCACGGATTCACTCGGTGTTTTAGAGTCTCTGAAATCATTTTATATTCATTCTCACCACAATCCTTTAGTTTTAAATGTTTTACATCTTTTAAATAAGCTCGCATCACGTGATTTTAATATTTTATTGTGTTGGGTGCCATCTCATGTTGAGATTGTGGGCAATGAGGAAGCAGACAAGGCCGCCAAATTGGCGACTACTCAAACTAATTCTACTGTCCCTTCGACCGATTTTAAAAAATATACTAAAGTACTCATTTATTCAAAATGGCAGAGACAGTAGGGGACGGATTATTTTAATTTATAATTCAATTCAAAATTTTCATTGTGTTTCTGGTCCCCAATTGGGGTACTGGTGTTTCTTTGCTGAAACGCTGGTACCTCTCTGTTATCCAACCGACTTTTGTTTGGAGCGGCTATCTGGGGTGGTTCCTTCACTAAGCAGCAAATTTCAATTTTACTTTCTGTTCAAAGAGTCGTTTTAATTAAAATTTCTAAATGCTACAAGACCTGCCCAACAAATGCGATTAACGTTTTTCTAGGGCTTCCTCCCCTCCATGTTGTTGCCCGTTCTCTTTTTATTGTTTCAAATTTGGAATAACAGGAATAAAGATTATGATTTCATTAGCGTTGAACATTTGGATCTATTTATTGAAATTAACCCAATTAATTTAAATAAAAGAATTATAGTTTTTCCTTCCTTTATTAGTAATTCTGACTTTGATATTTATAAGGACGGCTCGGGCATTGATGGTAATGTCGGAGCTGCCGTTTGCATTTTTAAAAATAATTCTTTGTTTAACTCGTTCAAATTTAAATTATCTAACTATAATTCCGTCTTCCAGGCAGAGTTGGCGGCGATTAATTTTGCCGTCGGCTGGGCCTTGGAGGGCGGTTTTAGGGTGAATATTTACACCGATAGTTTTTCATCCATCCGAGTTCTGAAAAAATCTAATGTAAAATCACGTTTTATTAATGAAATTAAAGTTAATGTTTTTCGGGCTCTTGGGTAGGTCGGTTTGTCCTGGGTGAAGGCTCATGCTGGTATCCCAGGTAATGAACTGGCCGACCAATTTGCCAAATCCGTCATAATCGATGGTAATTTCTTGGATATTCCTGCCCCATACAGTTTTCTTAAAAAATTCGTTAATAATCTTATTTTAAGTGACTGGCAGCAACACTGGGAGGAATCTGACACTGGTGTCAGAGTCCGTGATTATGTTCCCACTGTTAATTTTAATTTACTCACTCATAATCATTATTTGTTATTTTTTGTTTCTGGGCATGGTCCTTTCCCTGCTCATCTTTTTCGTTTTAAGATTTTAAATAGTCCCAATTGTATCTGCAGAGGTCTGGGGGATCCGGACCATTTCGTGTTCGACTGCCCATTTACAAAGAAATATCATTTGACTTGTCCAACTTCAGTTTTCAAACCTAATTGGTTTTCCAGTGTTTTAAAAAACGAGAAATCTCTTAAAATGTTACAGGAAATTTGTATTATTGCAAATAGTATTTGTAATGATCTAAAGAGTTTAAATTAATTTTTTTATTTTTCACGGTTTCTTTTTGTTTTAATCTGGTTGGTTTCGGACTTATTTACTTTTTGGTGAATTACTGTACGTTTAATATATATTGTATTTATTGTATATATATATATATATATATATATATATTTGGTTTTTCACTTGATTTAGTTTGTGATGCTCCGTAAACTTTTGCCTTCATGCGATTTTTAATTATCAATTGATGTTGATTGATCCCATGTTTTTGATGAAATTTTGCGTCTGGGTTTATTGATTTTAGCACATTTGTCTGTATTGGTGTGTGTTTGTTATTTAGCGTTGGGACTTTTGGAGTTGCTAACCTCTGCCTCTTACCCACGGGGCGTTGTAAATATGTTCACCGTTGCTGTGTTTGTTTTGTTTTTGTTAATTTGTTATATGCAGTAATTCTTGTTTTCCTTTGTAAATAGTTTATTCATGGCTCTTGCCCCAGTTGGGCTATTTTGTAAATTTTATTGGTACCCTGTGTTTGTATTTTTATTTACTTGAAATTTTTATATTTTGAAGATCGTTGTTTCTTTTTATATATTTGGGTACCTTTTGGTCCTTTTGATTGCTTAGGCCCGCCCGATATTAAGATATTATATATTTTATGAAAAATTTCAGAAGCACCCACGGCACCATTCTGATTAAGATTAATTGTATTGTTACTTTTGCTTGGTTTCTTGGATTTTATTGGTATTTTCAGAAGTACCTTCGGCAACTTTTGCGAAATTAAATTTTTCTGTTTTCTCTGGTATATACATGATGTATAATTGATGTACTTCTGGTTTATGTGTAGGTAATGGTTCGTTGGATTATCTGCGTGTTAATTTTTCATTCATTTTGCAAACCTGTATTGTATCTCTGATTGTAACTCTGAAGATTTCTTTCTGTTTCGTTTATTTAAGCCCATTTCTGGCTTTTTGTGTAACATTCGGTAATACTATAAATGCTCTCTTGGGGCTGGGTGCCCGGCGTTCCTCTTCCGTGTTGGGCTGGTTCTCTTTCCCCGCCTGCCCTTGTAGAGTCTTACACGCAATAGGGTAGGCCGGCAGTCATGAGTTGGGTAGTGGGAGACGGAGAACAAGCTTTACGCTGTTAAACCCCACATACAACCTTGGCCTCCTCTAATGAACAGGAAAGCAGATACGCTTCTCACAAGACTACGAGTGGGTCACACTCGATATACCCATCGCCATCTACTGTTCAGAGAACAGACACCAATGTGTTCTCAATGCAACTATAAGTATGTCGGTTAAAAACATACTCTCTGAATGTCCGAATTTTAACTCCCAACGTTAAATTTTTTTTAAAAACGAATTCTGTTGATTAGGGGCAAATCTTCTCCTTGGACTTGGCATTAAGAGTGGTTATTGTCCCCGGGGGTTACTGCCAGTGTGTAGGTTGAGCTAGCATCATGGCAAGCGCCGAGGCTGGGAATTTCCAGAGCCGGTTACTGCCATCCCTTGTTGGGCTCCGTGGTGGGAGATGCCGTTGGGCCTGAATCATTTTCAATTTCGCATGGCTCTCAATGCTTCTCACCAAAGTAATGTTTACCACAAATTCTTTATTGTTAACGCAGATAAAAGTTCTTTGAAATTTGTTTCGCCCATTCTGATCCACAAGACAATAATTACCCTTGTTGGAGAGGTAACAAACATAAAAAAGTTAAGAAACGGGAACCTTCTACTAGAAGTAAAAAATAAACAGCAATCTGAGATTATAATAAAACTAAAAAAGACAGGAGGAAACGATGTCACCGTTGAGCCTCACCGTTTTCTTAACCAGTCCTGAGGGGTCATATCCGAAAGAGAATTTCAGAGAGACCTTGAAGAAGACATACTGGAGAACCTGAAAAATCAAAAAGTTGTAGCCGTTCGAAGAATTACAATTAAAAGAAATAACCAAATACTCCCAACAAAGCATCTTATCCTTATCTTTTATTCTCCTGTTCTGCCTAAATCCGTAAAAAATAGCATATATAAACTGTCCCGTTAAACCATATGTACCTGAACCCATTTGTTGTTTTAAATGCCAAAAATTTGGTCATATAATTACAGCCTGCAGGGGAAGCAAGGAAATTTGTGCCCGTTGCTCTCTCCCAGACCACAATAGCAATGACTGCTCCGCTACAACTCCAAAATGTTCTAACTGTGAAGGTGACCATCCTGCATATTTCCGTACGTATCCAAGTTACAAACAAGAAAAGGAAATTCAAATGGTTAAAGTAATAAAAAATATTTCATTCTCAGAGGCTAGAAAAATTGCTAATGACAGAACACCCACACCAGGTCTATCGCATGGATCAGCAATAAATTCATCAGTTGCACCCTCAGAACAAAAAAGCCCCAAAAACACCACAAATAACACCCACTTTAACAAATACTCCAGCAGCTCCTACAATAGCAAATTCCTTGGGTAATACTGATACTATCACAGTTAAAAAAAGTGAGTGTCTCGCTCTTCTCGAAATAAAAAGGCCCTGGGAGGAAACCTCTTCCCCTACGTCCAGAAAACTTAAAAAGAAAAGGGTTCTGCGGAAGGAGCAGGCTTTAAAGGAAAAAATGAAAGAAAAATTAAAAGATGTAAGTAAACCAGAAGAAAAAGAGAATTTGCAAATTCACCCCCTGACGACACAATAAATGATATGGATGAAGACCGAGCGGACTCCGATCCAGCTCACATTTCCACCGAGTACGTGAAATCTAAATTCTTCCGAAAAACCTAAATCCCTTTCTTAAGGCGTTTTCCCCCTTTTTGTTGTCTTTTTTTGCTTTTTCATTATGGCATTACCTTTGTTTCATGGAACTGCCACCGTCTGCGGGCGCATCTAGATGACTTGAAGACAATTGCAAATAAATACCAGCCCGTGTGTATAGGTCTACAGGAGACCTACTTTGCTCCTAGTGTTGACATAAAATTTAGAAATTATAACATAATCCGAAAAGACAACATACAAAGCTCACGTGCATTGGGAGGAGTTGCCTTCCTGCTCTTGCAGAGTTTCCCATTTAAACCTATACCTTTTAATACATCAATCCAAGCAGTTGCCATCCAAATCAACGTCAAAATGCTTCATACAGTGTGTACCCTATATTTACCACCAAGCCAAAACGTATGCCAGAATGAATTGGATAACCATCTGGGCCAACTCCCGAATCCTTTTATTCTGACGGGAGATATGAACGGGCACAGATGTGTTTGGGGGAGTAGTGAAACAAATTCACGGGGTCTCCGAATTGAGAAACTGATTTCCGATCATAATTCTCTGTATTTTTCAAAAGTTTTATACACATTTCCGTTACACTTATACTATATACATTTTTTTAAAAAATTATGAATATTTAGTTTATAACCTGACAGAACGTAAACCAGAAAATCTAGAAGCCTCGAAACAAACGAATTTATGTTGCTAATTTTGTTATGATCTTAGTGAAATCACTACACTTAACGGTAATGCGGATAGAGGCTGAAGAACATAGGGATAGGAAAAACCTATCGGTTTTAACCGAAAACCGTTTTTCCGTTTCAGTTAACCGGTTTTTATGGTTATTTTTTTGCTCCAGTTACAACCGGTTATTTTTTTTAAAATCCAATAACCGGGCAAAAAAACGGACAGGAAAATAGGCTCAATTTTAGGTTCGATTAGACTAAAATTTACCAAGTTATGAAGCTTTGAATTTCATCGTCTTAGGCTAATCAACGACAACCGCTTGCTCGAGGAGTCTGTTGGTTGGTGGGTTACTAAAAGAGTCTTTATGAACAGATAAATATTGGCCAATGGATTGATTTCCAGTAGAAACAGTATTAATAAAAATTTGTGTCTACAAATGGCGTTTGTTTTTTAAAACCGAAAACCGGTTACTTCAAAACCGGTTATTTTGAGCGGTTAAACCGGAAGTGATAAAAACCTAAATAACCGAAAACCGGTTATTTTCGAAATAACGCCATTCCTAGAAGAACATCTTTTCTCTGATTTCACCAAGAGATGACAATAACGGACATTTAACTGTAATTTTATGAAATAGTTTAAATCGCGCATTTCGTAATTAAGTTCACATTCGTTAAATATTTTAAAACTATACTCTTGATGAATGAATTTTTGACTACTTTGGAGATCTTATTGTATAAGGTGCTTCGAGGACACTGTGAGGCATGTTATAACTTCTTCACTTTCTACAACCAAGGTCAACATTACTCAGCTTGGTACTATGAGAAAAAATATACCAGAACTTCATAATCAAATGACAAAGAGTTTCATAGTTCAAACTTTTACTTTACAGATGATACAACTGTTGTGACTGCATTCTAAAAAAAGAACAAGAATCTCATTCTTACGAGCACAAAGCATCATGATAAATCAATTAACAGACAAGACAAAATGCCGGAAGTGACATTAGCGTACAAGGGCAGTAAAGAAGCTGCGGATACTTTTGATCAACTTTTAAATACATACACTTGTGAAAGGAAAATAAATTGCTGGTTTATTATACTGATCGTTTCAATACCCCCACACTAGCACTTTTGGACGGCTTTACTCCGGAAAGGGGTGACAGGCAATGAGTAAGATGGGCTCATTTCCGGAGTTGTTTGTTAGGTCACGCTAAGTGAAATATAAACATCTCCCCTCCACGTTTCACTTTTTCCTATTTTGGTGAAAATAACTCTGCCTGGCACATGCGCAAAAGCGCGGAGAGTTTCGCAATCCGAGAAAGTACAATATTCCATAATATGTTGAATAATTCTGCTTATAATGTATTTCCTGGGCATCAATAAATAACAAATGAAAAGAAAACAAATTAACGAAAAGAAGGTTTTCAGAAGAACAGATAAATCACATTGTTTGCCTCATATATATTCATTATACGCTACTCTTCATCTTCCCAGACATGAAGAGTAGCGTAATACAGTCAAAAGCAGGCCCGTTTCTAGATGCTCAGCCGCCCCCTCACTCTGTTATATATTTGGGAAAAGTTTGGTGTGTAATCCCAAATGACTCAGTGCATCATAATTCGAAGCACAAATCCGACTCCATATCGTAAAAAACTAAATTATATTTATTCACAACCGCTCTACGAACAACATCGTTCGTGTTCTCACAGGCAACTGGCTGAAAAAGCACTCTCACGGAACAATGATCCGTACCGCCATCTAGTGGTCGGTTGTTTTACAAAATATCAATGATAAAACAATTACAATAAGAAAAAAATACAATTTCAACAAGTAGGGCACCTCAGTTCCCCCCTCCCAGCAACGAAGATACAGTTTACAGGAACTGAGCATGCATTGTCATTACATATGGTTGAACTCTAGATGGGAAGCGAACAGTTCGCCCAGATTTCGTCTTGCATGGAAATGCCATACGACTTTTACCAGTGTCCTTCCCAGAAGAAATTGTAATATCACCGTCATCAGCAATAAATGCTATATTCAGTATATCGATAGAAATATTGACTAGTTTTCCTTTAATGTTCACTTTATACAACTTGTCACCGCGCTTCACAACTGCAGAAGGTCCATCGTAAGGTGCCTGAAGTCCTTTTCGTACACCATCGCGTCTGACAAAAATGTGGGTATTAGTTTTTAAGCCTTGTGCCACGAATGGTTTCGCAATATGATGCGATTTTGTTGGAGCAGGAGTAAAATTGTAAAACATATCACTAAGCTTTTCTACTACCTTCTCTGGACTCTTAATGACTGGGTGTTCGTCGAAAAAATCACCAGGTAGTCGAAGCGTCGTACCATAGACCAGTTCTGCAGGTGAAACGTTGCTATAGGCTTTGATAGCTGCACGAAATCCCAGCAGTATTGTGGGTAGAACCTCGGTTCACTTCTCAGTTCTTCGAGCTTTTAAGGCACATTTCAATGGTCGATGCCAATTCTCGACGAGGCCATTCGACTGGAGATGATATTGTGATGTTCGTAGCTTTTCAGTACCAAGTGGTTCCGAAATCTTGGAAACAGCAGATTCTACCTTTATTTCGTTAATTTTATCAGCCAAAATGGACGATTCTGATAAATTTGCCGTTGATACGGATAAAATTGCCTGTGTGTGTATTGGCAATCGCTCTAACCAAATTGTTTTTAAAAATTTGTCTGAAACAAATGAAGGAACTAGCACAAAATTTGGTTAAAGTAACGCAGATAGTTTTTTATCACCCGAGTTCAGATAAAAGTTTATGAATTTACTGAAATTGAGAATCAGAAGATTCCTTAATCTCTCCTTCAGAGCTTGATACTTACTATCCGCCGATGGAGTACCAATTAAATCCAAAACTACAACAAGTATATCTGAATCAATGGCTGCTAACACGTAATTATATTTTGTATCGTCATTCGAGCCACACTAAAGTTAGCCTCCACCTGTATAAACCAAACTGCTACATTCCCCTTCCATAAGGGTGGTAGTTTAACCGTTACTCTAGAAATTACCTCACCTGGCACAGGTTTATCACTTAACGACATCTTAGCACAATACTAATAAGAACTATTCAAAAGTTATCAAAACAATATTAACAAATGATTGAACACACACATCTATATTTCTTATTAACACAATCTATATTTCTTAAAAACAGTATTAGATGGCCAGAGCAATCCTTTAGCGTATGAAAAAGCACACACCTATTCCTTTTGGTTGCGTAGCACGTGATCGGATGCTTTCGAAGAAAGTCGAAATTCAAAAGGTGCCGGTCGCCATTAATGGCGTTTTTCTACGAAGTTTCGTATTGAATTCCCGTCATCAATGGGGAAAGTTTGGTGTGTCAGCCCAAATGACTGTGTATCATAATTCGAAGCACAAATCCGACTCCATATAGTAAAAAACTAAATTATATTTATTCACAACCACTCTAAGAACAACATCATCGTTCGTGTTCTCATAGGCAACTGGCTAAAGAAAAGCACTCTCACAGAACAATGATACGTACCGCTATCTAGTGGTCGGTTGTTTTACAAAATATCAATGATAATAAACAATTACAATGCGAAAAAATACAATTTCAACAGGTAGGGCACCTCACCTTCAATAATTATCTAAACCAGTGTATTTAAAATTTAAAAAAATGTTCGCAATTTCTTTAATGTGAAAATAATTTAAATAAAATATCTTAGCAGATAGAAAAAAAAACCTGACTGAAGTATTTAACCAATCGGCGACAAGTTTAATTGATTTATCAGTAAAATTCCTAATCTAAAGCAAGTGTCGATTATAGACTTAATTTTTCTGAAAAAGACTAGCCTCATAATCTCGCAACAACAAAATTTAGCAAGTCTATTTCTTCACATCACATCTGTAAAAGATATTGATGAGAATATGAATATGCTTACTTAGTGAAACGGCTTGAAAAGTAAACATTAAATGCATTATAATTGTTACACTAAATAAAATGTCAAATTAAAAATCCACTCCCCTCACTTTCTTGCTTGCAAGTATATCAATAATGCCATCGCAAAAAAAGCAGTGCCGGAAAGCTCTACCCTGGATGATAGAATTTTTCACAATTTGCTGTGCCGGAATGGTGTTCCGGCTCCAATACACCCCTGAACTAAGTCAATGCAAAAATAGAGTAATAACAGTTTGAACTTACTATCGCAGAAATTGCTCAAACCAAAGGAGCGGTATTTCTTAATAGGACGCTTTGCTGACTCAAGACAGAAATGACACTTTCTGTCCAAACATTTTCTACGAACCTCGGATATAACAAAAATCATTCAATAGGGTTTGAGACTATTCTGTGCGTTATTGTGTTATATACGTAGTACTTCCAAATACCACCCTGCATAGGAATAAAGGCGTGAGGGAGTTTCCTATTTCACACGTGTGGGTTTGGTACTCAAATTACATTTTTTAAGGAGAACCCTCCGACTGATTATCCCGCGATTTCGGAGAGTTGGAAATAAGTCTATTTTCTACTGCATCCTGCGATTTTCGTAAGCTAATGGGTTTACTTTGTACTTTTAACCTCTTTCAATCCATAGGGAACTTTAATCTCACTCACCACATGATTCGATGCTGAAACTCGAGAGGCGACTCTCTCTCACCACTTGGTTTGACGCGGAAACTCGATGCGCGACAATGACTATTTAGATTTAATTTCTTCCAAGTGGGTTCCTAAGCTCTTTGGGTACAATCTTACGACGTGCAGAATGTCATCCCTTTAAATGGAGATAAGATTTTCTTATCTCAAATTACGCGGACCTGAACGAGTTTTCGGCGTTAGTCCTCGCCCATCTAAGCTTGGGTCTTTTTTTTTAAAGTCTTTTATAAACGTCTCGAGTTGCTGGTTCGCCCGAGTGAGAAAGACCTCGAGGGCAAAGGGTTCCTTACCTCCTTCCGTTTAAAGGACGATTATAGCTCGTCACTGGATTTCATGTTCATTTTCATGTTTCGTTTCCCTTCAGATTGTATTTTATGCTTAGCTGAGTCTATTATACGTAGTTTTACTGCCTTTTGCTTGTTCAGTGAGGGAAAGAACCATACAGAAACATAAGGCTATAATGCCATGGAAAGAAGAAATATCACGGACTTCGCAAATGATAAACTGAATACTTTTTTGATTCTTACATCCAAAAAATTTCTACGTTTTATTCTTGATGTGAAACCGAAGCAGAATAAGTATGAAGTTCCAGAAATTTTTTGCAACTCTCCTCTGCATTCATAGATATATGTAGTAATAATAGCTACTACTAATACACTTGTTTGCAAAAATTAAGGAAAAATCACAAAAATAGCGATAACTCTCTCAAAAATAAGCCAATCCGTATAAAATTTGAATATGTTGTCAAATAAGCGTTGTTGAGTAAAACTGCAATATTCAAATTAGTGGCGCTGAAATAGGAATCCATCTGCGAGAACCATAAAATTGCATGTTTGTGAGCAAGCCTGCAAATTTCGCTGTGATACTGAGATAAGAAATCTGAGATAGCCAATTCGTAACAATGACCTCCAGAAGAACTGCGATGGAGAGCTATTGGGAGACTAGAAGCAGGGCAAAGTTTGACAGAAGTGGCAAGATGGTTAAATGCGAGTCATTCTGTGGTTCATAGACTTTAGCAACAATTTCTAACCACAGATTCGGCATCTAGGAGGTTCAGCCATGGACGGCCAACAACTATGACGAGCGCTGATATTTGTCGTTATGCGCACGAAGGAATAGAATCGCAACTCCGACTCAACTCAGATTCTCCCTAGCTGCAGCCACCAGAAGGTTGGTGTCAACCGTGCGTAGAAGGCTTCACGAAGGTGGTCTGTACGCGAGGCGACCAGCCATTTGCGTGCCGCTCACGTCACGACATAGAAGGGAACGTTTGAGGTGGGCACATCAACATGTCCACTAGACGCCTGATCAATGGAGGGCTGTTCTCTTTACGGACGAGTCCAGGTTTAGCCTCCAAAGCGACAGTAGGCGTTATTTGATTTGGAGAGAACCTGGAACCCGTTATCATCCATCAAACATCCGTAAAAGAGATGCATACGGTGGAGGCAGTGTGTGTTTGGGGTAGTATCTCTTTGAGTGGACGCACAGACCTCCATGTCTTTCCACGTGGAACCGTGAATGTTCAGGCCTTTAGAGATGACATCCTTGATGCTTATGTGCGCCCTTATGCCGGGGCAATAGGTGACGATTTCCTGCAAAAGGACGACAAAGCTAGACCGCATAGGGCACGCATCGTGGGTGATTATCTTCAGCAGGAAACAATTCAGCGCATGGAGTGGCCAGCTCGATCACTGGACATGAATCCTATCGAGCATGTTTGGGATGCTTTAGGAAGACGTATAGCTGCTTTCAATCCTCCTCAAACCCTTGCCACTGCTTTACAAGAGCAATTGCTCTCGCTTCCTACGGACCTGACAGACCGCATAATTGACAGCATCACACATCGCTGTATTGCTTCTAGGGAGATAATACTCCATATTGAAGGTACTTTTCTTATACCAGCCTGACGCATCCGATTTGTTCATTTCATACAAATGCTAATTTTTATAACACCATAATTGTCTGGTAATTTCTTTTCATGTTATTTTATACCATACTATGTGTTATATACTGTGGGTCAGTTTCATTAAATTCTACAAGTTACTTTGAGTAATCGTCATTTTTGCGATTTTTCCTTAATTTTTGCAAACCAGGGTATATTCGTAATATATGAAGCATGATGATTTTTGAATGATGTTACGAAGTATAGAAATAGAAGTATATAAGAATTAATTTTAACTTTGTGATTACACAATCCATTCTATTTATAAAGAAGGCATGCCAAAAAGATGTATAGAAAGTCATTTTAAGCAAAAACAAAAATAAATTACCAACAAAAAAAGAAATGCAAGCTTTTGCTGGATTTTCTTCAAAACTCGATTTTGCACATCTGTATTGAATTTGTTCAAGACGTGTTGTTTCTTTCTAAAAACTAAAAATTCTGTGCGCCATTCTAGTACAACGATCTAAAAAGTTGAAAAGCTCTTTTTTTTCAAATTTTGGTGTCCGAAGTTGTAATGAGAAAGAAATATTTGGAATTTTGTCATTTATTTCTTTTAAATTTGGAATAAAAGAAACTTGCACTTTTCTAGAATTATCTATTCTCATGGATAGTTTCTTAAATTAAGCAGTTTAGTAAATGAAATAAATATTTAAATAACTTAAATTGAAAAGTTACGAATGTTTATTATGTATATTTGTTACTGAATATTTTTGGGAAAGAGTTAATGGAGAATTTTGATAAAAATTTGGCAAATTTAAGAGCAATGGAGGTAAAGGATAGTTCAAAACATTCTTTTTTTAAATTTATGGATTCCTGTAGAACAGCTCTATTTTTTCCGAATTCAATATCATTTTATAATAAAATTATGAAATTGAAATAATGGCGCTGAAAATATCAGCCGTAAGTGGAAGATACTTTTACATGATTTTTGTCTTCCGAAGTTTTTTTCCAAAAGTCTACAAGGAAAAATTATCAGACACGAAGACAGAGAACTCCGTTTTCCCATGGAAGTCATTCTATAACCAAGATTGGAAAGATTTGTTATGTGGTTTTTTTGGCACAAAATCCCGCTTTTCTGAAACCGAGCCATCCATATAAAAGAACAATCACTAAAAAATTTGAATTTCTTTCCAATAGGTGTAGAAATATGTTTATTGAGACAAAATTTAGAAACTAATCTTATCATAATAATGACACTATTGCCAAATGTTTCCAAATATTGCAGTTAGTTTTATTTCCGAACTCTTTTAAGACCTTAAAAACTATTGTTAACACTGCAACGAAAGTGGTTACCATTTTCTTCTGCAGAAATAGGAATATTATAAAGAAAACAAGAATATTTTTTTGAAAAAAGAGTTTTGTTTAGACCTGGATTCGAATAAGATCATACTGAATTCTATATAATGGTACTTTCTGCGTAGCGACAGCAATAACCTCTAAGGAGGGGTTGAAATTATTAATTATATTACTCGCATTAAAATGCTATGCCAATTTAAGGACATAATGCTAAAAAAATATGCATACAAAGTAGATGGAATCTCATCATATCTTATTGTCAGATTATTTTACTTTCTAGACTGGGCAATGGCCTATCATACAAAGTTCGATATTTTAGCTACACTGATGTTCCGTTTTGAAGCAACAGGAGGACTATTTTTAGAGGGACATCATGTTTTAAAATTGTGGTCAAATGGCGAGAACGACATTTGAGCCAGGATTCAACTTTCCAGATATCCACAAATCGACAACAGATTTTACGTGCTCCGGGTCTACGCTATTGGCGAATCTTTGGCTGAGCCAGATTTCGAACCCGCGATCTATCCGATCCGGAAGACTACACATTACCATCAAACCACCACGAGCCGTATAAAACCACGATATATTTGACAGAAATTTTTTCGGAAGTTTTATCTCTCTATAGTGCTTTTTAATCACGAATTCGACAATTCGAGCTTCATAAAACGCCGATTTTTCCCCCCGGTAAGTGGATTATTTGATTAGAATTCTTAAGAGCAGGCATTTTGAATATAATCTTGATGGATTTCTCGGAAAAAGAACCGGAGAAGGCAACTTTAATTTTTTCAAAAGAATATTTATTTTTGTCACATTTTAGATAAACATACATTTAAATTAACAAGATTTTCACAGTGGAGCTTATTTCAAGGTAGCAAAATTAAAGTTATATCAAATAACTTTGTTAATAATCTTTCTCTCTAACATCTTTAAACTTTTAAATTCCTGGTGTTTTTTTTGTCGATTCGGAGCTGTGTATTTTGACTTTTGAACCCTTGCATTTGGAAATGGTCTTTTAATATAATGTTAAAATTTTTTTTAAAAATACGACTTTTAGAATCAGTATTTTAATGTTTTTGTTGTTATGTGTTTTTGTTTTTAATTATATATGCGTTTGCAAAATGTTTATGATTTTGTGTATTCTCTGTGTTCAACTTTATATTTTCTAGTGCATTTTTTTACTCGTTGTGGCTTTTGTTCTTTGTGTGTTTGTTGTTTATAGCACTCTATAAATGGAGTTCTCTGTAGTGTGCTTTTCTTTAAAAAAATAAATAAACAAGTTTCTTTTAATCAGCTTTAAAAGGATTTCTTTTAAGAGGTTTATTTGTACAATTTCTGAGTTCTAAAATTATCTTAATATTTTATATGAAGGACGTTTTATAATTTTAGTACATTCGCGATACTATTTAAGTTACACGAGCTGTCAATATTTATCAAAGATCCTATGCAAATTTATTGCTTAACTACGTACGATAGACCTAATTTGTTTCTACAGTATTTTAATATACTGTCAGGCTCTATTTATTTATTATTTTACAGAAAGCACAGTTTCATAAACAACTCATTTCAAGCAAGAAAAGGAATGAATAATACATGTAGTCATTATTTCAAATACATACGCCAGAATTTTATTAGAACACGCATGCTGGGACTTATTCACATCATTAAAAACTTTTCAGAAACTATGACAGTTCAAACATCAAATAAAATACTACAGACCAGTCTTTTCTACGAAATTAATCTCTACTTGAAGATTAAGTGAGAAATGGCTATTCGAAATACCCTTGCAAAATATTCTTACAGGGAAACATAAGTTTTAAAGTCAGACTAGAAAAATGCACTGATGTCTGAAATCAGAATGGAGAGACAGAAATGACATCTCTGTTTGGAGATCATCAAATGCAGATTAAGGAAATGTTTATCATTTTACTGAAAGAAGAAAATTCATGGACAAGTGAATGTCATAATCTAATTGCTAAAGCCTTATCGTCTGGTTGAACAAGATAGTGAATTAAAAATGCTTGCCTTTCTGTTTTCAATTCAGTTAACATATTGCCTTCTATTACAAAAGATATTTTATGTAAACATCAATGGTACCAGTTTTTTTATCCTACATATTACTACAGAGTCATTAATTTTTCTCTATCCACTTTTCATTCATTAAATTTCTCTTTTAAAAACACAAAAACAAATGCATTAACCCTTTCAATTTCTGTGGGAAGTATACTTCCCACCTAATTCATTAATGAATTTTTAATCGTACAAGGTAGGCTATTTTAAAGTTCTCAACAATTTTTTCGATGAAAGGAAATCCTTGACGTTCCAATTTCTTATCTCAAACCGTAACAAATTGTCTTGATTTTTTAATTATTAATTAATAAAATTAACAAAAAATAATGTCATCCAATGAGCTAAATAAATTTTTCTTAAATTAACCTCAACCCCGAAGTTATTTTATTATACCTTACTAGAAAAAAATGGCCCTTGAAAGGGTTAAAGGCTTTCCCATACAAAAAGTTTTAACATTCCAGTCATTGGCAATATGTGACAATTAAGAATTGTCATTAAGAATAATAAATTACAGCATTGTGCTTTTGATCAGTATTTGACAGGAGAGGTCATTGTACTTTTAAAATTATTTAACTGAATATTTTGTTATTAAAATAGCATTTGAATGTGTCAATACGAGGGTTTTGAATTGTTTTCCCATACAGAAAGTTTTAACGTTCCGGTCATTAATAACATATGTGACTGTTAAGAATAAAGAATTTCCAAAGATGAAACAACTGAGGAATTATAATGCTCATTTTCGAGCATAAAAAGCTAAATAAATCGGTCAACCTTTAAGTAATCCATTTTTACAAGGCCGTAATATCTGATTATGCCTTCCTTGAAACTTAAGATATTATTGTCTTCCATCATTACTTCAAAATGCTCTTAACGTTTATTTTTAATTTTTTTCAAAATCTATAAGATATTTAAAAAATTACTCCCTAGTTTGAAATTCAGTTTGATGGATGATATGACGACATGGCGGATATAATATTTAGGCTGTTTTCACTGAAGAAGACTTTTCTTTTAGGAATGTGATATTTTCTTCCGATCTGAAATCTTTAATTTTTTAAAACCTCAAACTGACTGATGATTGCTGTATAATTACTGACGAGCTTACGTGCAGACGAAATGAAATTTTATGTTTTCACATAGCACTGGATTTGTATTTCTTTTTCAAAACTCCATACAATTTTATGAAATTGCTTGTCCGCTTTTGTTGAGAGAAATCATTTATCAATAAGTAAAGACATAAGGCTTCGAAAAGGCTTTGTTTTATGT
The DNA here is from genome assembly GCA_013235015.1 of Araneus ventricosus. NCBI lineage: Eukaryota > Metazoa > Arthropoda > Arachnida > Araneae > Araneidae > Araneus > Araneus ventricosus. The sequence continues at coordinate 315,172 of BGPR01000322.1, forward strand.
CAATTTATTTATTACTAAAAGTCTTTGCAAATTTGAAATTAGGTCTTTGGTATAATGTTAGTAAACAGAGGTGTACCTACATAAAATGGCGCTCAGGGCAAATACAAAAATAGCGCCCCCCTCCGCCTTTTTAAAAACGGGAATCCCCAAATTTCCCCCCCCCCCCCCCCACGAAACATTTTATGACAGGGAGTGCCAAGATTAAAATTACAATTAAACTGAAATACATAAAACATTTTTGTATTAATATGATATAGCCATCTTCGGCAACCAGCTTGTTTTGCACATCAAATTTAATGTATTAATTTCGTTATGTCAAACAACTTTCATAGTAACACACACAGGAAGAAAACTGTTGCACCTATAAGCTGTAGCATATCTAAAAGGGTCAATTTCTTGGCAATAAAAAAACCGATATGTATATAAATATATAAAACGATGTTTTAGTCATTAAAGTCACACATGAATCCGATGGTTATTACAATAATTATATTTATTAAGTGATTAGAAATTTTATATTTAATTCTTTATATTGCATAAATGAATAGCCTAAATTTATAATTAAAGATATTTTTACTCTTAAAATAAGGGGAACGAAATTTTTCCTTATTAAATGCACAGTTAAAAACATCTAGAAATTATGGAAATCTTCTAAGTACATCACATATACTTAATAAATACCTCATGATAAATCCAATCCGAAAACAATTACCTTGTGCTTAAAATAGAACAAAGACAGAAATACTCCATAGATTAAGAATAAAGTAAAGTTTTTTCCATTAAAAATTTATCCGAAATATATCTTTCGACAAAAAAAAATTGATTTAAAGATTTGATGAAGCAATGAAAAAGGATTGTCTAAAAATTCAACAGTAAACACTAACGTTGTAAATTATATATATTTAAAGATATTTTTTTTTAATTTTTAAAATTTTGGAAGGATAGGATAGGATAGTAGTAACTTTTATTGGTACAAAAGCCATGTTTGGCTATGCTGCGCCATACCCAAGGTAAAATTATAGCCACAGGATAAAATACTAAATCAGAAAGTGACAATGTAAGCCGTAAAAACAATGAAGAGTATGAGAAGCTAGTTTAGCAATGTCTCCGAGACAAAAAGGTTAAAAACATTTTGTAGAATTCTTTTTTAAAACGCAGTGAATTAAATTTTTTGACATAAAACCAATAGTCCTAAAAAAGCAAACAGATTTGGGTGAGGTTTCTCGCCCAGCAAAGTTCTAAAATGTTGGAGTTAAAAAAACGTAAGCGATGACTTAAAATTGGGACATTTGGTTAAAATATGATCTACAGTATTAGGTATATTGCATGATGTACACATTGGGATAGTTTCTTGGAATAATAAGTACCTGGTATGCCCAATACGTAGGCGAGTTAATTTAGCATCAGCCTTACGATATGGTAAAGTTGGCCAATTTGCAATTACAGGTTTAACATTGTGAAGTTTATTATGTATTTGTTCGTTCCATAGTTCTTGCCACTTATTAATCACTTTCTGCTGCACAATCTGGCACATGTCTGAATAAGGGACAGCATGCTCCAAAGGGACAGAACCCAAACGTGCAGCATTATCTGTTTTCTCGCTGCCCGGAATCCCAACATGACTGGGAATCCAGCAGAAAACAAATCTCAAACCCCCTGCTTTCCAGACTTCATAGAATATCGAGAATATCTAAAACAATAGGGTTAGAAGCAAAATCTAAATGAATCAGTTGCTGCAGCACACTCATGCTATCGCCATATATGCAGAATTTTCGATTGTCGCTACGGGAAATCCGTTATAAGGCATAAAGTATGGCCATCGCTTCTGCACTATAGACTGAAAAAACCGCAGAAAGACCATGGCTATATGTAGCATCATCAATAACACCACCAAATCCAACCCTTCCAGGTGCTCTAGAACCATCTGTATATACTGTGGTGTAATCAACGTATTCAAAGCGGCGTGAGAAAAATATCTGTTTGAGAATAAGTGAGGAAGTATCATTTTTACGGAATTCATCAAAAAGGCCAATAAGTTTAACTGAAGGTACCTTCCAGGGTGGATAGTGAAATACACCAGCAGCCTGAATCTGAAAATCATCGAGATGCATGTCATAAAACAGACGCTTGATACGAGAGTGAAAAGGACGTATTCTGGATGGACGGGCATCGTAAAGCAGGCTAAAAAAATTACTCATATGCTGGCCTCTCAACGGATGGTTCGAAATCGACTTGAGCTTAAAGTAATATTTGAGTGACAATTTTTGACGCCGTAAGGAAAGGGACATTTGGTGGCATTCTGCATAAAGACTCTCAATAGGAGATGTGCGAAAAGCCCCAGAGCATATTCTTAAAGCAGAATGGTGAATGGGGTCAAGTTTTTGCAAAACAGAGGTAGAAGCAGACCCATATACAGCGCAGCCATAATATATGCGTGACAGTATCATCGCTTGATAAATTCGTAGCAGTGAAGTATGATCTGCTCCCCAGGAAGTATTCGACAAAACTTTTAGCATGTTTAATAACCTTTCACACTTCTTACGAAGATATGAAATATGTCAAATGAAATATGTCAAAGGAAAGTGAGTTTTCGATCGAAAATAAGGAAAAATTCCTAGGAATCGTACCTCATTGACAACAGGAATGGATTGGTTGCGGATATGAAGATCAGGATCTGGGTGCAGGTTTCGTTTTCTGCAAAAATGAACTACACAAGTTTTTCCTTGGAGAAACAGTATGACCGTTCCTTTCACAACATGATAGGATATTGTCAATAGCAATTTGGAGTTGAAGCTCAAGTGCGTGCATAGTCGATCCTTGACAAGAAATTTGTAGGACGTCGACATACAATGTACCCTGAACTGCTTTAGGCAGTCGTAGAAGAACATTTGAAATGTGGATAATAAAAAGAGTTACACTCGGAACACTTCCTTGTGGAAGCCTTCAGATTAGACAAATGAATCGGAAAGTGTGCCTCCGATCCTGACTTTAAAAGAACGAAAGAGTAAGAAAATTAATAAAAATGGGCAAGTTTCCATAAAATGCAAAATCAGATAATGTCCGTAAAATTCCATAACGCCATGTTCGGTCATAGGCCTTTTCTATGTCGAAAAAAAATAGAGACCAAATGCGCTTTCCGAAAAAGGCATTACGGATTTGTGTTTCCAGATAAATAGCATTGTCAAGTGTTGAACGTCCTTTATGAAAACCACTTTGATGCATTGGTATAAGATTTTGAGTTTCTAATTCGTAAACTAAGCTAGCATTAATCATTCGCTCGAGTGTTTTGGATTAGGTTAGGTTAGGTTAGGTTATATTAACGTCCCGTTTTGAAGCAACACGAGGGCTATTTAGGGACGGACCTCGTAATTTTGAACCGCGGTCAGATGACGAGGACGACACCTGAGCTGGCACCCCCCTCTCCAAACTTCCGCGCCACACCAACGGGAGGACGTTTGGCCACTACGTATGATTTAGCGTGCAACAGGCCCCATACACGGCGGATCTTCAGTGGAATCGGGTTTCGAGCCTGCGACCCTCCGGTCCTCGAGTGTTTTGGAAAGACAGCTCGTGAGTGCTATCGGTAGATTGTTCATCCGATCTGTGGCATCCTTTCCAGGCTTTAATATAGGGATCACTAAAGCTTCTCGCCACTGTGATGGATAGGTTTGCTCATTCCAAATTCGATTGAACAAACCAAGAATATTTGAAAGCTAATCTTCATTCAGGTGATGAAGCATGCTGTACGTAACTCCGTCTGGTCCCGGAGACGTATTACAACATTGAGAAAGAGCCTTCCTCATTTCGAACATTCTGAAGTCACAGTTGTATGAAGCATGTCTGTCAGAGTGAAGTGAAATAGGAATTCCTTCTGCTCGATTTTTGATTGCCTGAAAAGTAGCAGTATAGGAATCAGAGTTAGAGATATAAGCAAATGTTTGGCCGATGATATTGGCAATATCTTCCGGAGATGAGTATATAGCAGAACCAGACTTCAAAATAGGGATGGTGAAGTCTTTGTGAAGACCGTTTGCTGCTTTGACTTCTCCAAATTTGCGAACTGGGTGTTGAAGTAATAAAAGATACAAATCGTATGAATGATTCCCTCCGACTTTGACGGCGCACTCTGCATGCATATGCCTTCGCCGCTTTAAAGGAAATAAGATTTTCGGTTGTTGGATAACGGCGAAAGATGCCCCATAATCTCTTTTGCCTCCTGGCAGCATCGTGGCACGCATCGTTCCACCACGGTTTGCGTAATTTGTGGGGGTTAGGAGAATTTTTTGGTATTGCAGCATCTGCAGCCCATATAATTGTTTCTGTGATGTATCGGACTGCATCATTAATATCTGCAGCTCTGACCATATCCTCAGAAATAGCCAACAGCGTGAACTTCTTCCAATCCGCCCGCTGGAATAGGTATTTACTCGGACGTGTAGCCGCAGTAACACTATCAGCATGGGAGAATAGAAGAGGGAAGTGATCGCTGTTATGGAGGTCACTTCCAACAGCGAAATTCAAAACCGGTAGTATGGATGGGGAACAAATGGCCAAATCAATCGAATGAAAAGTACGTGATGGCTCATGAAAGTGGGTCTTTTCGTCGTTGTTAAGGAGACAGTGACCAGAAATAAGTTTTTCCATTTGTCGCCCACGAGAATTGGTATCAGCACTATCCCACAGCATACTGTGACCAACCAAAATGAATGGTGTTGAAAGTTGATCAATCAATATATTAAGATCCTCTTGTCTGATGGTTTCATGTGGTGGAAGATAAACGCTGCAAATAGTAATGAGAGTCCTGAAATGGATTTGCACTGCCACAGCCTGTAGCGATGTATGTAAAGATAGGACGCCACTCGGGTGCAGATTAGATATTAAAATACAGACGCCACCAGATGAAGTTGCATTTACATCCATATCTTTCCGAACACAGCTATATCCACGTATCTTTGCAGATACCGTTGGCTTCAAGAAAGGTTCTTAAAACACAAAAACATACAGGCTAATAAAAGGTTAATAATTGATTTGATATCTGCAATTTTTGAACGTAAACCGCGACAATTCGAAGAAATGCAAAAGGTCTTGAGCATTAAAATTGAATAGATGGAGCCGTGGAGACTCCTTTGTCCTCATCAGAAATGGCAGAAGAATGATCCATCTCACTCTCCGAGAGATCGGAGGAGGGTGTTATTTTTAAGTATTCTTCATTAGAAATCTCCGATCTAGGGGGATAGGGAGGGCGTCGTGGATGCTGAGAATTCGGTAGTTTCGGTCTTTTCCGACCGCTTCCTTTCTTTTGCTTAACTTCATTTTCTTTCAAAGCAACGGGTAAGGACTTAGTAGCAGGAAGACATTGAGCTGGCATATCTACCGTAGAAGTAGATAAGGGTTTGGCTATAGTAGTGATAGATTCAACAGCTGAAGTTTTTGGTAGAATAGAAAAAGACTGATGTTTCTTAAGATCATCGAGGTTATATTGTATACCAATATCTGCTTTTTGTTGAAGAACAGAGGAATAAGAAACGCCTGGTTTAGGAGTTTGGGCAACAACTATTTTCCGTGCTTCCGCATAAGAAATATTTTGCTTTACTTTGGTAGTCTGTATTTGTTTCTCTGTTAACCACTTAGGGCAAGATCGGGAGAAAGCAGCATGTGAACCGGAGCAATTAGGACATTTTAAATTTTCAGAGATACACGTGTTAGATTAGTGTCCAGTTTCTGCACATTTTGCACGTCTGAGAGTGCCTCGGCAAGCTGGTTGTGAATGTCTGAACCTCTGGCATTTAAAACAGCGCAGAGGATTCGGATTGTATGTCTGACGCTACAGTGCAAGTATCCTGTCCGAATAGCCTTGGGAAGTTCAGGAGTCGAAAAAGTAAGGATTACACGATGGGTAGGAATCAAAACGCCATCGCGTTTAACGTTAATGCGACGCACTTCAATGACTTTATAGCAGCCTAACTCGCGTATAATATCCGACTCAGAATCTTTCAAGAGGTCTTTTTCGGAAATAATACCTCGGGAATAATTTAATGTTCTGTGTGGATAAGTTACAACAGGAAAATCACCGAGTTTTTAATTTTTTCATTATCGAGATCTGCGTTTTGTTAGCTACTTCAATAAGAAGATCACCCGATTTAAGTTTGACATCTTTTACATCACCAATGGTAGAAAGAATAAGTTTTTGAACAAGAAATGGAGAAACCGAATGAAAAGAAGTTGGCGTATGAACCATGATAAAACGTGTGTCATTAGTAATCGGAAAACAAGGGTTTTTAAAGGCCCCATGCAACATCAATAAAAATTCAGGCCCGTCGCCACCGCCCACCACGGAGTTCAACAAGGGAAGGCAGCCACCGGCTCTGGACATCTCCAGCCTCGGCGCTTGCCTTGGTACTAATCGGGACCTATACGCTGGGAGTCACCCCAGGGGACAGTGACCACCCTTAACGCCAAGCCCAAGGAGTGACCCCTTCGCTTGATCCCTTGAGCAGCCCAGTCAAGTGCCTGGGATACAGGCCGATTGATACACCGGGGACCAAGATGTACCACCCGTCTAATGGCTCGCTACGCACGGCCAACACGTGGGGTTTTGGCTGTCCATGAGAAGCAAGAAGCAAACAGAGTGGCGACAGCTTCTCATGGAGAGCTCCCTCGCTTGCCGTCGAGGGATGGAAGGGATAAGCAGAAAGCAAAAGACAAAGAGGAGGGAAAACTGGAAGGGAGTAAAGATCCCTGGGTACCTCGGGGTTGGGACGCCCGTACTCACCTAAAGAAGGCGAGCCCCTGAGGGTAAAACTTTGGAAGGAGTTGATGTTCTTGATCATCTATGCCGGAAGAAAAAAGATGTCTCAATACTTTTTATTGGATTACGATTCTTTTTTTTTACAGCATTTAAAATGCCTATATTATTAACGCTTTTGTAATTTTCTAACAAAATGATATCTATAGGAATATGAAACGACTTGATGCCATCGAAAATTTCAAGTGGATACTTGTTATACTTCAAATTATATGCCGAGTTGTACAATGCCTTTCAGTGGTGGAAAAAAAAAGCAAATCCTATGTCAGAAATCAACAGTACAGGGCCAAAAAAAGTGAATGAAAATAAAGGTAGATGGAAATATTTTGGAAGAAATAGGGACAAAACTATCCAAAAATACTGTCAAAAATGCTATAATACTTAATGCTAGTAAATTCTGAAAAGATGGCAAAATCAGAAATATTCTGATTTTTTATACTATTTTTGTAATCTAAGAAATATTGACCTAAAATTATTTCTATTATTTTATGCTCTTTTCCCCCCATTTCTTAGATGTCTGTTATTTAATTTGAGACTGGTATATTTTTCTCAGAAAAAATATTTGTAGAAAAAAAAGGAAGAGAAAATGGGGAACATATCTATTTCACGCACCTAACCATGCAACAAAATTTCACTTGCCTATATGAGGGTTAAAACTTAAGATAGAATGCATACAAATAACATAATACACTGAAAAATCCCACAAATACGAATAATAATGAAAAATTATATGCATTACTTTATCCCTAGAAACTCTAAATATTTACAATATGGATGTCACTTCAACAAACAAGTAGAAACATTTTTCCATGCTTTACTCTGCTGTCTGAAAGTAAGAATTCAATCGTAATTATTTGTCACGAAACCGATAAGTGAATCAATATGAATACGGAGGCTGTAACAACCCTACCGTGAGAAACAGGGACGGTAAACTACAAGCTCTAGACACCCTGTGAAGTTAATGGATATATTATCTCCCCTTAACTAAAACGATCTGAGGATGGTCAAGCATAGAGGAGGAATATACATGTATATTCCTCCTCTATGCAGATAAGTAAATTCCAACATTCCTGTGGAATGAATAGGGTGATCCTTTAGTTCCTTTCTCATTGCAACAACCATTTTTTCAATAAATGCGCTGTTATCGACGTGTCAATGTGCTATCCCTATCGGAGGCGGCCCGAGGCCCGGACAAACCGGGCAACTGCCCGTGGCGCCAAATTCCAGGTGGCGCCAAAGCTAGAACGTAAAGGGGAGAAAAAAATGGTCCGGCGAAAACGGCAAACATTTTCTTTTCATTTTGGCGCCCCCTCTCCAGTTTTTCGTAAAGGCGCTCGGCTCAAGCCTCTAGACCCTGGAGAGGTCTCAAGATCTGTTCCACGAACATCAGGCCATAAAATTTGGTGGGTCATTCACATGACAGGTCCGACTGTACCCACGGGCAACCTGATCCTAGGGTATCGGGTTGATCATAAGTGTGGTCCGGTGCCCCCTCCTCAACCTGCTTTCAAAACGAGCCTTCCCTGCCCTAATTTGCCTAGAATGACTTCCTCCCACACTAACCCTTCCTCATTTCGTCGTTTTTCCTTTGGTCCAAGAGGCTCGTTCCCCTTAACCGACTATTGTATTTTAGTTTTATGGCATAGTGGGCCGAAAAAGTATTAAACCGGATAAAAAGTAACTTTTCCCCTGGTCCACACCATTTCTCATCGGATTCTTATTTTGACGAAACGTTTTGACACACTGCGTTGAAAGAAAAACTGGTGAATATCACGCTTTATTTTTATTCTGAATAACGTTATACCTATAAGTGTTGTGTATTTCGCTAAGATGTCTTAAAAAAGAAGCAATCAAGTACGTTTTATAAGAAAAGAAAGACACGGATAGCAGCCACAAAAAGCAGATGTCTATTTTGAAAAAAATCATCAAAATAGAAAATATTGAATCCAGAGAGGTCTGTCAACAACATTTGAAAGCTTATCTTTAACTTCAGAAAACTTTAAGAACAATATAACTTATTGTCCGAACCAAAGAACAAAAAGTTCCTGTGAATTCAACACTACAGTATTTTTGTTATAATGATTTTAGTATGCTATTTTAAAATTTTCAGAATCAAATATCTATTTGAAAAATATAAATTTTCGATATTGACAATGCTAATATTGTCAATTGTACAAAAATTCTAAAATATTAAAATCCCATATATGAAATTTTAGTTATTTTTTAAAAATTATATTTACATATTACCAAGCAGAAATATTAAAAGTGCGCAATGAGTTAAGTTATATCAAAAATTGTGTTGGTTTTGTTGGAACAATTTTCCTTCTGTATGATTATTCAAAAGAACTTAACTCATATGATTTTGGTAAGCTAGATAATCACTATGTAACAAGTTAACTCGTTTACCAGGACCAAGTACGACAGCATGCAGTTACAATTACTTGAACCAGAAGCAGTAGAATATTTTGTGTGTGAAGAATCTAGCAATAAACAAGACGCCAAAACGAGTTTGCAAACCGAAAATATAGACAACAGTACAGAGAGTAATAAGTTTTGTTGGATTTTCACATAGGCAATACTCTTGAAATAATAATATTCAAACTGTTTTTTGAAAAAATAAATTTGCACGTATAAAGTTCCCATTACATTTCTTTCAATCATCAGAATGTGCCAAACGTCAGAAGAAAACTTGCAAAATTACAAATTATTTCACTGAAATTTTAATTTTTTGTTTGACAAGTTTTGATGATTTTTTAAAAAATTGTAACACGGCTAAAAAAAATAATAATAAATCAAAGTTTCACATCGATAAGCAAGATATATGGTCAGGGCCGGATTATCAAATAGGCAATGTAGGCAACTGCCTATGGGCCCTCCAACTTTGGGGAGGCCCGTGATATTACTATTTTCTAAAAATAATTTTCATGGCTTCCATTTGATTTACAAGAAGTCTGTTCTAGAACTTACTGAACTTAAAATCTAGTATTGTTTAAATTCGGAACATTATTCTTGGAATATTTTTAATGTTTTCGAATTTGTTAGCAGATTAATGGATCACAAGTCAATTGTCCCGCGATACTTTCTATTAGAATATTTAAATTGTGTTAAAAAGTTTTGTAATTTTTTAACCCTTTTATTTAAAATTACTTTTAAATTTCAATTTTTTTTTTTATACTAGAGATTTAAAAAACTTTTTTTTGAAGATCCCCCGCAAAGAAATGTTTTGTTATTTCAATTTGCCAAATTGTTTTTTGCTCGAAAGCTTCTTTAGATATTAAATTAAAATCAATAAAATTATCTGGTTTTGGAAGTTGGAATGGAATTGAATGGGACCTTCTGCAGAACATTGATATTGACACTATTATGAAAGATTTTGCAAATAAAAATGCAAGAAAAGTGATGTGAAGAGAATTTATAATACTGTGTAAAAAAATCATATTTTAAGAATAAATTTGTGCGATAAATTATTTTAGTTTCTGTAAGACAATTTAATATTCCAAAATATATCCGAAATTAAAAAATTCTGACCATAATATTATTAAGTCATATTTGCAGGTAAAACATCCATATTTCTAAGTAAATTTTTTGGATATTTAAAATACAAACATTATAGAATTTAAAAATTACGTTGGTTGAGGGGGGGGCGCGCCAAATTGTTGTCTTGCCCGGTTGGTAAAATTACCTCGGGACGCCTCTGATCCCCATGACAAATCCTACAGAGAACGTTCTCCGAGTTGAAGGTCTGTCCGCAAGCCACGTGATTTTACTCGAGCATCGGTTTGCAACCCCTATGCGCTCTCTATGTATATTCCTGCTCTATGTGGTCAAGTATACCCCCTCTCCCCCCCCCTACCGAAACAAATTTTTGAAAAGGACCTTAACGAGCTTTTCCGCAGAATGGGTTTTAGTAATGTAAAACTGTTTGCCATTTTGTTTTGAGAAACGTAGCGTGAATTGGTTCCCAGTCTGTAAAAATGACTGCACCCTTTGTTTTCCAACATATGATTGGAACCACTTTAATTCTTAAGAATATGCGAATTAAATTGATCTGGTAATAACCTACAAGATGTAAAAAAGAGCCTTCACGATTCTCATTTTATTTACAATTTATCAAATCGTATTATTGAATTTCGGTTTATTGAATTTGAATGGTAGGTTGAAACGTGTTAAATTAAAACAAATGAATAAAACTGGTGAAAGCAGATTTCCAAAAATACAATAACTTATTAAAACATTCCAATCCAAATATAGTAACAGTTTTATTAAATATCAAATTATAATGTTATAAAAACATATTTTACATCTTTTTGTTAATAACAGTTCGAGACGCGTTTAATTTAATTTTCTTGCATGTCTCAACTTCAATTTATATCAAACTACTTTAAAAAAGTTTAGAGCATCAGTAAATAGTGTGAGCAAACAAAATGCCCATTGTATAAAATGTGTTCATCATATTTAAGTTCGGAATTATATGTGTTGTGTCATAAATTTGTTTATTCCGCCTTGAAAAAAATGGCTGAAAATGGCAGATTCAATAATATATATATATATATATATATATAGCTGTAAAGCATCTTCAAATCTCTCCGACAAATCGATATACATAACACAGTACTTTGGTGAGCAACAATTCGGAAAATTTATCATTCAGTGCACATCAATAGAGCGCCTTTGAAAACATTCGGTGAATCTTTTCCTTCAAATATTCGGATATTCACTATATTGAATATCTGCTGAGTAGTTCGACAAAATAAATCTTGCAAGAGAGCTGAAATAGTAATGTATTCTTTCCAGAAGCGCACGTAACGTTATTCTTTTTCTTCACAATACCAAAGAGATTTTCATGCACATGGCTTCCCAAGTTTAAACCCTTTGCAGATAAATGCGTCGCCAAGGAACGAAATCTTTTTTTCCTATCATATTTGAAATTTATTACTATAGTCCCAAATCCATTTTATTCCCAAATGGTGCCTCTTTAACACAGATGATGTGTGTTAAAGTCAATGTTACCGTTACATAATGATATATATTGTTTTCATGAGGTGATATAAACAAATTTCCGTAAAAGATTATGTCCTTATGACTTTCATATTTCTTTTCTTATTGTTTTCTACTAGCGGTTTCCTCCTCGGCTCTAAATTATCGTTGCTTTGTGTCTCTTTCACAGGAGAATGAAGTGTTAGAAAAAGGTAAAGCGATAAAACACAATGCTTATATTTATCTTGTTGACAAATGGAGCACGAAGAAAATGCTGCATTGTGAAAATTTGAAATCTGGGGAAATATGATTTCGTTAATTACATGATCTTACGACGGATTTTCAAACTGCAAAGCAGTTTTACATTTTTGATTGGTATTAATGCATTAATCTGTTTGAAATTTATTGAAATACATTAACACGTTTATTCATTCATAACTTGATCAGCGCGTAAAAGAGAAAGCTCCATTCTATGCATTAAAATGTACCTCGTTTATATTCATTAATTAAAATGTAACAAACTTCATTGTTAACAATATCTTCACACATAATGATATGATAAATACAAAATATGGCAGAATTCGAGAAAAAGGAGTTTAAAATACTTTTACAAGGTTGAAAATTTGAAGGAGAGAAAGGAAAGTGCTTTCTTCCTCTTCAAGTCAGTGGTCTCTTTCGGTCACTGTTGGGTTTTCTATTCTTGTGTTTCCTGATTAACAATACGTCTATCGATCACATGCGAGATTATACAATAAGACAGGTGACTAAAAGATCTGAAGATTGATTAGAGAACTCACAGATTAGCTACGCGAAAGATTTGAAACTGTAATACTTCAGTGGTTCAAGAATTTGTACCAGTCCACAGTTGGACGATAAGGAAAAATTCTGTTGGTATAACACCTGCATCTCTATTCAAGAAAAGTTTAATTACTAAACCATAATCAGAGATAGAATCTCAACTTTTTTTATTTATCGGAAGATGGAGGAACGCAGTACCCATTTTTGAAGATTTGTTTTTTGTGAATGGATAATGCGTATTAAACATATCGAGGCTCTAACTTTCTCACATTGGTGTGGCGAGTGATTCTAGTCTCACGGTATTCCTGTTACTTGACTGCAATTTAGAACTGCATTTCTTCATTACTATCCTCGAGTACCTTCAAGATAGAATGTTAATGAAGCAAAGTAAATCGAATACTTTAGATTGGGAGAAGCATTAGAAGTAACTATAATAAAACATACGAGATCTACCTATTTGTTCCTTTACACACGATGAAAAGCTAGTGGCATATTCATATGTAAAAGAAATGTATGCGTATATATGAGAATTAATTACTGTGTGTTTTCAAAAATACGCATTATTTGCGAGTTTACAACGTTTTTATGAAACCATTGTCTTGGTTTGTTTCTTACGTACCTTTACTGGACGTATCACCCCTTTCTTTTTTAAATTAAATACATTAATATGTTGCAAAAACGACAATTAGATGATGTTTTCAAGTTAAAATTGACATTCATTCGGAGGATTTGTCTGGGAGCGGGAATGATATTCATTACCAATATTCATGCGCGTCAGGTTTACAAAAAAAATCGTTTTGCATTAGTTTCTAACCCAATAACCAGTTTATAGTTAATCAAGATATCTTCTAGTAAGTCTTTTTCTCACTAAATGAATTGCCATAAACTCCATTTTGATTAAGCTTAGCTATTAGCCCATTGCTTAAAAAAAAAAAAAAAAAAAAAAATCAAAAAGTAATTGTTTATACATACTAGTTTTCTACCAAACAATTTGTCAGAGTTCATAATTGTAAGTAGACTATTTACTTTTCCGAATCTAAGCTTAACTTGGTTAAGAGTACCACAAAGGGATTATTGATGAACAGAAAAAAGCATCGTTAGCAATGCCAGGCTCTGAGAAATTGCTATAATAAATATTGCTGGGTGATAAATTTAAGCCAAAGACTTTTCTATGTTTGATAGAGCAAGAATTTTTCTGTAATACTGAAAGATACTGTACTTGGTAGATGTATTTTTTAAATTGATATTTATCAAAGTTTTTCTAAAGCCTTTCAATGTATCTCAACGAAATATTAAATATAATCTTTAAAATGAGCCAGTTAAAAGTTTAAAAAAGTAGAATTTTGAAACAGTAACTACTCAAGGCCATTAGAGATTTAAAATCTGCATTTAGGAATGTAAAGAACGAAACGGAAGGAAATAAGTAAATACATTTTCAAAATAACGTTTTTGAAAATATATTTACTTATTTCTCAATTTCAGCATAAACATGAAAAACTTTCTAGGTCCTAGATAGTTTCTTGCTATACTATTATTCAAAAATAACCAATCGTCTAATCAGTGTCAATAAATTGTTCGTAGCTTCCTTGTAAGTATTGAAATTCTATAGTCACCGACATTTAAAGTGAAGTAACAAATAAATAGATACTTCATTTATCTAGCTTAATTTTTCTCATGAGCTTGTTCAGACATACTAATCAAGTTCTTTCTATGCAGTCAGATATAAATAATATCTATTCGAATTCAGTCGTAAAATGCATTCGGAAAATCGCATAGAAAGGGACACACCGTAACAATTTATACAGTCAAACAATTTATTACTGTTTTATTATGAGAAATACATTTCTTTCATTTTGTGCATATTTAGTATTCTAATAACTCTGCTATGTCTCAATACAATTTGCATTTTATCTTTCAATGAGAATATATTTAATTTTGCAAGTAAATAGAGTTATTGAGTTAACATGTCTACCTTCAGCAAAATGGAAATTAATTAATATTAACAATATTATTGAAATGGTAATGCTGTTGTGTGATGTAATTAAGTATCGTAAATAAGATCTTAGTAATTATGTGTAGGTGAAACAGCTGCATTTATTTTTTGTAAGATAATTAGGTATAATTTTTCGCTTAAAGTCATAAAAAAAGATAACTTATTACCTGATAATGGAATAATTGCGTAAACAATATAAAGCGTATTAAAAAGATCAATGTCGAGTTGTGACAACTTTAAATTTGATTAGCTTAGGAAAAAATTCCCTGCTGTATAGCTTAACGGAGTGAATTACACCATTTGTCTTTAAAAAAAGATTTATTGTAAATATATTTTTTGTCTCAAAGAATTCTTTTGCCTAAGCTGTTATGGAATAATGTATGTAATAACACAGAGTTCCGATAGTCGAACTGGAGATGAAGCAAGACGGATTTAATTTATAAGTTTATGTTCCTAATAGTGCATAATAAAATGAAATTTTCAAGTCATTATTGTTACTTTCTTTAATACTTTATGTATATAATACTTACTACATTTCAATACAACTTTACGTAATTATTATACTTTCTGTTTTCAATAAAATTTGACGTAATTATTTAGAATTCAGATTATTCTAAAACCAGGCAACTCCAAAACAATATATGAAATAACTCCTCGGCCTCTTCATACCTCGCAACCATAAATTATATATTTGAACTCAGTGATGAAACAATCACATTTTGGCTAGATGATACAGAAAATACACTTCTCCAAAAAAAATTTTAGGAAATGGCCAATTTTTCAGTTACACGACGCAAGCAAATCTTATTAGACACGTTTTAACAATTAATTTAAAACTAATTTCACATATGAACTAAGAGCAGTAAATTTCACACAGCAGTAGAACTTTTTTGAACTAACACTTTTATAGAATAACAGTATTATTTAGAAATTTTTCCACTCCTTTTTATGCTCTGAATATTTACTTATTTAAATGAATTTCAAATGAAAAAGGAATAAGTTCACACACTTGTTATTAAGAATTGTCGTATTCCGCACATAAACTGCATTAATATAGTTTCCGATTTTCTTGTTCATCCTTTGTATTATCAAAGATACGTTGACAGTAATGAAAGAAATTTGAAACTACAGTCATAATTTTAAGAATATAAAGCTAATGAATTCCGTCTACTATATTAATTCTTTTTGCTTTTGTATATAGAATCGGACAGAAACTTTTTCGTGTTTTGGATAGCAGAAAAAAAATGAACAGCTAATACATTTTTTTTAAATGATTTATTTTTCTTTTTTACACTCGCATTTTAGTATAAAACAGTAACAATAAAAATAGTAAAATTGTCGTCTGTAGGAATAGATTTATCTCAGTTGAAAGCATTTTGAAACAAAGGAATTCATTCAAAAAGATTTCGATATAGATTTATTCTACATCACTTTGTAAACGACAGTAATATATTAAGTCTCTCAGAAAAAAAGTAATTTCATGAAGATTTTATGAGAACAAATGCTTTTTGGACGTGTGGAAACTATTCTTTGTTATTTGCAGGCAAAATAGTTTCTACTTTGAATCTAATAAAATAATTAACTCTTTATTAGAAAAAGAATTCCACTCGCCTTCATTTTTCTTCAGAAAAGAATGAGTTATTTTTACAAAATTTGAACGATGAAAATAGAAATCTTTATTTGTTCTGAATGCATTTTAAGTGGTTAGAACTTAAAAATTCTATGCTAGAAAAAAAAAAGATTTTAACTACAAGAAAATAAATGACTTAAAGCAATCTTTGAAATTTTCTCTTTCAAAACTGCTCATGTTAAAATTGGATGACTTTTCAAATACTATTATTGACAGTAATTCGATAACTGCAATTACACTTTAAAAATTATCACAGTGTGTCCCTTAATACTCCTTTAAAAACATTTCTCTCGGTCGTTCATTTAATTCTAATGCTTGACGCTGCGTTATATCCTTTTTTGTATCTTTTTAGATAGAGTTTATTATCATAAATAATGTAAACTTTCCTGAACTTGCATTAATAACCTGCGTATGGAATTTAATACTAGATCTAATTGAATAATTGTAAAATTAGACCCAATTTGCAATATTTGTCCAAGAATACCGTCACAAAGCAACTTCTCCATTACTAGTTTAATATAATACTTTTAAGATCACGCTGCAATAATTTATTTTAAATTCTTATATATATGAAACTTATATCAGTACCCAAAGTTAGCATAAGTTTTAGATCTCATTCAATAAATGTAAATTGAAGAATCAGTCGAGACTGTTTCAAACAAAGAAAAAAAACTGCTAGAAAAGTATTTGCTTCACTTCTAATTTTTACTTAAGTTTTCGGCTAACAGGAAAGCGTATTCATTTAAACATATCATTGCGATTAAAGTAGAACGAACTATTTGCGATCCATATATACAACCATCAAAAGTCGAATTGCCCATGTCCTGTCTTGACATTCGGGGTAAAATGAATGGTAGTCGTCGCTACAACAGTCAGAAACTAAGGGTAGAGTCTTAATAGCCATCATTGGCCAAGGCCCATCCCCTCCCGCGAGAGGCGAGTTACATACATCATCGGAATGGTGGTAACTGAACCCCACATCATTATTATACCCACCAGGGAAGCGAGAACCCGCTAACTTATCCGGCAGCTTCTCATCCCCGTACTCGTGGTGCCTTATGGGTGGGTGTGAGTTCCATATATATAAAGATTGCACCGATCTGCAAAGAGAACACCGTTGAAATTTGATGCCAGTCACCCCGAAGCCTCCACCAGGACAAGACACTGGGCGGACACCCGTGGCATGGAGCCCATCCATAGAATACAACAGCACACCCCGACAGTCGAGAGTCGACCATCGTCAACACTACAGTACCCTCTGGGCTCCCTAAGCAAGTTTTTTTCCTTTTAAACAATTTTGTCCATTGACTGGAAAACCGGTGGGCTTAAACCACGTAGAGAACCGATTCCAAAAATATCACATATACAGTTTCATATACAGGGTGATTAAGATATCATGTAACTAACTTTAAGAGAGGACAGGCAGAGAGAAACGGGACATTTTTTCAATAAAAAATGGGGTCTCAAACGCAAAGTTCGATCCCTATAGGGAGACCTTTGCCAGTGAATTAAATAAAAGCAATGAATGTACCAGATAAACTGTACAATAGAGGTTTGATGGAATGCAGATTTTTGAACAATATAAAACGAGAAATGACTCAACATACTGCCCCGAAAATTCATCAGAAAAAACAGTCGATTGATTACTAGTTCATATTGTAAAATTTTAAATACCATCAAACATGCTTGAATCGAATTAAAAAATTATACTATGCAGAAAATCATTTCGAGTTCTGTAATCCCATCAGAGGATGAATTTGCTAATCAAGTTAGTCACAAATTTCCAAAGAAATTGGATTCATTTTCTAGTCTCGACGCAATTCAATTGCTAAACAGATGGTGAAGATAATTCTTTCTGAGCATTGAAGAGTCTGGGATTTTGTGCTCAAACTCCAGCTAGATAATGATTCGGTCATTCTACATGCAAGCACGGTCACCTGCTTTGGTTTCACTACATGCCAAAGAGATTCAGACGGTCTGAATACAAATTAGCATACACTACACACGGAATACTGCTTTGATTCTGTGACGATTTAATATCAAATAGGAGTTACGACAGGGTTTTTTTTAGCCGAGTTTAGCAGTTTCTTTTATTTTTTGTTGATTCATTCACGCGGAACTCCGTTAATAACAAATAGAAATTAAAATAGTATTAATTTATTTTTCCACTTCTCGGGATCTTTACTTTCGTTAAAAAAGGTTTCTTTTTCGTACTTTATTTTGGAATTGAATATTTATATATTTTGCATTTAATATTTTTTTCTTAACCGTTCTTTTACTGAAAAACCATTTTTTCAATTTTTAATCACTTGAAAACCTTGTATAAATGTCGTTCAGATTAGCTGGAAATGGAATTATTTGAATATAATTTTAAACAGAATTTACCTGGGAAAGAATAGTATTCGTCTCAGGTTAATGCCTAGTTAAACTATGCGAAATAAAATTATCAATGTTCAAGATATTCGATTTATTCTTGACATTTCTATTTGCCTTCCTTTTAAACGTAATAAGAATATTGTTACCTTGTTATGTAAATGCTAATAACTTTGAATCAGCAAATACGTTTCAAGATAAAGCTTCGATTGAAAGAATCATTCTTATATTTTTCTCATCCGTAAGCTTTTTATATGGATATATTTACCGTATTTTTACGGATATATTTTACCGTTCTCGCGTCTGCATAGAATTTACAAGTAATTTGTAATACATGAAATATTCTTATGTAGATATTTCACGACTGATGTATCCACATTAATACCCAGAAAGTGAAAACATTCCATCTCAGAAATAAGCGAAAGCATGGTAAAGTAACCCTAAAAAATAAGCACCAGCATAAAATTGTCAATTCAATATAGTATAGAAGTTAAAGATGAAAGAAGATACCAGAGATGAAGAGCAGAAGATTAAAAATAGTAACAACCTGTTCTTCATCCACTTTTAAGAGCAGAGAAAGTATAACTTTATTCATCCTATATCTGGTTGGTAATAAATAAAATTTCACCAAGAGATATTATTACATTCCATGAGTGTGTGTATGCCTGGCCTTAAAATAAAACTACAATCTTAATAATTTACTCTATTTTTATCAGATACCTCTTTTTCTTACAAAGAACTGTCATCTACCGAAAGGTAACACACAAAGGATCTACACCCGGCAAGCCGAATCGCGCGGGGTCAAGAGAAGAACGGTCGCCACGACAGCAGTCTGAAACTGAGGTCGGAGTTCTAACAGTCATCACTGGCCACGACCCAATACCTCCTGAAGGAGGTACCGTCCTGTCATCGGAGTGGAGGTAACTCAACCCCACACCATTATTGTACCCCGGGCCAGGAACGAGAACCCGCTTACTTATCTGGCTGCTTCTCATCCACGAACTCGTGTTGCCCCTATGGGGGAGTCTGCCGCAAGGTAAGTCTTATATTTCCAGTTGTTACAAATATGTTGAGTTCTACCCATTAAGATGGGTGAAAATTGACTCCCATTCAACAGCTGGTGGTACAGACTCCGTAGCATGCAAAGGGATGCATGGCACATGATATTAATCAGAACTAGAGAGTAGTACTCCTTGATGGTTCAAGTCATTAAACTAAAATTATATACAGTAAGTCTGAGTAAGTTAAATGCAAGGTTGATCTCAAACATATTTTGAAATGAATTATTTATTCCATTGCCTGTTTTTCTCCTTGATTTTATTTTATAATTAAATTTTACAAATACTTGGATTATGCATGCTCCGACTAATCTAACTCAAGTGAATTTATTAGTTTTATTTAAACTCCTGGACCTTTTACTATTTTATCTATTATATTTAATATTATACAGTGTGATTCAAAACTGGAGGAACAAACTTCTAGGAGGGGTGGGGTACACCTAGACGACTTGGAATCACATCGGAAATGCAATCCCAACAAGATAGGGGGGTTGTTAGGGGCTGTCGCTGGAAAACTATCGATAGCCACTCGCAAAAGTGTTAAGATGGAAAATAGGAATACATAGTGATCGCAAATTGACATTTAAAAAACATAAGCGTAAAATAAGTCACGACTTTCCTGATAATGAAGTTGCCCGAAGTTTCGTAACGTGGGCACCGCATGGAATCTCAGACGTTTTGAAATACACCGAGCATCCGTCATACCTTCGCGGTAGCCAAGAAAATCCATTATTTCAAAACGCCCCCACTACCTCTGATAAGCTGGAGGTTAAACAAAACGCAGGAATGTGAAACCAATAATGCCAAGCCCTCAAACGTGCAAAACTGTAGATGGTAAGAACCAGGCAAGTAGCCAGAGAACTTCGGGCAACTTTCATTATCAGGAAATTCATGATTTATTTTACGCTTATGGTCCTTAAATATCAATTTGCGATCACGATGAATTCCTATTTTTCATCGTAACACCTCTGCGGGAGGCTGTCGACGGTTTTCTTGCGACAGCCCCTAACAACCCCCCCCCCCATCTCGTTAGGATTGCATTTTCGACCCTGCATTTCTATGAGATTTCGAGTCGTATAGGTGTACTCCACCCCTCATAGAAGTTTGTTCCCCAGTTTTGAATCACCCTGTATATTTATTTTATTATTAAAGCAACATAGAAAGGTCGAATTTTTCTTCAAACGTTGAGAGATATTTTATTTTGGAAATACCAAGAACATTCAATTTGATTCAAAGGAATGCCGCCTTGCAGAATGTAATTACATTCGAAAGCAATGGCTCTAGATTCAAAATCATAACTTGTTTACACTTGAACAATCTTAGCTTAAGTTATAGCAGTCAAAGTCAGCCGAACCTTATTATATTTCTTCTAAATAGTCTTTCTTATTTACTGCTTTTCACATGAGCCGTAAGAATTTTGGTATTGCTTCTTTTAGAGGGGTGATCTCATCTCACCCATCTTCGAAGGATGGTGGGTGCGTTTGTTCGTGAATTGCTGTTCGAAACGGTTATTATGTGGGTGTGAATTAGTTTCAGTAAGTCTTTGTGAGCTTAACTTCGTATGAACTTTTGAAAACTATCTGGTTTTGCGAAATTCGTGATGTTTAGTCCCGTTTTTGATAAATTTCAAATAAAATGAATGTTTTTTTTGCTTTCACTTAGAAGCAGTCTTCAACAATCTAACTTTGACAGTAAACACTAAAAGAGTAATTTAAAGAACTATGCACGTATTCGACTTTGTACTTACCAAGAAATATCTATTCAGTAATCTTTTCATTAATGCATATACTCCAAAATTAAAAACTTATTCTTCATTTGATAAAAAACTTATAACTCAGTGCATCAGTTTAACAAAAATTGTACGAAAGCAGATATTTAACACTTTAGAGGTTGGATTGGGAGACGTCACTTTTTCCGCACGTTAACAACGGGAAAAGTGACGTCTCCCAACCCAACCGGGGGTACCAGAATAGACCCCTATAGTAGAGAAGGGGGGTGACTGACGCGGTTCGAACGGAAAGTTCAGTGTCAGTCATCTACGATTGACATGGCGCTGAACGTGTGTAAGCCTCTAAAAATAATTAAATCTTTTCGAAAATTAGAATTTAATTCCTGGATCCCTTTATAAACTTACTTCTGTTTGCCGACCCTCGTAATTTCCAAATATTTCTACGAATTTAAAACAGATATTGCATCGATGGAAAAATTTCATTTGTCTTAGATTAAGAAACTTCTCGTCATTTTTTCTGGTTGAAATTTTAGGCCTTACTCATTTTCTCGATCTGAAACTAAAATAAAAAGTCTCACCATTATCTACACCACAGGTAGAACAGAGAAAGCGAGCTTATAGGAATAAATT
Source organism: Araneus ventricosus (assembly GCA_013235015.1). Classification (NCBI taxonomy): domain Eukaryota; kingdom Metazoa; phylum Arthropoda; class Arachnida; order Araneae; family Araneidae; genus Araneus; species Araneus ventricosus. Next base: position 337,165 of record BGPR01000322.1, read on the forward strand.
GTAATTCAAGATTTTGTTTCGTTAAAATTTTTGTTTCTTTAGTTCCGCTTCGCTAAGTTTGCAGGAAACTTACAAATTGAAGGAGCTACATGTTACATGAAACATTAGCTAAAAAAGGAATATAAAATAGATTTAATGTTATGTTGAAAAAATGTTTATCATTTGATTTTTCTGCCTGAAGAAAAGAATGACTTTCAATTATACGATGCTTATCCTTTCTGATGGAAAAAAAGAGAAGCGACAGACGGCCTTATTCACCATCCATGGTTAAACCATGATCAGCGGTTAAATGATGGTTCTGCTATAATAATGCGAAAGGTGACCGAAATGCATTGCCAAATGTATACTTTATTGGGTTGCTATATTGGCATGGTATCTCAATTTCTCTGTTGTTGGCGATTTTTAAAATTACCCTCAGCCTTCGAGCCAAACGAGTTTCTCGCCAACTCGCCAGTTAGGGGATACATCTAGCCGATCATTTCGGTCAGCATTCGCTTGTTCGTGTAAATTCCCTTTTAACCGCTGATCAGGATTTAACTATGGATGGTGAATAAGGCCGAGAGAGAGAATTAGATTAGGTTAGTTATATTTACCTCCCGTTTCGAAGCAACACGACGGCTATTTTAGGACGTCGTTATTTTCAGTCGCGGTCAGATGACGAGGACGACACCCGAGCTGGCAACCCCTCTCCAAACTTCCGCACCTCACCAACGGGAGAACATTTGACCCCGACGGATTTAACGTGCAACAGACCCGCTTAGACGGCGGTTCTTCGGTGAAATCTGGTTTCGAACCTGGAACCCTCCGGCCCCGAGGTCGAGACCTTACCACCAGGCCACCGCGGCCCGAAAAGAGAGAAATGACTGAATCTTGCTTTTGTAGATCAGTTTTTATAAAAATTAGAAACCAGAATTTCTCCCGATATAAAAAAGTCAAGTTTTTTAGATGCAAAAAAAATCGATTTTCGAATTCGAAAACGAATTGGAAGGTATTAAATCTATGTTCAAGAAACGGAAAAAAACATATCAATCTCTTTTTTTTATGCTCAGTCTATTCTTTTACGGACACAGACTAAAATTGTATTGAACGTGTTCTTTAGAGAGTACTCGAAGCAGTTTCCTTTTGAATGAGATTTTATAAAAATATTCTAATATCCCATTTCTCAGTATTCCTTTCTGTGGTATGAAAAAAAGACACGGGAAAGTTACAGACAAAAATTTAATAACTTTGTTCTTATGTTGTTCTTGCATGCAAAATATTTATTTCTGTTGGACTAGTTTTAGTTACTGGGACGTTTTACCACTTCTTATTTCCAAAAGGGTAATAAAAAGTTCTCTTTATGATACTATATAATTTTCTTACAAAATTTCCTGGCTATGTGAAGCCAGCTGTGGGTCATGAAAATCGCACGGTAGAGCTTTATATGGAAGATAGCTTTATATAGAATTTGGACTGGCGCCAAGAATGAACCGGTATCATAACTTAAATTCTATTAAATATTTGGGCCGTAAAATGGTCAAATTTTGTTGTATCGATGTAAATGGGGTATTGCAATTCTTGAAAGGAAGCGCTACGTAGTTACAATTAAAGAACAAGTGTATAGATCTAAGCATCAGCAATCGATTATTTTAACAGAAGACAGAAAGCCCTTACGCTGTTCAAAATTAAGTAGGAAAAATATGTTATATCCTCAGATAGGTAATTTCTTTAGCTATAATTTGCTACAATATATATTTTTTTGAATTGTTTAAAGATAAAGTAAGGGGAATTGTTTTGTTTTTTGTTTAAAAGTTGCTTAGATTGGACCACAAATAGTTGCCTAGATTGGGCTGTTTATATCAATGGGACTTTTATTTTGAGCTAGGAAACTGGAAATTGTACAAGTGAAAGAAAAAATAGCATAAGAAAGGCGCAGTTCGGGTAAGCGCCGTAGATTTTTCGTGAAAACGTCGGGATAAAATCATAAAACAAGCGTTTCGTATTAATATGTATTTTAATTATAAATCTCTTAATAGATAAATCACAAGTTTAACGCATGTAGCAAGGGTCTGTGGTAGCTTGTAATTTACCTTTTCTGTAGCCATTATACTACTCTGTGTAAATAATTGTATTAAAAAGATTGACGATTAAATTACATATTAATACGAAACACTTGGTTTATGATTTTATCCCGACGTTTTTACGAAAACTCTAGGGCGCTGACCGGAACTGCGCCTTCATTATGCTTTATTTAGAGCAGCTTTTGATGGCGCCTTCTGTTGACAGTATATAGAACTACATTTCGCGTATGCTCAGTAAAACAGTATTTACTACAAATGCTCCTATTTCCCGTAATATTCAAATTTTAATACAATGTTTCTTTTACGTATGTCAAGTATTTTGTAAGTTTCGTACAATTCGAAAGAAAACTGCATGTTATAATAAGAAAACATACGGAGTTTGAAATTTTCATTTTAATACCGATTTTTACTTACATTCCGATAAATATTTTTATTTTTTCACTTTGGGTCCTAGTAATACTCCTCAAGTTCTTTAAAATGACAACAGAATTAACCTCTTAGCTAAACGCGTTTCCACGATACACTTATTTATAACCTTACATAAAGCTAATTCATAACAATCACGCGCATGCGCCTACACTGGTACGATGACGTCACAGGCAAAAAATTACTATGCGACAAACTCTTACAGATACGATCTATCCGTTGTGGGGTCAACCATTCTTTTCGCATTATTAGTCTTGTAGTTATTAGCGATTCAAATCTTATGGTATTTTGTCACACAAAGTTCGACCGACTATCACTGTAACGAGCGGAAAGACGTTTTCACGTCAAAAAAGACTTTAAACACATTACATGTTGGTTCAAAAAAGAAAATAAATTAAGGTTACGTTGTTCTGTATCAGATGTGAGGACACAAAGAAAGAATAAGAAATGATACAATGCATAAAATGTCATGCTTGGGATCATACATTTGAGTTCTATTGTGAATTTGAAAATAAAAAATATGTTTGCTTTAATTGTACTTAAAGAATTGGTGATCCAATTAGGGAAACCAGTGGCTCGATATGGCCAACCAGTTTCCCTTAATTGGAGCTACGACACAATTTAAGCTTTTTTTTTCCCAACATTCAAGTTAATTCGCAGAAAGAAAATTTCTGAAGATAAATAAACTACAAAAAAATTTTTCAACTTTTTTAGGTTCCGAATGCTCAGATTGACGAATTAGTCCAAATTCGTCAACATTCCCCTATGCTTATATATATTCTAAAAAATAATTGTTTTTTTTCGTTTCTGATTCCTAAAATTAATAAACCTATTGTATTAACACTAGGCCTATAGAAATTTTTAAATCGCTAGTTAGATACAATTACAAATAGGTCTAAACACTTTTGAAACGAATAGAATCATTTACTTGTTATTTATATGCAAAGCTATAATTATATAATGCATTTCAATGCTGTAATAATAAAAGGTAAATATAGTAGCCCATGGAAACAGAAAATAGACTAACTTTTCAATATGTGTAAATCGCGGAATACGTAGGTGAAAGATTGATGTCCTTTCTACACTTCAAATGGTTGTTAGTTTTAGTATTCTTCATAAAGTAAAAGAATTTGCTCGCATCATAGTTTTTAAAAATTAATCATTTAAAATTAAACTACCATTAATAATAGTGATTATAACTGTAACAAAAAACATTGTTAACAGCTGCTTGACGAAAAATTGTGGTATTCAACATTTAAAAATTAACTTGTATGTTTTGTAAAACAATCACATAACTGAAGAAACAAACGAATATGCACGTTTTCTAGAAAATATCTTTAAGTGAATTTTTACACTGATAAATAGTTACCCTCATTAGATGAGTACCTTTTCTCCTTAAAATGTTCAAATATCATTAAACACTTTCATGCAAACAACATACATCGATGATGAAATGGAATACCGATAGAAATGTTTGGGAATTCGCTCAGAGCAAAGTTCGCATTTAATTAATGCCCCGAAGCCATTATATCCCTTTAAATTTCAGTGATTAATTGTTCTACAACTCTTCATTATCATTAACTAATTTACTCACGAACTCTGAGATGCATTTAATCGTGAGCATTTAAGTGTTTCAATTCCAAAATGTTCCGGAAGCATTGCTTTTAAGTTTGAATAACAGTCTTAGGCTACATTTATGTCTGAAAACCGAATTTTTATGAATTTAAATCACAGATGCGACTTTTCTTAATAGCAACGGCTTAATAACAAAAAAGAGCCCTCAGACCATAAAAGACAAGATACAGAGCTGAATGCACGATATTTCTCACCTTGTTTCTTCTCAATTGTCACTTAGGTAAATTTCTCGCCTATTAGATGGTAGTGTCTAAGGATGCAATTCACCGTCGAAAGATGCTCCATTTATCATGGCTAATTGAGAAGCATAAACAAGACCAATTTTTATGGGCCAGAAGACACCTACACTAGAATGTGTCCAAGTAATAATGTGTCATGAGAAGATTTAACCCCTTGGTACTGGAAATGAAGTGTCAGACTCGTGTATCGTATTACAGAATTTTTGATATTTAAACATATATCCCCACGCTATTAATAGTACCGATCGTAACAGTCCGGTGGAACATCCACCAAAGATGATCAGAAAACGGGGTGTCCTTTCACGTCAGTGGGTCGATTTTCACGTCGAGAAAGTACACTCTTTGATTGGTGCAAATTTTAGGTTAAATGTCAAGTGTTATTCGTTAAAATAACAGTTAAATTCGTCTGCCATGAGATGGTAGAATATCTAATTTTACACAATTTTGACTGATAATCTGAAGACGCATTCGCATTGCAGCAAAATTTGCGTCCCGCCTCTCGACTGAAAGAAAAAGATTTAGAGTCTCAGCAAGTAAAGAGTTTTTGTATTGTTCATATCCGGATCAAAACTTTCTAAAATAAATCGTAATTCCCTTTCTTTTGTTTCCAAAGTTGAATTCACTTTGAAAAGCTGACGATTTAAAACATAACGAAGTGAAGAAAATTCACATTGTATCTCACGTGTGGTCCCAAAAAAGGGATTTCCGGGAGCCATTCTAAAAATGAAACACAAGTTGGGAGTGCTATATTAATAGAGGATGAGGGTATTTTGAAAGAAATAAGTCTCACTAAAGGTTCATTTAGCAATTATCGATTTAAATTCGGATTCTTTTTTGATAGATTATGCTTTCGTCAGCTGAAAAAGTTTAATAACCCGGGTTATTTATCTATCGTCGCTTCGAGATAGGTACTCGAATGTTATGAGCTGGTGCCATGTCATGTTCAAACCACTTGCTCTAATCTTTCAGCAGTCGCGCGTATTTACGAGGTACTTGTATCGTGCATCGTATTACAAAATTCAATGCAACTTTCATTTATGTAATCTGTATTTATTAGCTTTATGCTAAACAAGGTATATATAAATAAAAATTGGACTTAAATGTATAAAAGAACTTTACAAGTATGTAACACTATGCACAATATAAGTATCTCCTGCATACGCGCGCCTGCTGGAGGGTTAAATATAATTTGGCGGGACGTTATGTAGTAATTCTCCCGTGAGCTGTGTTAACATCATGCATGGATACAGCAAACAATCTCCCACAAAGCCTGCCCAAACTTTGATGATGAAGTGTTGTAAAGCATGTTTCCTTGTAACTTGGGGGTTTTTAGAGGCCCCTTAGATTAAAGTTATGCAAAGGAAAAACCTTACCTTGAAAATGCGACTACTTCAGCGAAACAAATCCCTACCACGCGCCGGCAATGAACTATTAACGTCGTACATGGCGTTTGCGACCACATATTCTTGTATATGTTCCCACTTGTTTATGCTTAACATACCATTGAAGTTTGTCTAAGGACTTTTGTCTCAACCAGCACGTTTGGATAGACACATTATTACTAGCTTAATCAAAATAATTACTCATATTTAACGGTTAGTAACTAGAATTATTACCGACTCTTGGAGTTTAGTTTTTTAATCAAATTGTAAACCGATCTTCTTGAGAAAGTTGTAAAGTTGAAAAGATCCAAAATAATAAAATCTTAATACAGATTTTTTTCTTAAAGTGGCTGTTGCTTGCCTTGAATTTTGTACGTAGATTATCTAATTAGATTGAATGAATGAATAGTAATTTTTCTCGCTACCCGATATACAGGATGGTCATAAATGGGGATGGAGGTTATTGCGAAAATGAACGGCTTTCGGTTATTCAGGTTTTTTTCATCTCCGGTTTAACCTGGCGGTCATAACAGTTCAAAATAACAGGTTCTTATAAAAAAACAAACGCAGTTTTATATTTTTTTTTATTAATATTGTTTTTACAGGAAATCAATCCATTAGCCAATATTTATCTGATTATAAAGACTTTCAGTAATCCGCCAACCAACAGATGCCTCGATGAAGTGGTTGTCGTTGATTGGCCTAAGATGAAATTCAAAGCTTCATCACTTGCTAAATTTTAGTCTAACCGAACCTAAAATCGAGCCTATTTCCGATCTGGTTTTTTTACCCGGTTATTGGATTTAAAAAATAACCGGTTATAACCGGGAAACAAAGTGACCGAAAAGAACTTTTAACCGAAGCAAAAAAAAAAAAAATACAACCCCGATTTTCGGTTAAAAGCGGTAGGTTTTTCCCATCTCTAGTCATAAATTATTGAACCCATTTCAAAAATTAAAAAAAAAAACTAATAATGTTACAACCTGCGTTTTTTTTTAATGAGAGAGCAAATAAAGTTTTTTTTTGAGATAGGTGGCGTACCATTACAGAGTTTTAAATTTGCTACCGCGAGAGATTTCCATACGCAATGGCTACCGATCAGCAGAAGCCGATGCGAGTTTTCTGGTTTCCTTTTTCAGTTTTTCTTGAATATCTCGAAACTTCCTCAGTTTTGGAATTACAATTGATTTAACAAATTAAAGAGCTTAAAACTCCCTAGAAATACACGCTTTTATTTTTCTTCTAGCTTTAATGGCTTCGCTGGTAATGGCTCTAAAAAATGAGAGATGTCCAATAATTTAGGACCACCTAGACCATCACGACAGCGCATTATCTGAAAAATAAATGTTTTTAAATGTGCTCTCATTAAAAAAACCGTAGTTGTAACATTAGTTTTTTAAATTAATTTTTGAAAAATGGGTCCAATAAGTTATGACCGCCCTGTATTTCTGTTTAATCTTTTCAACTCGACTACTGAAAATTAAATATCTGGAGTCGTCAAAAGTTTTAATATTTCTTCAGATGTATATAGAAGCATTATATTGGGTAAAAATATGCAAGTTAATTGACTTAAAAAATATGTAAAACAGCGGGAGAGTTCTCTCCTCGGCTTTTCTTAACTTTACTCAATACGACACGTTTTCTGTTTAGCTTCGTAGTCGAGTGAAGCGCATCAATTACGCATTTTGGATTACTTTTACTCGACCAATTTTGTTCAAAATTGATGTAGATTTACAAATTTTGTGTCAAAACCATATACTGAATTTTATTTTCCTTCCTTGTTGTGTTGCTGAGTTACCGCGCCCACAGCAACACGGACAGATAAACAAACAGTCTAAATTTTGATGGTATTAGTAAAAGCCATTAGTATTAGCCACAAATCTATTATTTCGGTGTAAAGATCATACACTGAATTTCGCTCATCTAGCTTTTTACGTGTTTGAGTTATAGCTTCGAAATACATGGATATAGACAAATCGACAGACAGTTGAACCCTTTTACGGTTTTGATCAAAAATTTGATATAGATCTAGAATTCTGGTAATAAAATCTTATGCCAAATTTCAATTATCCACCTCGTTGCATTTTTGAGTTATCGTGTTCACATGTAAACGGAAGGAGAAATAGACGGATTTCATCCGGAATTTGATAGAATTCTGCAATTTTAATGTAAAAATATTCCAAATTTCACCTGTCTCGCTCACTCAGTTTTTGATACATCGTATTCACAGACCAACATAATTCCATAAATGAGTGTTTTGGACCCAGGAAGGTCTAAAACGTAGAGATTCATAAAAATCTCGAGGCAGAATTTTGACTATTACAATGTTTTTCTGTTGTATACTTATATGCGAGAAAACTAAATTGGATGGAAAAGCGCAATGATGGTATTGATTGTCAATCAGGATATGCAAGGAAGCTGAAAATGGTATGAAAACAAGTTCGTCGACAATGTTTATCATATTTAACGTTTCCAAAAATTATGCACAAAGATCCTCTGCACTTAGCACACAATAAATTTGTTTTACTCTACGCTGCTGTACTTGAACACTAGAATTGCACAAAGCGTCGGAAACTGTTGAGATGGGAAGAAATCTTAAAAATGAGCTCTTTGAGATTTGTCCAAGTTCAGGACGTGATACAATATTTATCGTATTGCAGCCTTTCCAAAGATTATGCAGAAAGACCCTGCGCACCTAAAACACACAAGTTACTTTTCCTATTACGCCGCTTTACTGGCATACTAGAATTTACCATGGCAACTGTTGAGGTAAAAAGATTCTTAGAAGGTTTTACGAGTTTTGGATGAGTTTACGATGTTATACTTTCGAATTTTCAGCGAGTGTTCATATCTGAAGATGAAAGACTCAGTTTCTTGAGAAATGAATGCGAAGCAAGATAAGAAATTGATTAGAAGTAATTCTGTTTAAGAGTTGATGATTAACCTTCCAGCGGGCGCGCGTTTTCAAGAGATACTTGCATTGTGCATCGTATTACATATTTATATCGTTCTTTTATAAATTTAAGTGCAATTTTTATTCATAAAATCTTTGTTTACTATTAAGCTAATAAATACAACTTTTATTTAAATTATCAGTATTTATAAAAAATAAAACTTAAATAAAAGTTGTAAAACACGATACCTTTATGTAATACAATGCACGATATGTCGTAAAATTTGTGCAGGCGCGCCTGCTGGAAGGTTAGAGCGAGAATATAGAGTAAGTGTAAAACTTTTTGAAAAAACCTTTGTATCACTTCAGGCATAGATTTCTCCCCGCGAAAGTGACTCTTTAATTTTCTAATAATAAAAATTTTTTGCGTTTCAAATAATAAGATAAGCAGAACTATGATCGATTAAAGCATTCTAACTTTTCTGATTGCTCAGCGAACATTTTTAAAAAGGAACTTAATCGATTTATACTTGAATCGCCATTTTTACACAAGAACTTTAAACTCACAACTTGTGTCGTGCGGTTAATTCTGTGGCGTTCAATTGAATACCCCAGTTTAATTTAACCATAAAATAAGTCTTAAGAATTGAAAGCAATCGGCAAATAATGCAGGAAGATAGGAAATACCAATAAATAGGTGTTTGAATGAAATACACGGATATAATTACAAGGAACTAGAAGAACTGGCAACGAGAAATGAGAAATTTCAAAACTTCGTAGAACTTGAAGCTTCAACAGGGAGTGATAAATTAGTGAAGCAATCATCTGCTCATTCATCACAAATGTGCTACATACGAGATGTGTACTGTTTAGCCTTTAATATGACAGGAGAATTTAAGAAACCTGTATTGGTTCATTCTGAAGAAAGAAGTCTTTCATGTGTAATTGTCACAATACTTTAGACGTAAAATCAACAAATTAAATAAGTTACGCCTACCTCAGTTTCCACGGGCCGGGAGCGCTGTTGAGAGCTGGGGTCCACTTTCGGAAATTATTGAATCCATATCCAATGCAAAAGAAGAGAAAGCCACTGAAACGAACACGTCTTTTATTGATGGTGGCGAAATCGCTAACTATTTACATTCTCCCCGCACAAAAGTAAACAAACTGTTGCCACTCTACTATGACAAAGCAATGGTTATTTACATGATGATAAGGGTTCTTTAAAAATACACACATTAAGAAAAGGTTAATTATATACAAAATTTCACATCAAGAAAGTTCGAATGTCCATTTGCACATATTATTTCTTTTTGGATTATTTTCGCACCAATTCTTTCAAAGAGTCCTGGCTGAAGATGCCTGCTCTGGATTGGTTGAAAAGTTCAAGCTTTCAGTTAGGTCACTCGTTGGAAGAGGGTTCGCGACAGTGATATGTGGAAAAGAATGTATTACTAGACGCTGCTTTAAAAGTAATTTACACATTCATTTGGTAAAGCATTAACTTGGTTCAAATATTTAAAAATACATTTGCGTATTTATACAAAAGAAAAGCCTTACGTTTGTGAAGTCTGCGGCAAAGCATTCCCTAAAAGAGTAATTAAAAAAAACATTTAAGTATTCATATACCAGAAAAATCTCATGTTTGTGAAACATGCATGAAAACATTTATTAGGAAAGAGTGTTCACAGGCACATTTAATTACTCACACAAATGAGAAACCTTATGCATCTGAAGTATGCATGGGAACATTTAAATGGAAATCTAATTTAAGTAAACATTTAAATACTCATAACAGCGAGAGAACTTACGTATGTGAAGTCTGAGTAAAAGAATTTAAGAGACAAAAGGTTTTTGAAAAACCATTATCTTAGTCACACAAAAAAGAAACCTCCATGAATGTGGTATTTGTGGCAAAAGTTATACAAGGAAAGGCACACTGAAAACGCAGCTATCCATTCATCTAAAGGAGCAATCCAATAAGGAAATACATGATCATCATGAATCGAAAGTTTGAAAAAAGCAATATTATTATAGAGATAAATAAAACTACCTTGGAATCTGAAATGCACGCAGAATACTTTTAAAAACAAGCTGGAAATAATTAATATAATAGCAAAAATGTTTTATGATTAAGCATGATGCATGCTACGGATCATTCGATTAAAAGATGCAGCCATACCCAAAGTTTTAATCAGTAGTAACGAATTTGCACTAGGCAATTTTTGTATTTGATAATGCTATTTGTAGTCTTTCTGGAAGTAATCACTAAGAATTTGCTAATTAATCATTAGCTCTTTGAATTTCAGCACGAACCGATTTTCAAAAAAAATCATTCATTTATATATCTGTTCAAAACTGCTTCATATGTTTTACCGGGGACACACGGCTTTCTTAGTGCAACAGAAAATAAAAATAGATATTAAAGGGGAATTTTCATTCGTATTCATAACAAAATATAATAAATTGCTTTTCCTTGATTATACATCCTGAATATTTGGATATGAACTCCTCATCAAACTGCCAGTTCATGTGACATTAAATAAATTTCAAAAGCCTACGGGAGCCAGCCACGACAGGCCAGTAAAAAAACCCGAAGTGTAAAAAATGATGGATGAATGTAATTTCTAAGCAGAACGTATACATGCTTGATTAGAATATCGACATATTAAAGAAAACGATTTGTAGAATGTCCAACTAGTCGCAAGAGATCGCAGGAGTGGAAGTCAACTGTCCAGTAGAAAAAGGTAATACTTTTTTATATTTGTACTTAAGAAAAATTAACTATTCTTATTTAGGTAGTATGAATATATATAAGAGAAAGTCATTCACTGAATCATCATCGGATCTCCCAGAACACTGGGGCTAGAAACTTGGCAGGTGGTTGCTTTTTGGGAAGTAGGTGCTCACAAAGGCTGACCGCAAATTGAGGCGCAGGCGACGCAGTGCAACTTCTGAGACCTACGGTTTTCTCCTTAGTTTTCCTTACTAATGACCGGAAATAGCTCAAATTACCGCACTGAGAAACCATATTGCATGAATATATATTGATAATGTGGCTAACGGAGGCGCACTGCAGAATATCTGGTATTCACCTAAGTACCGGTGCAAATTCACAAACAATTGGTGTTGTGACACACATCAGTTTTATTGCCGTTCCGCATACGATCATACAGAATAGGGAGGGCCGAAAAAAACACTCTTGTCAATATTTGATTCACCACATTGAGCAAAAGTTGCCAATCGCCAGTAGTTCACCGATTTTTTAAAAAAGATTTTTCTGATCAAAGTTTAAGGTGCCGCAAGCGGTTAAATTTTTTTACATTTAGAGGATAGGCAGCAAGCAATGTACAGAATATAAGAAACTTCTAATAAGCGAAAATAGATAAAACCGCATCAAATGTATAGTGCATGTGTTGACAGATGCTGCGTGGGTTCAAGTGGAAGCTTTTTAAGACTCTTTTATTGCTTATAATAGATTTTAAGTCCCATTGACGATACGATACAGTGTAGCAGCCATGATGTACAATGTCTAGCCTCTTTGACATTTTCTCGGAACTAACCAAAATATCTTATTTTGGTCCGAGAACACAAAAAGAATAGATGATCTTTTCAAGGGTATACAAAAAAAATGGAAAATTCTCTTATCGTTTTCCTTCGTTTTTGATAAAAATGAGTGAAAACATTACAGAGAGAAAGGTAATAATACTATTGACTTGTAAGCGAAAAATAATTATGATATTCTTTTTCCCTATTTACTATTAAATTCTTTAAAAGGGAAACAACGCGCATGAAATAAGATTTGTGAGCCATATAATGATTAATATCGGGAATAAAAACCATCTGCAGCATTCATTTGCATTTTAATTAAGACCTTTAAACGCTAGAAACAATTTTCAAATTATAACCATCTATCGTATCGCTGTTTTTTTTATGACCTAGTACAAAGAAATAGATTTAGGTGCGGAAAATTTCTGAAGCACCGACTTTTAAGTCCAGTTAACTTTTCTTATAGAAAGCTGAAAACAATGTCATTAAAAATGTTTTTTTAAAAGGTAAAAAAACAGAATTCTTAAATAAGTACGCAAAATCTATTCTTTTTACGCCAATAAATGAAAAAAAGATAAAAGAGCTTTTCGGTCTTTGTAAGAGAAACGACGCGCTTTCACTGTAATTTAAATAAAATAATATTTTAATGAATATTTTTTCTGTCATGCATATATTCATCGCAGTATTTTTTAAGCTGGAGATACCCATTCATTTTTTTATAACTAAAGACTCTGTTTATTCTCTAGTTTTGTTTTATCGATTTCAAGTCATCTATTTTCGCTAAAAAGAAGTCCAATGGATTGATTGATTCTTTGGCTTAAAAATATTTTTATTAAGTTAGGAGATAAAAGCTTTAACTATTTTATCGGAAATTAAATTTGCGATATTAACATAAATGTACTGGTTAATTCATTTCGTTAAAATCTTAAGAAAATAAACTAACACAAAAAATTAGTTTTTCGTCAAACTAAAAAGTTTCATTTTTTTCTAACCAAACAGGAAGGAACTTTCTTTCAGTGTAGAATATTACATCCAGAAACGTGAATCTTAGTATTCATATTTCATCACATCTGAGAATATTTTGAAATTTTCTATTTCACGATCAACTTTTTTGGGAACTACTTCGTTTTTCACTGCAAAAATACAATTACCTCAAGACCTTTCTTCCTAAATGTGTGCATTCAAATATTACTCTACGCATTCTGTTTTAACCCTTAAAGACCCAGTGTTGCCTTTAAGCAACATACAAAATTTTGTCTTCAAAAATCTTGAGAATGTGACTGAAGCTCTAATGCCCGTTGTTGCCAACAGGATACATATAGAAAATTTTATTAAATCAATTTACAACATATAGTTATCAGCCTGAGTGCCGATAAAAAATAAAAATAAAATGATGTTTTCACTTGAGGCTGCATATTTTTAGATTTGTTTGTACGCTTGAGAGTATATTTCATTGTACAAGGAAAAGGAAAGGAAAAAAGGAAATTAAAAAAATCAGAGGAAATTTTTTATCCGTATTATTATTTATTGAAATTCATCTGTGTCTGATATTATAGAATTTTATCAAGGAAATTTTTTCTCTAATAAAGCCCAGTGTTGTCAGTTGGTAGCAAACTGTTTTTTAGCCATACACCATACTGAAAAGAATTTTGTAAAGTATTTTTCCCATGTTTTGTTCAAGAAATGAAAGTCGAAAAACATTTTAAAATCAATTTTTAAAAAAGTCGGGCTTTTAAGGGTTAAGGTCTTTAAATCTTGCACCTGATAATTCTACAATTTTCTATGTTGTTCAGCATTTGATATATCGAATAATTACTCGTTTATCTTTCCTTCAATATTCTAAGCTTAAACTACCTCACAAATGCATGGAGATGGGTGAACATTTTTGTAAAAGCGTTTCTCAATATTTTTTGATTTTGGAAGCTGATATTCTGAAGCTCCTTAAGTTGGAGCACATTAAATTCTCTTTTAAATAACAATCAAATTAATTGCTTTTCAGTAGTTGAAATTTATTTCCAATCCGGTAGATAGGTCTAAGGAGAATAGAAGTTCTTAGTGTCTGAGTTTTATGCAGCACAAAATTCTCATCCTAAAGTTTTGAGAAAAATCTTGTATTCATCATTGCAATTATTTGCCTGCAGAAAAATTCAAATATATATAAATTTGTTGTAACTCAATTATTATTGTGTTATATTATAGAATTTCCAAATATTCCAATTAGATGAAAATTTAGAAGAGAAGTCTGAACTTCAAGCTAGCAGAGTCATTGCACTTCTTTTTTTAAATCTTGGGACTGCATCATATTTTACTTGTGCATATGTTACCTTTAAAACGTATAATTCAGTTATTTCATAGAATAACAAGGTAATTCATGAAATATCTAGTTATTCTATGAAATAACGGATTCCACGATTTAATTGCAACGCACAAATCTATATTCTTATGTTGAATGAATGTTTGCAAAAACTAACGTCTTGTGTTCTGTTCCTTTTTGGGGAAGTATTCATAATTTTAATATTTTGCCAGCCTCTAACTGGTTTTTGTGACATGTACTTCGCAAACCTGTTGCAGTATAAAGAAGTTATAGAACAATATTAAGAAAATTGTCGTTAGCAAAAAAAAATCAAAGCAAAAATTTGGTAAAATGATGTGCCAAGTTTTTCAATTTCTCCTTTAAAGTCCATGTGTCAAAAAGATCATAATTTGAAAACGTCATCACAAAATTAATATTTTTCAAGGTATCCCCAGAAGAATGAAGAGAATTTATACTGAAATTTGATTATTTAGACACATTCTGCCAATTAATACATTTTTCCTCTTTCTAGTTTTGAACTTCAGCGCAAAATCTCAAGTTACTTATTTTAATAGCCAATAGATTTTTCTCGCTTAAAATTTATTTAAACCTATAAATATTCACGTTAAGAGTATCAACTTTTCCACATATAACAAGTATAATTTTTATTTTCATATACACATCAAGAAGTAAAGAATTTATTAAATAAACAAGTCAGAGCGTTTTATTAAAACTTTTAAAGGAAACATATTAATGCCACTTGTCATTACTTAAATTTTTCGTGAAACTTAGTGATTACAGAAGACAGCAGAATAATCAAATTACACCTCTGAAATCTGGATTTTCAAAGATATTTTAATGATTCCTGATAAGTGCTTTTAAGAATCACGTTTCCAAATCATCCTATCATTTGAAGTTTGAAGTGCATTTAATGGAAAAAATGAGCATTTAGCAGAATTTTATATATTTGTAACGAAAAGGAATTTGGAAAATAACTTACTAGCGTAAATTCTAACGAATTAGGTTTAGAACTGTAATGTAATATATGTTTATTTGAAGTATTAACTCTAAATCATTCATGAAGATTCCTCTTGCAGTTCTTGTTTTTATCATTTTTTAATTTTTTTGGTTTTCTAGTCTAGATTTTTTTCGGCAGTCATTCTATATAATGGTTGGAAATTTCTTGCTGAAAACGTTTCTCTCTGAAGATGCATTGTTGGTATTACTTAAGCAGAGTGTGTTGGAAGGAAATTTGAAGCTTTCACAGGTTTTCTTTCCAATTTAAAATATTTTTGCATCATAATTAAATGATGATGTGTTTCTTTGCATTTGGCGTTAACATTTGGGACGTGATTGGGGTTTCGATATTTCTAAATTTTACAAACATTGCATAATTAAATTAAATTGAAGTTGAATTTAAAATATGGTCATCTTGAAAACGAAATGATAAACTTTTAATCCAGAATTTAGAAAAAAATATAATTTAAAATTTGAAAGCAAATAAACCAACTTAAAGTTTGATGCTTTTTAAATTGTTGAAGTGATGCATTAGTTTACTATCTTTATATTTCGATTGTCATTATTTGAATTATGTTTGGACTGTTCATTTGCAATGAAGACAGCTGAATGCTGGTGCGATAAAAGATTTACAAAATTAATAGTGATATGTAAATTTTTCAAAATTATTTCAAATCGTCCCTTAACGAATGTTGTTTGGTAATTTCAAAAAGGCAAAATTTTCAGTGCGGTATTTTTTTATAGCAAATTCACCCATTCGTTAGATATTTACCTTCTCTTAAAAGGCAAATCCAAATTTTTAAAATTATATCAAGAATTTTCATAGTAAATTTGCAAAATTCTCTTTTTGGTATACTCATGGCTTTCAGGTCATAAAGCTGTCAGATTGCTTTGACAAATAATCTGCCAATAAGCTTTTATAGTCATTAAATTTTCTTTATAAAAGTTACAGACTTGATTTATTTTGAATATTAATGATAGATATCTAAGGATTGCATTCTTTCGAATTTATTCCGAGTCAACAATTCTTATCACATTTACCGATTCCACTGAAGATGTGCCATGTATGGGACCCGTTTCAAGCTAAATCATATGTAGTGGCCAAACGTCCCCCACTGGTGTGGTGAAGAAGCTTTGAGAGGGGGTGACTACTTAGATGTCGTCCTCGTCATCTGACCGCGGTTCAAACTGACGAGGTCCGTCCCAAAATAGTCCTCGTGTTGATTCAAAACGGGACTTGAATATAACTAAACTAACCTTATTATATTTATAATCTTTAGAGATCTATCAAAAATACGCGAAATTTGACTAAACATTTTGTTTGCAATAAATTTAACAGCAAATTTTTCCAATTCATGCGACAAGAGTGTATTATTATGTATAATATTTTCCTTTGTTACATCGTCATTCATGCAATGTTAAAATTTTTAATCGAACTCCAAAAGAGCACATAGAAGAATAACCATTTTTTATACCAATACTATGAGGAGGAAATGCTTTCTCTGAGAACCTTCAATAGAGAATCAGTGTACATGTGTATTTTAAGGATAAGGTATTTAGAAAGGTAGTCCACTTGCACTGAAATAACTCTACTTAATGCGAACATTCAGGTAAACAGTTTCGTGAATCAAACATCACATGGAATATCTGAGCACTCGACCTTCATCTTTAGTGTCACTTCAGCATTATATTTCCCGCTTTACATCTATTCAAACTATTACTTAAAAATAATTTAAATTCAGAAGTGTGAAAATCTTGACTTGAACAAAATCTTTTCAAAGAAAAATGTGTTTGCAAAAGAGACTAAAACTGCTCCTCATGGCATGAATGGCATAAATCATCTTTTACAGAGAATTTCAAACTCTATTTCTGTTCAAAAGCAAATATGAACAGTTTAAAACTCCATTTTAAGTAGTTACATTCACTACTCTAAAATTTCGAATAGAATATTTTGAAACTGCAGCGGAGATTTAGACATTTTTCAGTTGCACTAAAAATTATTTTCTGCTTTACAGTTAGCAAAATATGTCACTAAAAAAAAGATTAGTTTTCAGTACCTGAAAATTGCGAATGTTAATGTTTACTAAGATCTCTGTTTAACTAGAACAATCTACCAAAACGGGAAAAACCATGCATAGAATAAATGGAATGGAATAAATCCCTGTGCTAGAACCTTTTCACGTGATTTGAAAGGAAATGAAAGATTTTCTCCTTAATACATTTCCTTTTACCAGACATTTTTACTTTAGTCTAACAAAAACAATTTAAAGCTCTCTCTGAACCAACGACATACCCAAATCTAAATTTCATCAGTATTCAATTCTATAAAAGACAATTTTCAATACTTTTAAAAGATGTCAAAGTTCCTCCACGAATGGTCTTTTATTCAAAACTGAAATCCATAACCTTTCTGTTTATTTTATAAACTCGCAAAATAGACTCCATTCTTTCATTTTTATGCTTCTACTTCGTAGATTCATTCAAAATTCAACTTTTAGTTTTTATTTACACCAAAGCGCTCATTTTATCATAAAGGCTTTTATTTGAATGTGCAATTCTACGAAAAACACAGAGATTTTATGCGTTTTTCTTCATCGACTGCAAATGTGCCAGAAATGAAAGGCGTTCTTCTGCTCACAAGATCAAATCTAATATATTCGATAGTTTACTTTTAGCATTTACAAATATCGAAAATAATAAAGTCTATGGGTTGTGAATCGCGAGGAATTTGAAAATCGTTTTTGTGATACTGTATTCCGTGATATCTTTTAATGAATTATTCGTTCCTTTTGACCACCTATGATAAGAAATAGCTAGGGTAAAAAATGAACTTAAATAAACAACTTTTCTTTATTGAAAAGCTTTCAAATGAGATTAGTAAAAATTGAAATACTATTCGGTTGATAAACATCCTATTTTGCTTCTTGCCATAAGGAATTTAGAATTTATGTTTTCACAGTTAATTGAAGGTTACATTACAATTCAATTTGTTGCATGCTGAGACATTAATTAACGTCTTACTTTTGAATGTGTTTGCCAATGCAATCCCATTAGATTCAAATCAATATTTGATAAAATAGATGGTGTACTACTTTAGTTGATAAGTTCCGAGATTCTCCGTTTTGTAAAATACAAGCAATATTTTTCTGATTACTGTTATTGCTGCTATTTATTACAGATCAGAAGGAATGCACTCTTTTCTAGTTTACTAGTAAATTAGTTAATAGTATCGTGCCAATATAATCCAATTTATTTGTTTGATGTATTTTCGGTATTTGTACTTATAATCACCTATTTTTTCTCTTCTTAATCATAATTTGTTTTAATGTAGGTATCTAATGTCATTTTATCGAGAAAAAAAGTGAAAGCAAAAGATCATCGTCAAAAGTGTTCCTTCTGTTGATTAAAATAAAAACAAATTTTAACAATCCTGAGGTAGCTTTATTGGAAGCAAAAACAATAAAAAGCTCATCTTTTTCTGTAATCACATTTTCTCTTGCCTGACTTTTATTTCCTTTAATATGAATAATGATATTTTTTGAGTTTTATGAGATCATGGCTAATTCATGAAGTAGCGGTTATATTAACACTATGTCTTCATAATGAGCTCGAATAAAACAAAAAAAACTAAAACAAGATGGAGGAATCTGGCTTTGCACTTTATGAAGAGTCACACAAACCAAAGATTCCAACAGGATTTTTTTAAGGGCATGGCATCAGTCTAAAAATTAAGAACCTTAAGTGACCACAAAAATCCTGAAGTGGAAGAGCAAAGAAAAAATATCCCGAAGATATAAAAACTATGAAATAACGACTCAAACAAAGTAAGAAGAAAAACTTTCAACTTTACCTCGCATCCTCAAATAATGAGTTTGATTGATAATGAGTTGTGCTGTATCGTTTTGACATTTTTGATAGATTTTAAACGCGGTACAAACTGCTGAGTATCGTAAAGTTACAATTGGTTTCAAAGTATAAATTCGATAGGCAGTTAGAGTTTGCACACCCCCGGTGAAATAAATTGAGCTTCTGCAATCACGCATTTTATATTACTTTTCGGAATATGAAGTTTAAAGTTCTTGTGTCACTTTTTTCATTTCTGGAAGAAAATCATTCTAGAAAACATCTTTAAGGAAAACTAATCCGATTTTGTAAAACTCAAAAACATATTCATGTTCCTTATCAACGGGAAGATATTCGACGTACGATAACTTGCACAATGTTCCATATGTCCTATAGAACTTAGATTCCAGTTTTTCAGACATCAGAGATTAGCACTAGGGCATCCTTCCCCATTTTTAAAGTATTAACCAAACTTTAACACAGTGGAAGTGAAAGAAAGGATTCGGTTTAAAAAACAGTGATGAAGTATTTTTTAAAGCTTTACACATGCTTTTGTGATTTTACTTTAGTTTTAGTTATAATAACCGTCCCGCTTTGAAGCAACAGGAGGGCTCTTTTGGGAGAGACCTCGTAATTTTGAACTTCGATCAGATGACGAGGACGACATCTGAGCTGGCAACTCCCTCTCCAAACTTCCACACCACAACAGCGGGAGGACGTCTAGCCCCCTACGTATGATTTAAAGTGCAACAGGCCACACACAGACAGCGGATCTTCAGTAGAATCGGGTTTCGAACCTGTAACTTCCGGGCCCCGAAAACCTGGAATCTTTCTGAAAGCGTGCGGGCCAACGCGGCCCACTCGCTTTCGGGAAGAAAATACCTTGATTATAATTATTTGTTTAACATGAGACTTTGTGTTTTTACATAAATATTAAACTAATAATTAAACTTGAATATCATTGGGAAGAATTGGGCTATTGCTCATAATATCATGGTTAATGTAACAAATCATTATTTTCTTGAATATAATAATTAATTCCATTAATTCAATCTCAAAATTTCGATCATAAATTAACTTTCTCTACAATGTTTACAAATGAAATGTCTACTTTTTAAATAAGAATCGAACAGAAAATAAAGGCTGTCTTCTTACAGCACTCATTTAGCTTGGCTTTAGACCATTCAGAAAAGGAACTGTCTTCAGCTTGGGAATTAATTTTCTGCATGGCTGATTTAACACTAAACTTTGTCCAACTTCGAATAGAAGTTTCAAATACCACAATTAATTAAATACTCAAAGTGACATAACAAATCCTTGCAAGTCCAGAATATTTAAAATCTTTTTTTAAGACACCATTAATGATAAGCTCGTTTGATGCCGTTGGAATTTTGTGAATCAAATTAAGTTTCTAATTTTTTTGTTGACGTCAGTCGAAAGTGGAAGGTTTTATTCAATAATCGAATTTTAAAGAGAATTAAACTTCATGTAAAAACACACGTAACTTAAACGCATTTTAAATATTTTAGAATGATGTTTTGAATTTTTTTAAAATAAGCAAAATATGTTATAATTCAATTTGATTCCCTTTGTGAATTTATTCTTGCACTAAGAGAAAACAAAAAATGATCATTAGCTTTATCGCCTCATTCAACATACGTATCAAATTATTTGTAAGGTGACCCATTCCTCCAACCCCAACTTCCCATTAACCTCCAACAAAAGGGAGGGCACAAATAAATTGAAGCTAAAAAATATAAATAAAAGAAACATTTAATTCATTGCAACAATAATACAGAATACACCATAATATGATAAATACGTAATTTAAACATTTGTAACATCATTTATTGTACACTTTTCGAGGAAGGACAGAACTTACAAAAGGAGGACGGTTGGTCACCTTATTGTTTGAGATTTGCATCTATTTTTTTACTCACCATAAACTTGGCGCAGCATAGTCAAACATGGCTCTTGCGCCATTAGAAACAAACAACCAAACCAACCACCAAGCCTTGCATCTATTTCATAGTCGCTCAAGTCTATTGCACAATACCTATTCCATTTGTTCATAAGAAACTAATGGATACTCTTGGATCAGATGTTTAGGATTGAAAGCTGTGCAATATTTTCTTTAAGTTATCAAAAGTAAAATATCTTGCATCCTGATTTACAAAAGTATCTGTACATTTTTTGCATTTAATTAATGTGAAATAAATACAGACTATCCTTTTCATTGATACTCGACAGTACTGGGGACAGACTTAATAATTTAGTACCGACTGCATATATGAGGAGAGTGGCACTTGAATCGCACACTGTTTTCCAAAATTGTGTCACAAAAAAGATATTTTCCCCTTTTCAGATTCAATGTTTCCCATGCCCATGCAAAATGTACTAAACATGCCATAGGAATAGAATACATTTTCTTTTATCACCAAACATCTTAAGACAAAATTACTTAATCTCTTTTATAATTATTGTTCCCAGTGTTTTTGAAACAAATATTGCTATAGAATTGAATGATAGCTGTCGTTTAATTATTCAACGATAAAAATATTAAGCCTGTTATTCGAGATAAATATAATGCAATATATGCTATAATATGCAAATATAGCTTCAAAACTATCTAATCATACGCTGGAAATTAAGCTACATTCGGAATTTTGATTTTATGCAGCATTATTTTTCTGAATTTCTTCATCTGTGACATATATAAATACTCAAAGAGCTTGGAACATCTGTTTATAATAACTTCAAGGACAAGAAGTATAATTCATATTGTATTTTAAATAAATAGCTAATGAAAGGTGTATGGGAGAGAAATTGTTAGCATTTTTTCTCGAAAATATAATTCATGTGTATAGCGAAACAAAAAGGATACATCCTAACAATTCATTTCTATAAATGTTTTATTTATAGATCAGCATTTCTTTTAAACAAGAACAGTCGGTTTCCTCGGTTGGTTAGCGAAAAGAAGAAAAGGAGTTGAAGAAGAGAGAATTTAAAATGAGTGGTTTTTAGCATTTTAAAAGTAACTTGAACTGAAATTCCAGCTTTCTATTCATATGCTAAAAACGACCTTTCTTATAATAGAAAGAAGTATAAATTTAAATTCATGATGGTAAGAGTCCTTGCACCGAATTTTAGGAATCATTCGAAGACAAAAATAATCAAGATTTCAGATTTATTTGGAGCATGCTTTCAAACACTACAAATCTTTCAGGATATGCCTTAATGCAAATTTAAAAAAAATAATCTTTTATTTTGATTGTTTCAAATAAACTCAAATTTTCTAATCTGAAAAGTTAATGAATAAAAATTTAAAAGTATATAACCAAACATACTAATCGAAAGTTCTCGATATACTTAATATAAAACATTCAAATAGCGATTTAAGGAATTTTGGACACGTTAGAATACAAGCTTTAGGATATACGATCTCCTTCGGAGGTATATTCGCTCTTTCTCAGAAAAAAAATCCCCATTTTTATAAAGCAGAAACTTTAGCGAGAAAATAGTAACAAAATTAACAGCTTTCAGCCACAATTTCCCTTGATTAATTTACAAC
The DNA here is from genome assembly GCA_013235015.1 of Araneus ventricosus. Lineage (NCBI taxonomy): Eukaryota > Metazoa > Arthropoda > Arachnida > Araneae > Araneidae > Araneus > Araneus ventricosus. The sequence goes on from BGPR01000322.1 coordinate 360,073, forward strand.
ATTAAAAAAAAGAGTTTTTAAATAATTCAAGAATCCTTTATTCAATAATCAATTTAAGTAAATGCCTTAAAGACATGCAGATTCAACTCCCTAAGAAGAATCCGAATGTTTCACTGCCTTTTATACGAGCTTAAAAGGCAGTTAATCAAATTACATTCGTAAAAATACCATTTCTTGCTCACATTAGATACGAATTAATTATTCTTCCAATGTCTTGTTTATTTGAAAGTATCTTTATTTGTAGAAACCTTTGCAAATGAAAAAAAAGTTGTTCGATCCATTCCATCAATAAAAATGCTGATAAGATATAACACAGAAAGGTGCCGACACGTGTATTTAAACTATATAAGAAATGTCTAGTAAGAGAAATGAAACTCTTTTCAGCTGCAGCTATTTTCTTCGGGATATGAAATTTTATAAAAGCTGTCAGAGTATTTCTAATTCACTTTTACTTTTAGAGAATTAAAGATACAACTTGAGTTTGCCATTTTGAAATAAGAAAAGCAGTGGTTCATTAAAATAATAGCAAACAAACGCGAATACAGCATAAATCGGCCAATATCATATTCAAACAGAAAAATATACATAGTGGCGGGGGCTCATGCATTGTAGGCAAAGGGAGTGCTGTAATATATCTTACATTGTACAGTGATGCCTTTCACAATACCTTAAATTTTTCCTTTTCTAATTAATTTGAATAATTTAATAATTAGACAATAAAAATAATAAGATTTTTGCCTTGATGTAACTAAGATTTAACAACAAAAAATACTGTAACTAAACAACTATTAATTTTTACATTATAAGCATCATATATTAAAATAATGAGATTTCATAAAAAACTAGACCTATACTTATATATTGTAAGGCTAAATTCATCAGTAGTTCATCGCATCTTTAACCAAGATTCGATGGTACAACTTTTTTTGTAGAGGTCCTTTGACTTTTTAATGAGTTTTTACTGAATATATAATTATTACGAGTTAATCAAATGACATCCGTTTTAAAATTTTCAGTTTATAAGTATAGCAACTATAATAAATTAAGTCCATCTAGTTTTAATTTTCGTATTATTTTCTAAAACTTGACTGCTTGAAGTCATCGTCAATGTGTAAATTAGGGTAGAACGAAAAAAAATATTTTTTTCAACTTGTAATAGTGCGGAAAAGTTGCCTTTTGATTCAAAAAAGACAAAAATAAAATTTGACGGCAATCGGAATATCTTTTGAGGTGCCATAGGTACAATAGAGTTTCATAACTTTGAAAAATTTTGCTCTATTTCAACTTTTTTCTCTAATTTCGTATCTTCAGTATAAAAGCCCAAATTAAATATTTTGTACTTTGTAATAATACAACAGACATTTTTAGGGGTTTAAAACCTATGGTGAGGATATAAAATATTAATTATTAGCCAAAAATGTGCAAGAAATCGACTAGGTAAAAAAATACCTGCTGTTTTCCAATCTGGGAATAATTGCTGTTATACTTTTAACTGACGAAAAACGTATACAACTACTTTATATATCCTTATTACAATCAGTAGCTGCGATTGGAGTAATAAAAGGGTGGCAAACAATATTTATAGACAACTAAAAGTATCTGGGAGTATAGAAAGTAGACAACAAATTAAAAAATTTAGCTACAAAATTAGCTGGCTTCGGCGGATTCGTTTACTTTTTTTACATAATTCTTAATTTTAGGGAGCTAAAATGAATTAAAATTTAATTTCTCCCGCAGGGTATGGGAAGAAACCGCCCTCGCCTTGCCGCCACTGTTTACTATTATATAACAAAACGCATTTTGTGCTTTTGCCAATGAAAGATAGTGAATAAAGTTAACTTGATTGTTTGTTATTCTAGTATTTGTTTGTGTATTGCTTGTATTTTGATTTATAATTGCAAGTAAATCTGGGTATTCATATTAATACTTATTTTTTTATCTTGAAATATTATATTACAATCAGGTGAGAAGGTTTAGCACTGCGAGATAATGTTTCATAGAGATGCGAGCTGTTGCCCGATCAAAATATGCAATCTTTATTATTTCATACTGTCTTTCTTTTTCTTGTGCAATCGACATAACAAGGTCAGTAGTAATAGTGTATATTTTCCTTAGACATGAGTGAAAAATTTTCGGTTATGTTGTTAGGCATAGTTGCTCCGCGGTATAGAGTAGTTCATGGACAAGTCACCTATGGACTCAGTAGAAGATATCATGGCTCGAAATTTTTTTGGGAACAAAATCAGCACCACAGTAGGTGGCTTCCAATCCATCCATTTCATCCCTACTTGGTATGGATTGTGGATTCAGGTCATAGATGCTACTTTGAGCAAGTCTTTTCAATATTTTTGTTGCAAGAATGACATTTTCCAAGACATCTGTTTATCAGTGGCATAGCAACGAAGGGCAGGGGAATAGTTGTGCCCAGAGCCATGGAGATTAAACGTCACTATGTTTCTGCCATTTTTGAAAGCCAAATATTTTGGAGCAAAATAATGCGTTTTCAAGGACAAGCACAGGACAAAAGAAGTGAAGTCCCTCCTATCCTTCCTGTTTCTTCATCAACAGGATATATTTGAACAGGATCCAGAAGACATTTCCTAATGCCCAATGAACACTAGGTTGCTCCTCCAGAGACTTTCAGGCCCTTTCCATACTCATTGTACATATCATAGTCATCTCTTCATCACCTTCATCTTTGAGTGTTTGCTATAGAAGCTCATGTACCCACTGGACAACCGCATTTTATTTTCCCCACTCTTTGTAAAGTCTCCCGTAAAGTATCATCATGTTTTCTTTATTATTTTTCCTTTTAATTCTTTCATTATTCAGCATTGTCGGGAAATAGTTTGTAACCTTACACTGTATCACTATGTCGCCGCCACAGAGCCTTATGTATGGACCAGGCATTGTAAATCATGCATCTCTTATCGTTAGAAACAACAAAGCAAGGGTTTGCCGGTGGATCTGACGACTCTACAGAGGAGCAGCAGCACTGGACAGCTAAGCACCCAGCACATATTTTTTTTGAGAGTCCCCGGCACAAGTCGGGCCTCTACCAAAATTTATTGAAGAGCCTATGCCGGTGTAACGCCAATGCAGGCACACACCATATTCCCCATCCGTATCCGTATGCACCATTTACACTTTCTAAGTCTCTAATAATCATCAGGGGTGAAAAAGTCATATTAAAACTCGGACGCTATTTACCCTGAATACTTCACCTACTATGTCTTCTGTCTTTCTTCTCTCAATCGAACGCATACATAGAGAAAGTATTGCAAGCATAAAAAAATTCAACCTGTGGAATTTATGATCTGTCACTTTGTAGACTTCCTTGAGTTCAAAAGATGCATTTTTGGAATTCAGGTTGTCTGTTTGCAAACAAGGTAATTTTAAAAAAATACAACGAGTAAAAATAATGTTATTTGGTATTTACGCCAAAATTGTATATCTGTATCAAATTGTGTATAAAATTCATCAAGGGGAAGAGATTCTTTTGTAAAAATATGCTCAATATTATATCCTTAACGATAAAACTAAGCAAAAAACGACCTATAATTACAAAGATGTTTTAACATGCCATTTTTTACTCGCATTTAAGGAACTTATAGACATTTATTGCTGTTCTTTTCATGTCGATAGTGCAATAGAAAAATATTGACTGTGCAAAAAAATAAACTTTAAATTTATTGAGCTGGCAAGAACTCACTCCTTAAACAAATATCACCTCACAGTTCTCAACATCCTCTCCCCCCGCCGCTATTTTTATTCATTATCGGTTCATCTGCAAAACATAAAATACATATGGTTACACAATAGTAATAACAAGGATGCATAAAGTACTTGTAAGCGTTTTTCGTCAATTAAAAGTATAACAGAGAAATAATTTCAGATTAGAAGACAGCATATTTTCTTTATATTCATAGTCGCTTTCTTGCACGTATACTCACAATAGGTTTTAAACCCCCTAAATCTCCTGAAAACGTTTGTCCTATTAATAAAAAGTACAAAATATTTGATTTGGGCTTTTATACTGAAAATAAGAAATTGGAGAAAAAGGCTGAAATAGAGCAAAATTTTCAAATTTATGAAACTTTATCGTACTTGCGGCCCCCTCAAGACATGTTCCAATTGTCATCAAATTTTATTTTTGTCTTTCTTGAATTAAAGGACAACTTTTCCGCACCATTACAAGTTTAAAAAAATAAAGTTTTTTTTCGTTCCGCCCTAGTGTACATTGCTAGAAATAATCTTATAAAATAGGAGCCTTATGCAATAGTTGACTAATTACCTTAAACAAATCTTGCGGGGAAAATTAAAATCTTGCGGAAACTAAATTAAAAATTAGGAGCATATTTCATGTTATGAAACTTTAAAGTTAGTAATGCTTTCCTATGTTATTTCAAGTTAAATGAGCCATAATTTATACGTGATCAGTTTAGCATATATTTAGAAATATGTATGCTCTTATTTATATAATGAGACGACAGCTTATAAGAAAGAGCTTATACAATAAAAATATGATAAGGTAACTTATGCTTACAATAAATGTATCTTGCTTCTATGATTAAAATCATACATTTCTGTTCATTAAGCTTGGTATATGGGAATACTTTCCACCGATAATCAAATTGAAAGTTCTTGTAATTCGAGACTTTGGCATTTTAGCACACTTTGCATCGTTTAGTCTTATTTCCATTAATTATATTATAGAAAATGAATATTACTGACTCACGTATACTTGTTTGCTAAAGTCGCCTTTACAATACCCAGTTGCAGTTCACCGAAATTCAATTGTATTGTAATTATTAATTAGCCTCCTATCTATCAAACGACGTAATGTTTACTTAATTAGTATTTTTACTCACAAAAATCAAATCTGTCATTATCAAAAGATACTCAATATGATGAAATACGGAGTTGTATTACGACATAGCAGAACAAAAGAATTTTATATACACAGAAAATGAAAACATTCCTCAGGATAAGACCATAATCAACTTATAGATTATTTGAATTTTCACAAGAGTTACATTTTGTGAGACTTTCAGTATGTATTTTATTTCTAACTTAGAACTGATATTAATCTATTATATGCGACTGTCTAGACTGAACTGGTTTAGGTCTGAACTGGTAATAAAATACGTCTGAACAAAATAGTTAAGGATAGTACATTAGATTAAGCAGTTTCTATTAATATTACTTTATTTTGCTTTGAATGCCGGTGAGTACAAAATTTTAATGCCTATAAGGAAGAATACGTAACATGAACTAATTGTTGATAATAATGTATCAATTATTTAATCATGTCTTGGAAGAAAAGCTGGAAATTGGCCAGGGATTTGAATATTTTTCGTACTTCTATGTTTCAAACAGAGTATACATGTTTTCAAAATATTTATTTAGAAATTATATTTCTTTATAAGATATTTTTGTCTACAGTGAGTTTGTATATTTTCCGATCAGACGTGACAGCTCCAAAATATTTTTTGAAGCCATCTCTTTAATATGCAAATACATAAAAAAATATGCAAGTTGTCTTTTGCGAAGGAATCTTAGAAATTAACCTTTTAGCATATCATATAGTTGGTTTTTCAAAAACTTTTTAAAATCGTTATTAACAAAATGTATCTACTAAGCACAGCATTTTTCATTTTTTTCGGAAAAATTCATACACAATCGAATATTCATATATTAATCATCAATATGAAACACAATGTTTATTCATTAGAACAGGTATTCAGAGCCAGAAATTACTGTTACATGCTTTTTAGTTACATCAATACTTAATTTATACCCTCCTTAATTTATCTATGATTTGGGATAATGAATAGTTTTCTTAAACGTAACAACGCAAAAGAGTATGTATAAGGCAAAAAAAAAAAAAAAATTAAAAAAATTTTTTCACATTACTTTTACCTCAAATCTCGTCGAACTCTTTCTCAATGAAATTTTACTACATAAATTTGATGAATTACTTCCGATTAAGTACATAGTGCTACAAAAAATTAGGAGCCTTTTTAGATATAATAACTGATTTCGCATATTCAAATATGTTGATTACAGATTTGAATTTCCTTTTTCTTGTATCATCAGTTTCTTCAAAATTTTAGGCTTGTCATTCAAATGAATGTGACATGTCTTAATTAAGTTTAATTGGCTTTAATTAATTCAGTTTTATCGACTTTTAAAAATTAAATTTCAGATAACAGTTTGGTTAACAATCGTATTTAAGTAAAGAAAATGAACAAAAAATATTTTAATACATTTTTTATCAAAGTAATAGTAAGTCGTGATTAATACGAAACTGTACGAGAGGAATAGAATTACAGAAGCCTATATCTGTACTAGAGCAATAACTAGTGTCCAATTTCCTGTGGGACTGTATTGACAGGAAACTAGAAACGGCCTTATAATCGAAGGAATGCATTCCAGTAAACTAATATTTTTCCGACTATACGGTTCTGAGGTTTGTGGTTAAGCGAAGTAGTATATTGCTAAACTCTTTCGAATGTGTCATCAGTTCCAAGGAAAATCGATAAAAATACCCAACGCAATATTTCCAGACAAAAACAGAAAAATGTTGAACCCTAAACTGCATAACAGCTACTATATGAAACTTGTCAGGAAACATCTAATCTTTCTTTTTTATAATTACGAGTTATAGGGTCATGATCTATAGCTTATGTCGAGGTGCACCAGAACAATATTAACAGTATATCAGTCATGAATCATTTAATATTCTATAATTTATATGCGAGTGCTTCATTGCTACCTAGTTCTCAAAAGCGAATACAGAAGCAATCAAAATTTCATTTATGATTAATTTCTTAAATTTCATCAACATATTACAATGTTACTGACCATTCTTTCAAGTGCATTTCGTATCACAAAGTTTACTTTTTAAAACCTATCACCCAGGAGTAAAAATATTACAAGAAAAATTTCCATCATACACATAACTGAAAGAAAAAAAAACATACATAATCGTGACAAAATACCCCAACATTCAATTCCATGAGGTCTATCAGTTTTTGATATGGATAATTCCAAGGTTGTGAAATTTTATGCACACGTGTAAGTAAATCCTTTTTATCTATGCATTTGAAGGCATAGTTGCTATAACTTTCACCGTCTCAGACTGGCCGCCAGCCTAAAAGCCCCAGCCGCTTATTTGACGCCTTCTTTCTACAATTTCGAGTTCACAGGTGATATAACTTCATTTCTAATTTCAAAATGGCCATGAATTGGGATAACTAAAAATTCCATCTGGAATTATTAATCTAATCGCCAAAATCATCGTCTTCCTCTCTCAACGTTTAAAATTCTACAATAAAAGATGTCTACAATAAAAGATTTTCAATGCTTTTTGGGATTCCTGCAATTCTCTTCAGAAATTTCTACTCTAAAATATTTATGTAGATCTGCAATAATTATTTTCCATGTCGCTTAATTTCAAAAATAAAAACACTTCTAACTTTAAAATACGAATCACCGGAAACTAGTTTTTCCCCAAGCCTCTCAAAATCAAATTACCGCAATCTTCAACATACGAGAAAAAACTACCACACCGGAAAACACAGAGAACGCCCATAAACCTGGAGAACTAGCAAAAATCCATCCATTTGATTTAATTAACATAAAATTCATAAATAGGGCGTCCTCTCTACTAGTGATCCAATAGCTCATTTCTAAACTGTCAGAGACATGCCTATAATTCCAGTTCAAAAAATTATTTAAATGACGTAATGAAGTGTATATTATGCTTTATCTGTGTCAACGAATGTAGTGTTTGAAAAAAAAACGAAATCTGAATTTTTATCCAGTCCTGCGGTCCTATTAGTAATATTTAGCAAAATATTACTAACACACGAGCATATTAAACAAAAAAGTCACCTTTTCTACAACTAAAACTGAACGAGTTATGTATCTTTGAATCTCACTATTTTAAGCCAGTCAACGACCGCCGACCGACAGGTTAGTTCTGGGTCGGCGTGTGGCCATTTGACTTGTTGGTTCGCTCGAGAGTGAGGGCCGTTAGTTTTCCCTTCTCTTAATCAAATAGATTTTAAACAGATTTTTTAAAAAAGATTAAAATTTATAGAATTTTATCTCTAATTTCGTTTCAGCGATAAACTTCCAGCTTTTATCATCGTGATTTGAACAAGCAGCCTAATTTTTCTTGTTTTTCTAATATTTTTATAATACAGGAGCATCATTGCGCTTGATTGTAGCTTAATTATCTTCATTTTCTTGCATTACTTAACTTAGTGGTTTTTAGAACAAAAATAATTCCGCCGCATCTAACTAAGCTTCTAGCGAGGTTAATTCTTTACTCAGCCGATCCAAGGCGAGACCTTAATGTAATCAATGATTTTAAATGAAATTAATTTCATTGTTCTAGCATCGTGATAAAAATTTTTCTAATACATATTTTAGTTGTGAAAATTTATCTTTATAATAAACTATAAAAAAACCTGAGAAAAAATTAAAATTCACACAAATTTGGCACAAAACTGTCAAAAAACATCTTAGTTTATTAGTTAATATGCTATATAATGAAAAATGGTTGCAATTCTTTCTCTAAAAATTAAAATGTTTTAAATCTACGCATTTTAGGTTTAACTCTCCATCAGTCGTAATCAATTTCGTCTTTAAAAATAGTCCTAATGCATCTCGCTGCTATAATATATTTTCTATGATAAGTTCATGAGATATTAATAATTTGGCTCTATACCTACAATAATTGGCCCTAATGAAAATGTAAATGAATATTCTGTAAGTAAATTTCAAATTGTAAAGCGTTTAAAACAGCTAATCAATGCAAGCAATATGCATAAGATATTGTGAGTAACGGATTGTTAAATTTCGCCTGAATTTTCCTTTTTAACCACATACTTCGATAAGTTAAATAACCAAAGTCTAGTTTTTAGGATATCGAAAAAAAAGGAATTTCTTAGATTTACTTTCATGAAAATAAATATCAAAATTCGTCAATACTACCATAGAATACAATTTGTTTTCCAAAAGACTAGTTTATTGTTTAAGCTGATTGTCTTGTTTCCTTCATAATTGTCTGGGCTCATGGAACAATTTCTTCGGAGAGGAAACTCAATTATACAAAATAGTAAGGAAAATTATGTTATCTCTGCGATATCTTCCGAGATTACCCCTTGTTATTGCCGCTTTAATAACTGTTGAAGTGGACTGAACAAACAAATTCAAACTGAAATAATAAAACACAGTAGTTTCAGGATTGATTTACATTTAATATTTACAGTTTTGATTTCAATCAAGAGATACATAGTTTCATGTCATGTGTAAAAATTTCAACCGTAAGAAAAAACAAATATACTCCATTGGAAGAGGACATTCATGAAAGAAAAATATACAAATTCTTACAAAGCATATTTTCCTTTATAACGAACAAAAAAATCAACAATTTCTTTTTAAATACCAAAAAATATAAAGATGTAATACACATAACGCATGTCGTCATTATCATCAAAGTACAACTAAAATAGCTTAGAAATATTAAAAATTCTGCTAAAAGTTAGTTAATATCAAATATAAAAGCAAGGAACTTGCAAGTAAAAACATGAAAACCAACATCCATCTAGTAATTAAAATTTAAAAACAGCATTTTTAATTTAATAGTCCTTAACTTTGTACGCATCACATTATAAATTTGATGTAAATTGTAAACATATTTCTTGTAATAGTGAAAGCTCAGATAACAGTTGGAAGAAATTATGAAGTCTGCAACATCAGCTAATATTTCTATGCGAAAATATTAATAATTCTGAGCATATGTCTGAAAATAAAACATACCGAGACTAAAAAACAGGCTCACTTTCAAAGGAATACTACATAGAAAACATTTGGCTGCATTATATAGTATAAAATATATATTTACTTGACCGACAATATTTTTCAATACCATATAGAGTGAACAGTAAATAAATGATAGATTAATGTCCCGTATAAATGAGTAAATATTAATTTAATTTACATCAGATAATATTTCACAGATAAATATACAATTTTTCCCTTAACACAAAATACACGACCAGCCACATGAGAAAGCATCTCAGAACTTTCTTCACAGATAATATGAGTAAGCCAAGATTCGTCGAAATTACATTTCAGTGAAAAAGATAATAGCACATTTCACTCATGCTAGGCTTTCAAAAGTATGGTTTGATCACGATTTCATAAACTAGATTGGTCACAAGCATAACTCTTTCTGAAGAATTTCAAAAATATGACGTGCTCTTTTAAAATGATCATAACGATAAATGCCCATAGGAGATAAAAGAGAAAATGCTTTACTGCACATTTCACAAGAATGTTTTTCCTGAGTATCAACAGAATCATGTTTTCTCAAAGCACTCCTGTTCGAAAATACTGCCCAGACAGACGTTACATTCATATGGTTTTCTTTTCCTTACTTATAATACATAATTAAGATAAGCATCCATCGAAAAGTCTTATTTTTTTCAAAAGCATATTGCAATACTTCGGTGAGGACTCGACGATGTTTTCTAACACAAGTCATCTGTGAAAACGGTTTATATAACGTTTCTCAATCACAGGGATTTTTATTTTGTTTGAATATTATACTACCAATATAAAATTAGATATCTGGAAATTGTCTCACTGTATATTAACAGCTTTTTGGCTTTTATTTTGTACGAGTAGGGTAATGTTGATTTAAAATTGATTTCTTTGAAATTGTCTTGCTCTATATTCACATGCATTCTTATCTTTCTCATGATCGCGGTAATGATTATTTAAATTGAATTTCTAGGAAAATGACTTGCTGCAAACTTCACAGACGTATGGTTTTTCTTTTGTATGGGCACGTTAATGCAGATTTAAATTCAATTTATGGGAAAATGTCTTGCTATTAACGTATGAGGTATGGTTTTTCTTTAGTATGAACACGGTAATATCGATTTAAATCAGGTTTAAGAGAAAATGCCTCGCTGTATACTTCACTGGCATATGGTTTTTCTTTAGTATGAACACGGTAATGTCGATTTAAAACGTATTTCTTGGTAAATGTCTTACAGCATATTTCACAATTATATGGTCTTTCCATGGTATTAACACGCTGATTTTATCTTAAAGCAAACTCATCCGAGAATTCTTACTGAAATTTAGTACACACGTACCGTTTTTCTTTTGTAGGAGCAAGATAATGTCTATTTGATTTATGCTTTGATAAGAGAGACTTGCCGCACACTTCATATACAAACGGATTTCCTTTAGAAAATATTCTATATTCAAAAAATATTCAAATTTACGTAGTGTTCCAAAATACTATGGGTGAAATACTAGCTATAAAAGAAGCATTAAAACACACACTCAGTAAAATAGTTTAAAATCCCACTTGCGGTACAAAATATATAGAAAGCTGCGTATCTATATAGACAGTATTTTTCAGTCTCAATTTTCATGTAATTGGTGAAGATTCGGGCGGGCAGGATATCCAATGTCTAAGTAGGGTTTGTAGAAAGGAAATCTATCGTCAATCCAATAGCATTCATACAATATTTTAGAAATAGGAATGATTTACTGATTCACTTTCGAGACACATGCTCAATGTAGAACAGTTTTATTTCAAATCATTTCATGCAAAAATATTGGTGACCACGATGGCCTAGTGGTTAGTTCTTGGCTTCGAGGCCAGCGGATTCCAGGCCCCAAACCGAATTCCACTGAAATTCCGCAGTGTATTATGTGGATCTGTTTGACGCTAAATATGACGTCGTAGCCCCTCCCCCTTAAGCTGGTGTGCTGCGGAAGCTTGGAGAAGGAACTGCCAGCCCAGGTGTCGTTCGTTATCCGACTGACTCAAAATTGCCAGTTTGGTCCCAAAATAACCCTCATGTTTGTTCGGAACGGGACGTTAATATATCTAAACTAAAAAAAAAATATTTAAATTGCATATCCGAAATTCAAAAAAATAGTATTTGGAAATGTTTGAGGAAATATTCAGATGCATAAGAATGCATTTCTCGTTAATACTGTAATTCATATGAGACGAGCTTTATGGACGAGTTTTCTATTATGTTTACTTACACTAAAGAATTTGACTTTATTTGAAAGGTTTTTGGGCTAACGCTGAGAAGATTCCATTGACTTAGCATTACACCGGAATTACGTAGTTCAGGCATCTTAATGTAAATAAACAAAACAGAAAACTCGTCCATAGTAAGGCTTTCTTTTATATCATTGGATAAAGACGACATAGAGACATAGTGTGGAGCATATGCAATGAGAAAAGCAGTAGAGGATTTAACAATGCACGAAGTATGTTCCTTTATGAATTTTGAAGCGGTGATTGAGTAGCTTTTCTACGTGTAAAACGCGCTTCTATTAGAATATTCTCAATGCTCTTCAAGCAATCTCGTATATAGCTTGGCTTTAGGGTAGAGCACTATTCCATTGTTGAAGCCTATTTCCTGCCGTTTTTATCTGTTAAAATTTAATTATACCTGGATACGTAAAGTAATTTTTACATTTTCGGTATTAAATTACGGGCTTCATTTAATCGCATTTCATATGCAACTCTTGCGAATAAGTTCAAATTATTTTGCAATGAAGCGAATGGCTGTTTATGGGTAACGTTGTAATAAAACAGAAAATGAAATTTATCGAATAACTGGAATTCAAATTCTACGTTGAACGCGACAGGAAGGTTAAATACAGAATAAGAAAATAAAAAGAATTCGCATTTCTTTTTATTTTCTACATTTTCTCATTTTATGTGTTAACTGAAAAAATATTAAAAAGACGGCCTTTCTTCATTTTAGAAATATTTACATTCTTCCAAAAATATGTTTCTTTCTTGTTCTTCCCCGGTTTAGTTTAGTTACATTAACACTTCCGATACCAATCATAGGGTAGTTTAGTTTAGTTATATCAACGTCCCGTTTTGAAGCAACGCGAGGGCTATTTTAGCACGGACCTCGTAATTTTGAACCGCAGTCAGATAACGAGGACAACACCTAGCTGGCACCCCCTCTCAAAACTTCCGCACTATACTAGCGGGAGGACGTTTGGCTCCCTACGTATGATTTAACGAACAAGAGGCCCCATACGTGGAGGAACTTCAGTGGAATCTGGTTTCGAACCGGGAACTCTCAATCGCGAAGCCGAGACCTTACGATTAGATCACCGGGTTCATTTCTTTTGTTTTATGTTTCCCCTCCAGTCTGGGGAAGGCCTTACACCCTCCTGGGTAGGCTGGGCCGGAGCAGGTTGTAAATAAAGTAAATAAATTAGATCACCGGGAGGCGCTTTTTACATTCTTAAAATACCTTCTGTAGATTTTTAAAATACTCTTTCATCGATAATGAGAATAACTGAAGACTTCAAATAAAAGATTATTGGATTGCAACTCCTTTAAAAGATCTCAACGCCTCTACCCAATATATATCTTAAACATATATTTATCTTTTTAATTAATTGAAATAACACCTTAAGTGTGTATCTCACAATGGCAGTTAACCATAGAATTTACTAAGTCGTTTCTCTTTTGGTGTCTTATAAAAATGAAAATATCGAGCGTCACAAATTTTGAAGTCGAAAGAAAAGGTGAATTAATTTTTTTGAAGATGAGAAATAAATGTATAATTAACCTAATGCAGACACGAAAGAAAAACATTAATGTTTCTCTTAGATTCAAAACTATTTCATTTATTTCAAAAAGAAAAATGCATTTCTTAAAATTTAATGCTCCTAAGTTTGAGGGTTTTCTGAAAGTCTAAAACAGTTTCTGCCTATCTGAAACAAACATAAAAGACAGAAAACACCATCTCCTTAACATTCGAATTCCTCAAATGTTCCAAAGAAACCTTTAATACTTTCGCAAATACTTTTAAATTTACCGCATATAAATGACTTTCATTTGAAAGCATTTATCCTGAAAAGGCAAAACATATAAATAGCAAAAATATAATCCTTAGATCTAATTTCGGTAGTGGGTGTTCTTGTTGGTAAGATTTCGAAATACATACGAATTAGGTTTGTCATTTTCAAGACAATACTTAGTATCTGAATTCCAGCTGAAGCTTGTCAATTGCAATAGAAACAACATTAGACTTCCCGAGTTATGAGAAAACTGAGTTACCCCGCATTGCCTTAGCATCCTGGTAAAACTGAATAACAATAGCTGCAACTGCTCGGATACTGAGGTCAGAGCTGTCATCACCGGCCACGCCCATCCCACAAAGGGGGCACATATCATCACCGGGAGAGGACACTTAGGTTGGGTTTCGCACGTTAACAACGGAACCCAACCCAACTCCCAACCCAACCGGGGGTACCAGAATAGACCCCTTAATCCCCACCATTACTGTACTCACATCCATGAGCGAGAACCCTCTTACTTTTCAGGCGGCTCCTAATCTATGTACTCGTGGTGCTCCAGGTGGCAGAGACTTCCCCATTAGTGAAACTGGCATTGTTAGGTTATTTAGATGAGTTTAACTGCATCAGTTAAACTATTCAGAATTCGAAATGTTTCATCATGTAATCAAATAATACAACCCAGATTCAATATAGTCTCCACTCTTTCTCTATGTAAGATACATTTTAATTATTTCTTAAAAAATCATATTCGTTCAAATTTAGTTAACTTAAATTTTAATTTTAGAACTACATAAAAATAAGTTACCCTTAAATAAATATATGCAACATTTTCCTGGTTAAAAGTATGACAAACGTGAAATACTTATGAATGGAATATAGGTTAGTTCTTAGTTCTATGAATATCTGAAATGACAAGTTTTTAATCGATTTTGAGATATTATTTTATCAAAGAGAATCTTGTCCAGCATTTTAATTTGGAGAAAACTTAGAAGTTTGGTAATTGGAATTTTTCATTTGGAAGAAACTGGTACACATATATTCATCCTCAATATTGCTACTCAATAAAATGATATGACAGTATACTCAGCTTTTAAATGAATAAAGATTTCTAATTATTATTGATATATCTATTCGTAATTGCATGTCAAATTAACCTACGAATAAAAACCGACCTCGGAAAACTTTAAAAAAGTCTGAAACAAGACAAAACAGAAAATCTTATGGATATAATTTAAGAAATACATATAATAGTGTATAGTAGGGAATAATATATTCTAGATGTCGCATGAAATCTTCATACCACAATGATACTGCGTGTTAGAGAAATTTTCCAGAATAATTAAAATTAAGGGATAGTGTACATTCATCAATGATGATAAAAAACTCTATCATCATTCATTAAAGCACAAATCCAATGAGGTTGCAGACGGAAATTCGTTAGCTCAGTATTTGCCCCATACATTAAAATTGAATTATTAAAATAATTGAACCAGAATTTTTAAAACTTAACACAAAATCGAAAGAATGAAATCGAATGGATTCAGCATTCTATTCTCATCTTTCAAATTTTAGTGCAGGATGCTTTTATGTCTACTTAAATGTTAATATATAACTTTTTTCAATTTCATAAACACTAAAATTTATATAAATAAGAAATATAATTTAAAATGTTATGCTTAAAGAAAAAAATATCCATTTCTCATTTTTCACAAGAATGCTACAAAAATTATAGTTTTGAAAACCATTGAATCGAACTTAATTTAAATAACCGTTAGTTGTTTTAAATTTATTATAAACTACAAAGGTAAAATTCCGAATCTACCAGTATTCATCGAAGTTGACTTTATGTCAGAAATATAAAGAACATAAATTATATGTTCTAATATACTCTTTATTTGAATCAGTCTTTGAGTTTCTACAAGAAAATATCTGTATTCATTATGAAACACTACTCAAAACCTAGACGATACTGCAATTTTTTTATTCCTTGACAAAGCACTATTTCTGTTTTACCTTTCCTGTTTCAGGCTCTTTGTAGTTTTTAAATAAAAGCTGGCGGTTTCCCTGTGGTATTCGTAATCATCTGACCAACTTTAACCCCTTAAGTCTCGCGCCCGTTATATTGACGTGCATCGGATTTCTCATTTTTAGGCTTATAAACTAAAATTTAATCATTAATTAATTTCATAATTTGACACAAAAATTACGTAGAATCCATAAGCATCTAAAGTATTTTATGCCTACTTAGAAGAATGAAACGACAGCCCCTTTCGAAAACAGGAGGGTTCATCTTTTTAGATTGCAAAAAATGCGATCCTTAAGAGCTTAAAGCATGAGCAATAAAAATTTTCCAGCCTGCATTACTTAGATTCTTCAGCCAAACTTTTAAATACGCGGAAAGTATGCAAACTTTGGTTGCATACTTTCCGCGTTACTTGAGCACGTTATCTTATAGGATTTTATTGAAGGAAATGAAGTATAAATTTAAATTTAAAATTTCTTGTTAAGTCCCTAAGAAAGGACTATAACTTTTCTTTGTTTTAAAATAAAAACAGGTAGTAGTTAATATATTATAACAATAAAGAAGAGCTAAATTTTGATATTTTATGACAACAGGAAAATCAGCAATGCGCCGCTATTGGTTCGTTTACTAAATATTAAATATCTCTTTAAAGCGTATTCTATCTTCTGAAATACAATTTATTGTTATATTTAACTTATGAAATAGCCGGAGAGTGCTTATGATTTTCATTTGTAATAAATAGGCATGGACATCAAAACAGTTTTATATATTTTCATTGCATTTCAATTTCATTTCATCAATCTAATCATGGGCGTTAACACATTCTCTGCCACTATTCACGCCTGAGATTCGAACCATTTATCTAATTAGATGATCCCTTCTCTGCCATCTCTTGTCTACAGTAGAGAAGAGGTCATCTAATTAGAAAATAGGTTCTGGACACGCCAGCGCATCGGTGGCAGTGAATGTGTTAAGTGCCACGACTCACATCTGTGATTCGAACCATCTATCTAATTAGATGACTTCCTTCTCTACTATCTCTTTACTATAGTAGAGAAGGAGTCATCTAATTAGATCAGTGTCAGTCACCGGTGACTGACATGGCGCCTAACGTGTTAATAATATTCCGACTGTCACCACGCAACTAGAGTGTGCGGCAATAAAACAATCGCTTTTAAATAAACTACATGGAAATTATTTTCAGATGTATTAATAAAATATAAAATGAAAGCATAGCGTCTGTAATTTAGGATAAAATGCTTGCGTACTATGATGGATGCATGTACATAAATATAAAGCCCAGAATATCTGTTATTTAAAAATAGGAATTTCAGAGCGTATGATGGAGGCTTGTAGTGTTCCCTCACTGTAGTAAACTGTCTGCATGTAATAACCTCCCAAGTGGAAACGAGATAATTTTACATGATTTATTGATCTTAAAATAGAAATTAGACACTCGATAAGTTGACACATTAAAAAGATTGAATATGATTTTGAGAACAAATTAGTTATTTTCTAAGTGAAATTAGTTTTCAATTTATATTTTTAAGAATAAATTTCAGGCGAATTCTTCGAATGGTAGAAACATTCAAAAACTGTTCTAAAATTCCGTTGTTAATTTAATTTAGATAGATTAACGTCCCATTATGAAGCTACACGAGGGTTATTTTTGAACAGAACTCGCAATTTAGACTTATAGTCAAATGACAAGAACGACACTTAAGCCGTTACCTCAATCTGCAGATTTCCGTGCCACACCAGCTTCAGGACGCTTGATAGTAGAATTACTGTAACTAGGCCCGCATATACCATGGATCTTCTATGGAATCTGGTCTCTAACACACGATCCTCTCATCTCGAATATCAGACCTTACCACAACGCCACCGAGAAAAGACTTCAAGGTGTATATTTTATTTTTCCCACTGTTTCTATGAACTTATAAGGTTTAGAAATTCATCCATATTTTATAAAATTGCGATTGAAAAACTGATTGAATATGTATATGGTCTATAAATATTAATCTAAAACTAATTCTGCATCATTTTGTCTTTCTGAGAATAGTATTTTATATCCTAGATAATCTTTACGCTATTTTTCGCAATCATTGGTCAAATATTTGCAGATAGCTTTGTTTCAATTTCAAGACAGGACTCTTGGAAAGGACATAGAATTTAATAATCTCTCTTACATAGTGTTTTTACTTTATATGTGTAGAATTTTTCCAATATAAATTTTATTTTAAATAAATAGAAAAGAAGTGAGGTTTTAAATAATAAATTGAAATGGTTGTTCTCTCATTATGTTTCTGATTGATGAGTGCAATTTTTCATTATAAAGGTTTATTTAAACATATAAAAATGAGATAAGATTTTTAATAAAAAAATTTAATTACCTTCCTCATATTGTGTTTTTACTTGATGTGCATAATTTTTCAATATAAATTTTGATTAATGTACTCCATGTTTGTATCTAAAATAGTAGATGAGAACCAACTTAAAGTTGAAACTAAGAAAACAGGTTGTCACTTAGATTTATCTGGTAGCAGTGGTACTTCGGCTTATTTAATTATTTAACTAATACACTTCAAGGATTTTACGAAGCTGTTGAATATTTAATAAAACATTTGGGACAATTGTAGCAAAGAAATGCTTTCACTTACTTTAACGATTTATAACATTTAAATTATAAAAAAACGGCTGCAATTTTAATAGAAGCGTCAAAATACCTTTTTTATATACAATTTTAAGTATTTAAAAAATTTAGTATATTTTATATTGAATTTTAAGAAGAAAATAGTTAATATTTTAAGCGGTTTTGCTTCAAAATCCCTTGAAAATAGGGAATAAAATATTGTTTTGATGTAGAATTTTCAATTTTAAAAAAAGTCATCACAAAAGAATTGGTAACAATAGCAACAACAAAACATATAAATAAAAATACTTTCTTTATTGTATTAACGCTTTATTAAAATGGATATTCGTAAATAATTTAATTAAATAGTCTGCTTTTTTATTGTAAGGTTAAATAATATAAAGAGGTAATTATCAGACGAGCAATAAAATGTGGATAAAGAAGATATTCGATTGTTATAGAGTATTTTTTTAAATTCCATATTAAATGCACCATAATTTAATTATTTCTCCAGGAGCATTATTTGAATTACTTTGAACAAAGATTATAATTTTCTATGGAATATTCACAAACACTATATTTTAAACTCTAAAAAGATGTTAAAAATACTGCAGCTTATGTGTAAGCTTATAATGCAAAAATAGTTTTCTCTTTATTTTTTCCACAAATAAATAGTAAATAATAAAACTGTTGAACTATCCGAAAGCTTGTGTGTGTGTGCCTTTTGTTTCCTGATCAATGGATACTTTTTACAAAAATACAATAGTTATATACTTTAGTGTTCCATCAAGTCTCAATCTCCACTTTTTAAAGTAAGTATATTATTAAATAAAGTAATAATTTGTTAAGTTATTTTTTTACTGAATACTTAGTATTATATATATTTATTATGCGAATCATTTTTATGATAGCATACCCTAGTAGCCCATTTTTATTCAAACATATTGTTAGGTAAACCAAAAAACGAGCTCTCCTAGAAGGGAGTCAATCTAAAATCGAAAAATACAGAGCAGAAATAAACTTGACACAACAATTTTTGATCAGTTTCTATATTCATATCATTCTTTTTTCTTTCTGCTTGAATATTTATATTCCAGAACTTTTATTTTAAATTTTCTTGAATCATTATATAGTATCTGTTGAACGCATTAGAAAATAATCTAGAAATCGTTATTGAAAAAATGATTATGAAAACCGCACCTTCTATTTTCAACGACAGATCAGCATAGTCTTTCATCAAATAGCGTGCGAATTTGTGTAGATCAGTTATTTAGACCTTACTCGATATTACAGACACTATTTTATACTTTCTATATCAGAGTAGAGTATACAAGTTCAACATTTTTGAAATATGAATTGTATTTATTGAAATCTGAAGACCAGCAATAAGAATTATTCTAAAATTTCATATTAGGTCAAAAATCGTGGGACATGATTTACTTTGTAAACGATATCTTCAGTTAGCTTAGTATTGCAATATTCTTTGCTAAAGAAGGTATTGAAAAATTCTTTCATATTACAGTTTTACTAGGAAAGCCAGTGAAAAACAGATATAACAAGCGAAGGCAGCAAAATTTATTTTTACCAACAGCTGAATTTAAGAACGTGACCTCTGATTGCAAATTGGTTTCACACACTGATAGTTTCCCAAAACGGACTGTTCCTTTTTAAAAATCAAATATCGGGAATGCAGTTCATAAGAATGCATTTCGTATTTTGTCGCTTAATAAGCAACACCACCTATATCATTTTTTTCAAATTTCAAAAAAATGAGATAGGTGGTGTTGCTTGTTAAATGACGATTTAATCTAATCATTCTGCATGTCCTACGCCTTTTTTTGAAGAAATTCATTTAAAATGCAGTTAAAAGTGCTTGAAAAATGAGTATATTAATTTTCTTAGAAACGTATTGCTTTTAGGAGTAAAATTATTAAAAGAACAGAAATATGTGCTGATTGTGGACATTTCTTTCTCAAATGTTTAGGAAACATTCAGAGACATTGAAATATAGAATTTGAAGAAAAAACATTTCAATGAGGATATGAAGTTACTAAAATCTTAATAAAACGTTAATTTTCTTAGATGTGGTTAGGTTTATATTTCTTAAATGATAAAATTTATAGTTGAAGTAGGGTGAGTTGGGGTAATTGGGGACGAATTTTGCAGACTGTTATATTTTTCTCTTTAAAAGTATAGTATGCGAAGAAGAAGAGATCTTTATGTTTTGTGAGTGCATAAACATATTCTGCAGGGTTCATTTAACATTGCCTCCTTTCAAAAATAATCAATCAATTAATTAACCTCACTTTTAGCAGCGTCCTTAATTTACCTCGAAATGTTCCCAATTACCCCAGAGACTATGGGGTAAATGGGAACAAGTATTTTGGCTTCTGGTCACAGTAACGAATTGATTTGAAGAGAATATTTCAAGCTGAACTCACTGCGCTGCATGAAGCAGTAATATACGCATCTCATCTGCCAAACCACAATACCTCTAAAATACACGTAGACAATAGAGCAAGTATCATGGCATCTTCCAATTCAAAGAGCACAAACGAAACAGCAAGAAAAATTTTCAAAATCCTCCTAACAAATCCAAGAATAGCAGTCTCGTGGGTTAAAGCTCATGCAGGCAATATAGGCAATGAGAGAGCAGACCAACTGGCAAAAGACGCAACGCAACATGGGCAACCCTATTCACTTATTAAACTTCCTAAACCTCACATAAAAGGCCTCCTCCGGAAGAGCATGCTTGAGGAGTGGCAAACCTCATGGAAGAATGGCGATACAGGCAGGAAAATATCATCATGCCCTCAGTTAGTCTCCGTCCCACTAACTGGATTTTAGAGGATATTATCTTCTTCTCTCAACATGGCCTTTCCCTGCCTACCTCAAAAGGTTTCACCTGTCTGACAGCGATTTTTGCAGCTGTGGTGGAATTGGCACGACACTTCACTATGCCACGGAGTGTATTTACACAGTGTCTTGGTATATGAGGAAGCCAGAGCCAAACTTTGAACAAGAATGGCCGAAAAGAGTCGCCAATAACCTCGTCTCCAGGCATAAAATTCGTGGGATTATCAAATTCATGAGCGAAAACAGAGATCTTTTCCGGCCTCCCTAGACTTCAACTTTCCAGTGAGCTGAACTAAAAGACTCAATTACCGGACAATCCCCCCCCCCCTCTTTAGAAAAGAAAGGAATAACAAAATCTAAAGAAAAGAAACTACGAACTAATAGTGTAACAGTGAAAATGCTTGTTCTGTACATTGTGTAAATATTTCTTTCTTTCTGTTTATTTTGTTTTACTTTTTTCTTAAATAAAATTCCCGTGTCTTGCCCATCAAACCGTTCCGGTCTGGTCACGGGTACGGGCGTAAGAGACGGCGTTCTGTTCTGTATATAGCCTCAAAATGCATTTAATTGCCTTTTCCTAATTATTACAAAATGCAATTTTTTGAATATTTTCAGCAAAAATATCTTCTATTTCATGGAATATCGCGTATAAACAATTATAACTATTTACTACCTTCAATTTGGTGCGATTTATAATCATTTTAACTCAAATTTTGTCTGGAAAAGTTGGGAAAAGAATTTTTATGCAAACTGAAATGACTGAATATTATGAGACACTAAAAGGAAATACTTAAGTCTTAAAAACCACACATAAAACTTAGTAAAAACAAATAGTTCAATTTAGTAGTTGAAAGTCGATTTTCCACTTGTAATCGAACGTTCATTTCAATGTCCTACTAATTTTTTTTTTACATTTACACTACCTGAAAACGAAATATTTCTTTCCTACAATCTTACTTCAAAAGTAGGATATGGAATTATAGCTTTTAACTGATTCTCGAAAATCGCAAACTAAACATTTACCACTCGCACAAATTTTTATTTAGCCAAATTGGTGGTCCTCACACCTGACGTATACAATTCACCACCGTCAACGCTTTGAATCCAGCAGATCTAAGAAGAATGCGCCTTCATTCTGGAACCTCCAACGTTATCAATCAAATCAAACATATTTGTTGAAAATAAGCCATGGGTGATACCAGATAAATTACTTCCTCCATCTCCGCAGCTCCGTTTCTTGCTGAAAAGAGACAAAATCCTCGTCTTCAGATTCCTACATCAGCAGCTTCTTTCTCGTCATCAGTTTCTTGTTTTCTTCCATACTTGATTATTAACAAATTATTAACAAATAATTTTCATACGTTAAAAGTATTATGTATGTAGATCACATCATAAAATGTTTAACAATGTCAGTTATTAATTTGACATGAAACAGCGAATTTTTCTGACGGGACAAGCAACCGCGTTTCTAGATCTAAAATTGCTACCATCAAAATGATAAGTTATTCCAAATACATAAAAATACAAGTTTATGTAACATTAGAAGCGCGTTCCCAATTACCCAGCAGTGGAAATTGTCAGGGGTAATAAAGAACACTAATCTGTTCCTCAAGATGAAAAACGAAAACAGAAGTTTCCTCGTAATCGTTATATTCTACATATCTGAGAAATATATAACTCAGCAACTCGGCTTGTATATAACCGTAAAGAACGAAATACGAAACTTAAGAAATTTTGATTTCACTTTCCTAAACGCGGTTGCAATTAAAGGTAAAAAACGTTACTAAATACCATTGAAAAAATTAGGAGTGTATACGTCTTTTTCCTCTAGAATGTGTTAACCAAAGCACATGCTTTACAGTTCGACAGGGCATCAGCAGTGCACATTGAAGTCACAGTTCTCAATTACTACTTGTTCCCAATTTCTCCGCCTGACCCTATATCATTTTATATCAAAAGAAGAAGAAATAAAAAAATTCATAAAAATTTACTACATTTTAATCATATAAACAAAACTTACAGTTTAATAATTTTGAATCAATTCAGTCAACCGAAATATTAATAAAATTTACAAAATATTTTAGTAAATAGTAATATTTACAAACTTATTAGTATATTCACTCGAATGTTGAAAATTAACATTCCGAAAGTCTAAATATTTACTCATTTAATGTTTACAGCATTTGTTATTGAATTTTTATTCGCATGAAGCGTTGAATGGCGTAATGTCTCTTATTTCGTCATGCCAAAAAGATCTTAAACTATACCAATACAGTTATCGACACTACATAGTCAGACGAAAAATAAATGTGTTCTAGTTTCAGTCTCTAGTCTTTAAAGCTAATTATTTGAAGATACAGCTACATGTCCAAATCAAGACTCTAATGAGTCTCGTCAAACTTTCATTTAAATCGGTAATTCAGGATAAGTTCCAAATGAAAGAATCGGGAGTGAAATTTTAATCACTCTTGTTTTCTTTCCGAATCATCAATGCAATCAGTCTTTTTCTAAAGAAGAAGCGTTCCGTAGGCAATAGAATTGGGTTAGCTGTCAACTTCATGATTCCCCGAGATTTAACTTCTGAGTCTTTCAAAAAATGCTGCAATGTGCTTGCAGAAGTGATTATTGATTGATGAAATATTTCTGGAAATTGAAACTATTGATTTTAAGGAAACTTGGACAAGTGGAATCAATTAAATTGTTAAAAAAATAGCATGCTTATTTATGAAATACAAGAAATGTTTTGAAAATTACAAAATTAATAGAGTGCATTGCTGTGAAAAAAATGCTACTTATTTGCTTCCCAAAGTGCAAACTTTTATATTTTTGAATTCAAAAATACCCTGCATGTGTGTTAAGAGTTGAGTTTCTTTCATTTTTTGTAACAGGTAATATTCGTGATTTTTTAATTATTGATTATATAACTGTTGATATTTTGAAATTCGATCTTGGCGAAAATTTCGGATTGTTGTGTTTCAAGAACGCTGAATTTTTTTTGTGGTATTTTCCGAAATACACGGCTATACTGAATAAATGCAAATCGTTAGTGACTTCAATATAGAAGTGTCAGAGTTGATGGATAGAGAGAAAGGCTTTAAAAGCGCATGAATATTTTATTCAATTGTATTTTTTATTCAGAAGACAATATAATACACTAATGGAGTTATAGCACATTTTACCAAACGGGTTTCACTAGCTCTTTGCTCAAAATGATTAGAGAAAGAGTGAATTCATTAGCTGTGACAAACAGTGATACTTCCCGATTTCTAGCTTAGACATTATATTTTATTCTTAAAAATATTAGTTCGTTGCGTGTCAATTCAAGTAAAATATACTGGTGGATAAAACCCAAGTAAAATTAAAAAATAAAGATGTTAAAAAAATATCAGATAAGGTTCAATGTCAAGTGAGACGAATGGTTGATGACAGACTATAAACCATAATAAAACATAAATCCTATTGCAAAAAGAACTACAGAAACTCCTGAAACAGGTTGGTTTAGTAAAAGTAAAATATTGATTCATAAATATAACGATGCAAAAAAAAGCATCTTGCTCATAAAAATAATCCAGGGACACATGCCAGTAAGGCATATATTCAGCATGCAATTCACTGTGTAATATATTGCAATGGCACTTTCCACGCGTCGTAGCATGCCTCGAGTGGCATGAACAAGGAGATTTTGTGAGGCTACTTTTTCTAGTCCTCTTTTACTGCATGTATGATGAACGGTTTGTTTCTGGGAAAATGTGGGCGAGGAGCAAAATGCGTCTCCCCAAAACATCCCATCTATCTTGTATCGGATTCAGATCAAGTGAGCGTTCTGCCTGATAATATGATGAATATACTAGCTGTCCTACACAACGCTGGAGTGGTGATAGGACGCGTCATCATCCGTGAACAGTAATCTATCGCCGGAAACAGCAAGGAACATGAAGTAAAAGAACATCAATATTGTATCGTGTAATTGGCATAGTTCCTTCTTCAAACAGATATTGTGACAAGCAACCACTGACCCCGATCCTTGCGCATATCATCATGATACAATTGCCATAGACCATTTTACTAGATATTTTCTGCACGATAACCACTACCAAGTTCATACAATAAAAGTTACTGGTTCTATCAGAAGAAAGACTAAATAGATTATGAACTGGAAATAGGATTTTTCCCCAGTGGTCCTTGATCAAATGGATTCAGACGAGATCATTGCAAACGTGCGCTACGGTGGACACTCTTAAATAGGATACACGTAACAGGTCTTCGAGCCTATAATCTTGTCTCCCGCGAATGCATTTCATTTCTGTTCCGGGATAACTTCTTGGGATATCGTATTACGAGGGTAATTCCCAGCTCGCGCCTTCTATTCTGTTTACCTGCTTGAAACACTGCCGAAAGTGTGGGGAAAATACTGTGGATGACGTCGAATTACCCAGAAGCGTCTGTTTCTTGTTTCCCAACTTTCCAATTATCCGTTCGTGAATGAGACTATCCGAATGATGTTTATATGACATAGCATTCTAAATCGCAACGTTCTTCCAACTTGTGCTTGTCCAATACTTCCTGGCTGCACACATTGTTTTCTGGCAAAACAGTTTTAAGGCATCGTGTGACCATCACGTGCAGAGGTCAAAAATTTGTTTAGACAGCTGGAATGATTTTCCATAATTTCTTTATGAATATTCCCATAAGCTGTTAAATTTTATTTTGCAGTTGACATTGTTTACCAAAACATACATCCTTGGGAATTTTTCCACCAAGGAATTTCAACAATACGTTTTCATAAATATTCAATTTTCTTATCAACACATATTGTTAAATAATCAGGTCTCTAAAGACCATTGATGTTAAAAATTATTTTTTCTTCATATTGCTAATTAAAAATTTTAATTGTGTTTATGCAAATATCGTATTAAAATCCCAAAACAGCGGAAGTAATAAAGTTTTATAATCACACAATTTTTTCAATGCTTGTAAAGAACTTCAGTTCGTGAACAAGTGTGACTTTCAACTCTTAACGCCTTAAGAATTTTTTTCTACAAAATACAGTCAAAAGAAATTTCTTTCCAATCACCTGTGCTTTGCAATCACTTCTGTTTCCTATCAAAAATATTTCCAACGAGTTAAAATTTCGTAAATTCAATTTTTGAAGGGATTAAACATCTGTTTTGAAAAGAGATCTTTTTTGTGTTCTATATTCGCCGGATATATTTTTCAGCTTATATTCTTGCCGGATTATTTACCTTTTCTTCTCTTTCTGTCTCTGATTATTTTAAAATACCAGGAGTTGATCTGAAAATCATTAAACGTTACTGAAAGTGCGTTATTTCTTGTCTGTACTGAAACAAGATAACTTAAATCTTCCGCCTTAACGATATATTTCTTCTACACTATAGTGAAACTTACACCTGGGATGTGGACGATGTGGGACGACAGATAATTGCCGCGAAGCCGCAAAAGTTTTAATGGAGTTATTTAAATATTTATGAGGTTCCAATGTTCCCATTAAGAAATCTTATAACTGTGAAGCAAGAGAACAAGATTTGATTCATTGTTAAAAAAATTCCAGAAAATGGAATATGGCATGGAGAATTATTCATTTTGCCATATAAATATTATGAATAAGTTACAATATAAAGATATATTTACATTGTAACAGATACAATGTGCAAAAAAGTCTTTGTGTAATAATGGGCATTTTAAATAAAGATCTAAAATTTCAAAACTTATCTATCCAGTGAAAGATTATTCGGTTAACTGATGAAACTAACTTTCCAACTAACATTCATGATAATAATTATTTTATAGCATTAGTTAAAGAAACATAGAAACTTCCAAGAAATGGAGAGCCAGAAAAGTCTTTGTACTATAAATATAACTTCATTTTGAAATTGTAAATAACTTTCCTGTTTTTGAATTTTAGAATTTTTCCAATTGAATTGAATCGAAACTTTAGTAGGTGCTTAATCCTGAGTTACAATAAATTAACTGTGAGGCAATATGAAAATAAATAGTATAACAAAGTGATGGTGTAATTTCAATGTAAAGATTCGGAGTTATTATCAATAAGCATACATCATATCTTCTCAGGACGTTTTATACAGGGTGCTTAAAAAGTACGCTGTTGGTAAATAATAAAGTATATTAGCAGAAATGAAAACTAATTGTTACGTATTAAAAAATATTAATAAACAATATATTTTTAAATCATCATTTGACGCAAATTCTCCAGTTGATCCATGTCAAAATATTGAATTTAAAATCATAATCAAGAATTTATATTATAGTTTATAATTTTTTAATACTTATTCACTTTCGGGATTTAAGCTGAGTTTCGCGTATAAGGAATTTATGTAACAGTAAGTCTTTCTTTTTTAATTTCAGATGCAGTTGTCAAGTTTTATTTAAATCAATTTATATATTTTTTGAAACATTGTGGGTATATTTCAAAAACGCTCTCATAAAACCGAAATTTTTAAAAATCTTTTAAGAGAGCTTAACGCACTTCAATAGATCAAGCAAGGGATCACTAATTAACCCTTTCCCTGCGTTTTTATTTAACCTCCACATTAGATGCCAATTTGATATATTTTTTATTATTTCAATCTATTTAAGGTGGTAAAGGATACTTGAGACATTTAAGAGTGACCAGGTCATTTTTTTGTATTTAAAATTAATTGTTACGATGACTTAATTACGGATTTAAATAGCGTACAGGCACAAAAGACCCGAACGTATGACATGCGACGCCGTCCAAGAAGGGGTTAAACTTCACTACGAGTATTTTTTTTCTTAACATTGCTTTTCAGTATTTCATTAGAATATCATAATCCCATTTTTTCTATAGCTCACAAAAAAATAAATTTCGAATGGAAACATTATAGTGTGAATTATGCACATAACATCATATTAGTTATTCTGGATTTAAATTACCAAATTTCATGTTTCTGCCCAAATATACAGGTGTGCCGTTTTTAAATAAAAATCTTTCAATTTCAGCCGAGAGGTGAGGCACTTATCCAACAGATTTTAAAAATAAGTTATTATAATTTCTGCTGATGCTTTTTTTAAATTTTAAGCAAGAGAGTAAGAAGAAAAAAATTAGGTACTGGTATAAATAACTGTTTCAGTTTATCTTATAATAACGTCCCATTTTGAAGCAACACGAGGGATATTTGGGATGAACCTCATAATTCTGAACCGCGGTCAGATGACGAGGATGTCCTTTGAGCCGTCGCACATTGGTTCAGATGGCTATCTAGCGAGCCAAAACCCAAAAAAAATCTGACATCATAAGATCGCCTTCAATCATGCTTCAAATAAAGGTTTCTTTTCCAGAGATATTAAATCATCACAAATTAGGCCCCAATTATTCTGTATTTTCCCCTATTACGTCAACAAAGTCAAATGTTTCCCAGTTGCTTTTTTCTACTCGAAATGATTGTTAGCGAGCTCTCGTTAGGGATTTATTCTTATCTGATACATGTTTTTTTATGTCAGTATGGAAGAAAAATGTTTGGTAATTAATATTTCATATGTCTTCACTTTTATTCGATGTATTATTTTCCCGTGAAAGTTGGAGCAATACTAGGCCTAAAAAATAGACAATTTTTTCTTTAAATATTTAATATATTGGATTGCATCTTTTTTTTGTACTAGTTTGTACGTTAAAATTTCTGTTGGATAATAAATTATTGACCTTTTAGACAAAGTCAAAATAGATTTTAGATGCGTTTATGCGAGTCTTAATTTTGAATTTTACTTTCTTTTCAGTCTCACGTCTATTTCTGCTTAAAAGACGTCTCTGAAAAAATAAAAATAAGATATTCTTAAGAAAAATATTCGGAGGAAGAACTCATAGAGTATGTTACAATGAAATACAATACATCACAATGTTCAGAGGAGATGGATAACAAAATTAAACGAAAAATTAATTCATTTTGGGATAAGTCTAAAACAAAGATGGTTGAGAAGTTATATCGAAGTTATATTGGAAAAAAGAAAAATTTTAATAAATAATGATAGATGGTTCTCATAATGTTTTTGAATAATTTATTTTAAGATTTAATGCTACTCATATAACATTAATACTATACTTTTCAACAATCACGAGAGACATTAGTATTTATTCCCCCAAAGCATATATTAACAGGCAACAATTTGAAATAAAGAAAATAATTATCAGGCTTTACTAAAATTCAATAATCCTTATTTATAGACCGTTTCCTTCATTTAGTAAAATTTTCTAGTGTTTTTAAATATTTGTTCAGCTATTGTCAGCTTTTGCGTAGATTGCGACTGTTTTCTCCATAGAGAACAATGGAGAAGAATTTTCAAAAAATTGTCATAAGCCAAAAAATATCCAATGGAATGTTATGAAATTTTATGGGAGATAACCGATGTCCATTTCCTATAAACTGTGCAGATTTCAAGGTTAAGTTGTTTTTATGAGTTTTGTCTCGCTAAAAAGCGAATCTGAACCGCTGTGAGGCACTTCCCTCTCCAAACTTCCGCACAACAACAGTGGGAGGACGTTTGGCCCCTATAGTCCAGTCAACGAAGGAAAAATAGAAAAAGAAAATGGTGTAGTTTTTAAATTTGGCACACTTGTTGGGGGGTAGTGTCCTAAATGACACACTATAAATCCCCGCCTGTGGGAGTGCGCGCGGGTACAGGGGGTTTAAAGGTGGCGTAAAAGTTAACATTTCTAAAATACCTTATAGTAATGGTAAAATCGATTAAAAGTGCTGAATTAACAACCCCATAAAAACCTCATACCTATATAATAATTATACAAGGGTAGTATTGTATGTGTCGGAGCGGGGGTGTGTGTGACAAACCCATTTGATGAACAATTATGCTCCCTTCCTCCCCTCACATCCGTTCCCCTTCACTCGTAGTCCAGTCAACGAATTGTTAATTTTAAAAAAATGGTGTAGTTTTAGAATTCGGCACAGTGGTTGGAGAGAGTGCCCTAAACGACATACTAACAGTTCCCGCTGGTGGAAGGTGCGCATGGGTACAGGGGGATTGAAATGGAGGATTTCTCAGTTTTTCTTAAATATCTCGAAAACTATGGATCCTAGCGAAATAATCTTAATTACAAAGTTAAACTACGTTAAATTTTCTACAAAACAAGTCCTAAATATTTTGTAGAAAGATACAGGAAGGTTTAAAAGTGAATATTTCAAAAATTCCTTATTGTAATGGTAAAATCAATTAAAAGTTCTGAAGCTACAACCCTCAGAAAGACCTCATGCCTATACAATAATTATACGAGGGTAATATTGTATGTGCCGAGAGTAGTGGCGGTATCAGGAAGGGGGGGGGGTCGAAAAACCTATTTGATGAAAAGTCGTGCTCCCTTTTTCCCCTCACGTCCGTTCCCCTCCACTAGATCTCTTCTACCCAGTCTTTTGGTTCTTTTAACGCCCCAAATGAGTGTATCTAGACAGTATAATCTAAATCTACATATCTATGCTGAGTTTAACTCAAAAGCTCGCAACCAGTCTGTCACAGTACTACAGAAGCATTTTCTTGCCATTGAAGAAATAAGACCAGGCATGTTCAATTACTAACGCGGAAAATGGCTGCTAAAGGAACTGAAACGAGAGTTGCTACAGGGGATGCTGATACTTATATAGGGAGATCTGGGTTAGAGAAAGCAACTTCTCATCCGAAAGGAAAAGCGTAGACCTAGTCGTGTTACTGACTACTTTGGCACCACCTGAAAGTACCTAACATTTATTTTATGAAGCCTGGCAAGGGAAAAGTCGGAGCTAAATTATTTTTTACAGGAAAGCTGCAGAAAGAACTTTCTTTTACACAAACCATCCTCCTTCTCCATGTATTCCCTGTCTGCGACATCACACCTGACATTTATAGAAATAGCAAAAAAAAAAATAGTTACATTGTTCAAAAATCAACTAAGCCAGATAAAAACATTGCTGACATCTTTTATAGCCCGTCATCAAAACCAGATGCTATCTCAAAAGCGTCTCAAATCTTTATCACCCACCCCCCCCGCTCCGACACCTGCAATACTAATCTTGTATAATTATTATATAGGCATGAGGTTATTATGAGGGTTGTTGATTGAGCACTTTTAATTGATTTTACCATTACGATAAGGAATTTTAGAAATATTAACTTTTAAATCCCCCTGCATCATCTAAACTATTGACGCTACAAAAACAACGTAGGACTTTTTTGGTAGGAAATGTCATGTAGTTTAATTTTGTAATGGAGTGTTTTTTGATGGAATCCATAGTTTTCGAGATATTTAAGAAAAACTGAAAACCTTTAACCCCCCATCGGCGGGGACTTTTAGTATGTTATTTAGACGCTACCCCCAACAACTTTGCCAAATTTCAAAACAACACCATTTTTTTCTATTCGTCGATTTTTGGCCTTCGTTGACTGGACTACTGTGTATGATTCAGGGTGAAACAGGCTCTATGAGCTGCGGATCATTAGTCGAGGCGAATTTCGAACCCTCCGGCTCCAAAGACGAAACCTTACCACTAGGCCAAGGCGGCCCTACTGATTCAAGCGCTTCGTCTAATGGATGTGAGTAGGATTCTTTTTAAATTCAGCATTATAATTATTAAATAATTAATAGATTAAGTTTTTCTGAATATTCTAATTCAAATATATCTTAATATAAATAAAAGTCATTGTGGGTATGTGGATATGTATGTGGGTATGTATGTGGCTATGTTCCACATCTCCTCCTAAACCAATGGACGGTTTTCAACCAAATTTTGTACACTTATTATTTAAGACAAGGGGAAGACACTTATGAACTTTTCTAAGTCCCAAAGTTAATTAAACAGTCAGTTAATTAGAAAATAACCGAAACCGTTTTTCCGCAGTAACTTCGGAGCAGATTGTCTGACAAAACATATTTTTATACCATCTTAAAGTTCAAATTTTTACATTTTCAATGATACCAATTATTTTTCTGTAACATTTTTCCTTCGATTGTTATTAATTTTTAAATGTTCAGACAACAATTAAATAATTAACAAATCCCATTGACTCGGCGATTCTCGATGAAGAATATTTTATTTTTCAATCGACTGTCACGTGATCCTTCAGGAATGCGAAAACATGAGGAATAAATTCTTTTTAAAATCAAATATCACGTAATCCTTCTTTCCGCTGTAACTTCGGAACAAATTGTCCGATACAAATTATTTTTATACCATCTTAAAGATAAAAATTTTGCCTTTGCAATAATACCAATTTTATTTCTGTGACATTTTTCATTCAATTTTTATTAATTTTTTAAATTTTACGTGCAGACGATTTTGAA
Organism: Araneus ventricosus; assembly: GCA_013235015.1. Lineage (NCBI taxonomy): Eukaryota > Metazoa > Arthropoda > Arachnida > Araneae > Araneidae > Araneus > Araneus ventricosus. The sequence goes on from BGPR01000322.1 coordinate 392,785, forward strand.
ATAACGCAAATTTATAGCTACTCAGTTGCTAGGAGATGGTTAGACTTTGAACTAATTTACCTTTATTTCTGAAAATTTTGCTTATATTTATAAGTATCCATAAAATAAGGCAGAATTTACATGTATCTGTCTGTCTGTCGGTCAATCGGTCGGTCACAAGAACTCCTCCTAAACGGTGAACGGTAGCGACGTGAAATTTACACACGGCATTCTAGAGCATATTTTTAGGTCAAAGGTGTTATTTTCAAGTTTCAGAGTTAATTAGTTCTTAAGATATTTAATTAAATAACGAACATTAGCCGCTTTTAAGCCTAATGCTTAGACGTTTTTTGCCAATAACTTCTGAAATCTTTATTAGACAACAATTATTTTTATGCCATTTTAAAGACCAGAAAATGATCTTTTTAATGCTATTAATTCCATTGCGATGAAATGTTTTCTCCGATTGCTATAAAGGTTTAAAAATATTTTTTAACGTAATTTCTAATACTTTTTATTCTTATAGAAATAAATTCAAGCCAAATTACTGTTTCGCGCGCGGGCTTTTGCCGGTGTTAATTGTCAGGGGCACCTTCCGATAAGCCTAGAATGATAGTCGGTGTGCCAGTACGACTAATACGTAAACTCGATATACCGAGACTGCGCAATGGCACACAGTTAAAAATTACATACCTAGGTACAAACGTCGTGAAAGCTACTGTTATGACTGATATAGGGAGAAGAGAGAGTGTTTTAATTCCACGCCTTCCGATAACACCGAAGGATTTATCATCACAGTTCAAAAGGTAACAAATCTCTGTAAAAATATCATTTTCGAGGCTCAGGGCCAGACACTGAAAGTGGCAGGCGTACATTTGGAAAAACCATATTTTTCCCATGGGCAACTATATGTGGCCTGTTCACGTGTGTACAGCCCACACAACCTCTACATTCGTGCATATAACGTGGTATACAAAAGTATATCATCATAGATAAACAATTTATATAACTATATCAGCATACATGTACAGTACACTCCTGTCAGCCGTCCAATTAAGTATTATTAACCGTCAGAACTTTTCCTTTCCCCTTTCAAAATGCAACAAAACATTTGCATTCGTGAATTAAAAAAAGAATAATTCAAATTCTTCGAGCACGAAGTCACGGGTAACAGCTAGTACTAATATAAAAACGAATAATTATGGTATAAAATAAAATCTCACGGAAACAAAATGTGCCAGAAATTTGAATGAAACACATGCTTCTTAAATGCTGTTTCCTATTTATTTAAAACTGAAAATATTTCGATTTAATTTAAAACAAATATTAATTTTAAAAATATGGCTCCATTTATTTTACTTTCATAGTTAATGAGAAATTTTCATTTCGTAGCACACGGTTCTTACAGAAACAAATCTTTCATAACGAACAAATCAAAATTATAACAAATCTTTCATAACAAACAAATCAAAATCATAACAAATCTTTCAGCGAGACAGGTTAATAAGTTTATTTCAAATTTTAATAAGACAACAGATTAATAAGTTTAGATGCGTTTTTCAGTGTCTCCTTTTCTGTGGGGAATAGAAAACTTCTAGCAGAGTCAAAGTATTGAATAATATGAAGTTTACTGAAGTATTACTTTGCAACTAAACATTAAAATCTGTGATAAAATCTTTAGAAAATTTAACATACTTGTTCTGTTTGAGAATGTATTTTCCCCACTTAACAAAAGCTTTCGTATTCCCTAAGGATTTTCCTTAAATTAGCGAGTTTGACTTGTGAATCCTCTTGACGCAAACATCACTCCCTTTTAATTGAAAAAGAGACATATAATTAATTCCTCTATCAAACAAGTGCATATTATTCCCATCTTATTAAAAATAATTTTCATCTGATTTAAGTTACAATTAAATTTATTTTGAATCAAATTCACCAAAATTTTTAGAAACACTTGCAAAATGAATATTTAATGATTTTTGCCATTGATAAAACACGTCAGGTTTATCATTTAATTAAAATAAATGAATTGCACGTTTTAAAATAATAATTTATGGAAGTAAATTAAACTACTTAGGGAATAAGTTTCCAGAATGTGTAAAATTTCCATGTGAATAGATTCTAATAAATGATAAACAGAAATGTTGAGTACATTTACTTATCATTATGAAAGGAGAAAAAACGTTCCCCACCAAATAAAATTTGTATCGCAATTTTTTGACACGAAAAAATTCATGAGTTATGTGTTGTAGAAAAGGGACTCCAATAAGTATCCAATTTATCTATTTTAATAATGATTTTCATAAAATCATGTAATCTACACAGATCAAAAGGAAAACTTCTTCACTTTAGAGATATGACAATCCTTTCGTACTTGAGCTTAATACACCTGGTGTCCAGAATTTAGGTTACAAGCAAGCAACATGTTATACCTCAAATAATAGTAGATTTGTAGGAACGAAATTTCACACGGCTAATACTATGCAACAGAGCTAATGGTAAAACAGCAAATTAAAAAGGATTAAAATTTTTCCATATATTTTCAAATGAGATTAAAAATGGCCAGAAAATGAAACCTGATATTTTCGGAATCGTTCAGATAACATTGAGTGTGGATAATACCTACATTGGGCCATCATGCTAAAAGGAATGATAAAAGTTCGTGATAACAAATCCAGTTCATTTAGCAGCGACGATTTTATATTTCCGATAACTCATTTTTTCTGTAACTAGTGAGTCGTGAGATTTTTCTGCTAAGAGTCTTACGTCTTTGGAAGAAAATCCGAAATAAGAAAATTTGTCAGTTTCACATCTTTTTAAAAAGTTACTTTTTAAACTTTTAAATGTTCCTAACGTAACGTAGTTGATTTCAAAGCATTGACCATTTTCCAGATTCTATATTGCATCAATATTTCAAATATTAGGGATATCCATTTTAAATAATTACGAAAAATGCGATCGTAATTTAATTTTTGGACACCAGTGTAAATAAAACGAATGAGTACTTAACCATAGGTACATCCCTTTGTTGCACATTTACTTTTTTAGACTCATCTTTTAGAAATTTTGAAAAATAAAAATAAAATTACTTGAAAATATCTTTACAAACTTTTACTGATTAAATGATTAAAATTTTAATTATCGATTTTAAGTTATGAATGCAAACAGATAGAGTTTTCTCTGACATTTTATTTACACCCTATCGAATTTATTACATTCAGAAATCCATTTTCTTATTCAAGCTTATTGCCGCCGTTTTTTTCCCGTATATATCACTAAACTTCACATTCATTTTTTATTCATGAGCCTCGCATTTTTCGTATTGTAATCAAAGAATGGGGGATAATAGTTTATCGTCCTTATGTCAAAAATGCTTCTAAAGGAAGAAGAGTAAATTATTGAATGAAATAAATCAACACTTCACTGAAGCAAACGTATTCTTTATGCATAAACCACTCATATTTTCCAAATAAGCTTATTTCTCAATATCTGCTGCAGACCTCAAATTACTTTTTACTATATCCACAATTGATACTGCTTGAGAGAAGCAACGTCTAATAAATATTCGAAAGGTGTCCAACAAAAAAACCCGATAATCTACTTTTCTTGACTTTTATGCCTATATCTGGCATTCGATATCTTCCGCATACCTTTCCGATTTGTTTCTATCTAATTCTTCAGGAACAAGAACAAGGAACAAGAGTCTGTGAAGATTATATCGGACATAATCTCTTTATCGGAAGCGTTTTCATTTTCAATCACTTGTGACACTGAACGAAATATTTTTGATATCGACTTATGGATTATTAAAATTGTGTTCAATGTCAAATATTATTCTTTTTCTTCCGCAAACAGAAATCTTGCATTTGAAACTTCCAATTTAGCATTAAATACGGAATCATCCTGTAGTTGATAATGAGTTCATATTCACACGGATTTTTGGAAAGAATGGAAAAGAAAAGAAAAATGAGAGGCTAAATATAGGTAGAAAAATAAAATAAAGATATATAACTAAAACTACGAGATCTGTGATATATTTTTAAAAATTACTACTACCTATTAAATATTTAAATTAATTCCCCCTTTCAGCCATTTTTTCTGCTGTCAACTTTTGCTATCGCTATATGCTACTTAAATATTTACTTACACTTCTGTTTATTAACTCCAGAATATGTGTTTATTTCACTCAACTGTGCTTTCTAAAGTTTTTATTCGTAAAATATACTTCAAACATAATAACAGATTTAGAATTTTATAGTATCTTAACATTGGTAAAAAATAACTCCCACGATTAACATTTGTAAGATGTTTTCTATATTCTTATAAAAAGCCACCATTAATTAATAAAGAATAAAAATAAAATGAATATTTGCGTATTAACTTCGTCTTTCATAGCGTAATGTGTTTCAAACGATTATAAACAAACCAAGCTAACATATAAAATTCAACATTATAAAATCGTAAAATTGTTCAGTAATTTTAAAGGATAACGAAATAATGGTAGTGTTCGTGCATAGCCAGCAATATATTCTAATTCATAATAATTTTTGACCGTATCTCCGAATCAGCACAACGATTTCTAAAAATGGGAATAATATACGATTTCCTGAAAGAGAACTCGCATAATGTTCTGAAACTATCAAGATAATTCGATTCAAATCTGTGTTAATCATGTCTCGTTTGAAAGAAAAAAAATCTTTATTTATGATCTTCGAAATGAAATCTAAATTCATATTTAAACTCAAAGGGGAACCTGTACGTCACCTGTACATTTTTTTAATGTCCCGTAATAGAGAAGTAATTTTAATAAAAAAGTAGTAGAATTCATTTATCTCCAAAACAATGTAATTAACATTTTAGGAAACTATTTAAGCAAGATTATTAACGAAACTACTTTTAAAACGAGATAGTTTAGTTTAGTTAAATTAACATCCCATTTTGAAGTAACAAGAGAGCTATTTTGGGACGGACTTCGTAATTTTGAACCGCGGTCAGATGACGAGGACGAAACCTGAGCTGACACTAACCTTTCCAAACTTCCGCACCATACCAGCGGGAGGACGTTTGGCCCCCAACGTATGATTCAACGTGCAAAAGTCCCAATACACGACGGATCTTCAGTCGAATCGGGTTTCGAACCTCGAATCCCCCGGCCCTGACATTGAGGCATTACCACTAGTCCCTTTAAAGAGAGATAAAATTAGCTTACAAGATTTGTGTCATCGCTCCATTTATGGAAACGTGTTACCCAGATTGGACCACCAATTACACAATTAAAGCAAATGCACGCAATTTATGAACTTAAGTATGACATTTTATGCACTCAGTTATTCTTCCTTTGTTTTCTCATATGTGATGCAAAACTAAGTAATTTTAGATTTTTTTGCTCTTCTGGATCAAACATTTGATACCTTTAATGTCCTTTTATTGGTTTTTCTTTTACTTTGGCTTGTTCTACTTCCAATTTATGTAGACTGCTAGTGATTGTAACTGCTTTCTGAGCTACTCCTCTAGTTCAAGATAATAGTCCCATTGGTTTAAACAGCCCAATTTAGGAACTGTTTGTGATCTAATTTAAGCAATTTGCAGACAAACAAAATCATCTAGTAATACCTTTGGAGAATTTTTATAAAGTTATTATAGTAAACTGTTATCAAACAAATTTCCTATCTGAGGACACAATAATATATTTTCATGCTTACTTTGAAACAGCGGAGGGGCTATTAGTAGTTTGTTAAAATAATTAGTGGATGATATCTAAATCTAAACACTTGTTCTCTAACTGTGACCTCGTAACGATTTCAATGAAAAATTATTTCATACTTCACATTTACATCGTTAAAACATAATTTGGCCATTTTACTGTCTAAATATTTAATAGAATTGAAGTTATGATACTGGTCCAATCTAGGTCCAGTCCAAATTCGGCAACTCTCCCTGTTACAGATATAATTTTCATACTAAGGGCATAATGTTAGTGCACTTTTTGTTTAAAACACACTTGATATATTTATTGCAAAGTGTGAGAAACACATAATCTTGCTCAAATCACATATTCACTCTTTGTTTTTATCGCAATTTTTGAGCTAATCTTCTCATTTATATCAAAATTATAAATGAAACTAATGTATGACCAACAGGCCTTATTTTCTTAGCTCTTTCATTTGGTTGCTTTTTCTCAGCAGAAAATATGTCATTATCTTTACCGGAAAAATTCCCAAGAGTGAAGATAAAATCTCACATAAGCGGGTAAACATTTTGCCTCTTTTTATCATAATTTATTGGAAGAGGAAGAAGAGACAAGCAGGCTTATGGAAACTTTCATCTTTTATTCATTGATCGATGCTGTCTTTCTGCTTGCAATAAGATAGAAAAATAGTATCAAAGATTTGATCCTAACATTATTCTCATCTTTGTCTTTTGTAATTAATGCAGTCCTTTCATTGCTGAAAAAACTATCATTGGTTTCAGTTTGAATAATCTTTGGCATTTAATTATCAGAATAATATTTTTGTGAAATGTGTACTCAGAACAATAACGAATGAATGTCAGTATAGGAAAATCAGTATTTTGTAATAATATAACGGAATTTAATTTGGAGAAGTTCTATCCACGATACTTTAACACAGCATACACCCGAATTCGGAGCCAGAACGCTTCCCTATCGGTTGGATGGCTGCTATCCACGTTACTGAAAGAACTTCGTTCAATGCTAAGAAAAAGATCCAAAATAAACGTTTCAATACTGTATGTAAAACCAAATCATCCTTGCGAATACTTTCGAGGCGAATGTTAGCTAGTAGTTTCAGTTAAGGGAAATGTTTGAAAAGAAAGAAAATAAAAACAGAGCATTTTAAAAGCAAATAGTGGTTTTCAAAATCGTTTGACAGTCTAATGTTTAGAAAAAAACATGAAACATTATGGACCATGATACATATTGTGTTGACTTCGAGCGAAATAGATGAATTGTGCAACTTTCCACCATAAATACACTAGAAAGATTTTCGAAGATACCATACATTAAAACCTATTAGCTGTTGTATGAAAAAACATTTCATATCTGTGATCCGACTTAAGATAATCGAAGATAAAATTTACCATTACTTTTCATGATAACTAAAGGGTCACGGTGGGCTGATCTTAAGGTCTCGGATTCGAGACTAGAGAGTTCCATATCCGATACCCGATGGTGCTGTGTATGTGGGTCTTGTATAACTTCGGGGGAACAAACGACGTCCTTGTGGAGGGATGCGGAAGATTAGAGAGGTGATGCTGTATCAGTTGTCGTCCTCGTCATCTGATAATACGGTTTAAAATTTAGAGGTCCGTTCTAAATAGTCCTCAAGTTACTTCAAAATGGGACGTTAACGTAAATGAACTAAGCCTGATAGCTAACACTTCATACCATATGTGAGTGTGTACAACTTTAAAAGTGAGACATTCGACATGTTTTTGATACATCCCACAATTACATTTTTATATCAAGCTACTTTAATAATTATTTTGCCTGCATTGAAACCTGATCAATATCGTATCACAAATCAGATCATCAAATATAAGCTAAGATAGTTTATTACAGGCTTCGAGCATTTCATATGATAAATTACAAAGAATGTTCCGGTTTGTCCAAATACACATTACATTCCACCATGAATACTTTGATTGCATATTTTGATCAGGCAGTAAAAATATGTAGAAAAGTACCTAGGATGGGCCAAATGTTCGTAAAAACTTTAAAAATTCATAAAAATGAACAAATAATGATGATACAAGACAGCAATTTGCACTAAAACAAAACCATTGTTAGGAATAGGAAACTTTTTAACAGAAAAAAAAGGTTGGTCAAAGAGTCGTCGATGGAAGACTCTACACAAATGAGAAATACAAAAAAAATGAATATTCATTTGCGAAAATTCCGATTAAACAAATATTTGATTGGTTGGTGTCGTTGGGCGATTGAATAAGACAAATACGAATAGTTAGAAGTTTTCATTACAATACATTGTTTGGGAAAGAGAGTTGTCGTTTCTCTTTTTCTATCGAGACAGCTGAGACAGGTGGTTACTCGCCTCCAGTCTGTTTTACCCTGTGTCGGAGGACGAGTGTAACATTCTTTGTTGTAGCACGAACGTCTATAAACAAATTACTTGGCATTTTCAGTATTATATTCATTTCTATTCTGCTGCCCCGGTTATGAAAACGGTTTATCTGAGAAATATCGACCATAGACAACCTCTGTTTAGCAACTTGTTCTACGCACCAAATAGATTGTTCAATCGAATAAATAATCAACCGAGTAGTTAGACTTTTTTATAATAATCCTTATTTGTGTAAATCCGGATACGCATTCGAGCTATTGGAATCTATTGGTGAATTTTTGAACTACAATTTTGATGTTACTGAAGTATATTCATAACAATGTTTTTAGTGCAAACTGGATTTCCATATTGTTTTTGTTCCTTTTTGAGAATGAAGTTTTAAAGTTTTTACGACTTTTTTACTCCTTTTATTCTAGTGTATTTTGGGATGAATAATTACATTTCCTACTCTTGTGAAATGCCCTTTTTAGAGTACCACCTTTAATAGGATAATCACTTACCTTGCATTAATAGCAAAACAGCTATTGTCATATAGGGAAACCGGCAATTGGAAATAATTTGAATAAAACAGCAGAAAATTATGAATATAGAATGACAACTCTGATATAAAACTCCATGCAAGCTTCTTATTTTCTATTCAGATTTCACCTCTCATTCGCATTAAATGTTTTCTGCTAACCGCGATTTCTCTGATGCTATTGACTGATCTGAAGCACTTGCAGTAAAATAAATTAACGGCCACTCTGTAATTGATGATGACTCCGAGTTCGTCAAGCTAAAGAAGAAGATAACTCGTAAAAAGGATTCTCTAGAATGCATAAAGCCTGTAAGTTTCATTTCACAGGTTAAATGCGTTTGATGTCATGAATACTATAAATTCCATTGAATTTTCGCTTTTCTGTATTTGAGTTATAACTTAAAATTGAATGCGTCAGAAAGTGATAAGAATTGTGTGAACCAAAACTCGCATATGTATCTTTCACCGACACCGGTATACTGAGAAAGAAAAGACATCATTTAGAATTCACCAATGCCATTTTATGATTATTTATACGGGTACCTATTAAAGTCCTCAGCCCACCCCCGGAAACCGGAGATTTTTTATCTCTGGAGTCAGGTGTGTCGTAGTGTAAAGTAAAGCCCCCCCCACTTTCTTCAGAATGGTGACAACTATAGTCAGTATATTTAAAGGGGTGCAATAAAGTGAATATGTTCTGACGGCAACATTCGGAGTTAGCGTTCGTATCTCGAAAATGGTAAGAGTTACGTACAAAATGGCAGTTACAAAGTTCATCATTCATTACGAAAAGATACCTTGCGCACATTAAAGTTAAGAAAGGAAAGCATGAAACGCGCATTTGTTATGTCGTGATTTCCAAAAGTGTGACGCTACGAAACGTGAAACAAAGAAGCACTTACTTGTTATTAAACCCATTTATCCTTCTTGTCGAGAATACTTTCCATCATCCATAATAGACAACATTTCGGAGTTGACGCAAGGCTGGGATCTCTACAGAATCTCACAAAGTTTCGAAATTACAACCAAACAAATGAACATTTTTTTTGTGTTATCTTATTCGCATTACTTTGCCCAAGATATCTTTTCGTACTGAATCAATGAAGTTCTAATTTTGTAGCTGACCTTCCCAACTGTATCTCAATCCATTTTTAAGATAAAACTCTAACTCTGAAATTCGCCGCTAGATGGAGCTGTAAGCGGTTTCATCTCGTAGCGCATAACCACTTAATCATATTGAGACACCATCTTTAAGCATCAAAATGTCGCCATTCTGAAGCTAGAGGGGGGAGGGGACTCGAGCCTTTAGTGGAAACGCTTTGTAATTTCTGTTTTATTTTGTTTGAAAAAATATTAGATGCTCACCTGCTGAGAAGCCTTTATATATCCTCTTCCAGAAACTTCTGCACTATAACAGTGGGATCCAGAGGTGTATTAGTGCCGGAATACCGTTCCGGCACTGCTTATGTTCCACAAGAAATAACTAAGAAAAAATTATGAAAACGTCTTCAAAACAGCGCGATTTTTGTCACCGAAGTTGGTCACAAGCGTCTTGGCACTGCTTATTTGCGACTAAACCATTGGTAGGATCACTCTTCCTATGATATTTAATATGTACTAATCTACAAACACGGACGTAACTATTTTTTAAATCCAGACATGAGCCGAGGATCTCCGATTATTTATCTTGTATTTAATCAGGCAATTTAATAGAGAAATCAAAAACAGAAACATTATTACTTGTCAACTTCAGTAATCTCTTGTGTTTAATATTTTTGAGTAACTATTCGGAAAAGGAGGTATACTTTTGTATAAAAATGAGATACTTAAAATCATTGAAGGGTGTTTTTTATACATTACTGCATAAGGAATATTTGTTTCGCGAGTTTTGGTGATACAATTTTAAACCCTACAGAATGAGAGAGTTTAAAATATTCTTTAAAAAATCTGGCAATTATTTTTATGCCCTCATCATTTACTGAGCATCATTTGTAATTTTTATATGATAACTTCTCATCTTTTACTTTGTGTTTCTGAACTTAAGGAATGCTATTTAAACTATGAGTGAACAGTGAAAAAGAAGAAGAAATATTCCTATTTCAACTCATTATGAATTATTTCTTAAAGTTTCATTTGTGTTTCACATTTATCCAATATCAGTGCTCGAAATATCCAATTATTTCCGGCATAAAACATTTTCTTGTAGTATTAAGCAAATTAGGTGTACCATGAACATGAAAAATATTGATTGATGATCTAGACTGGTAATTAGCTACGCATTCAGGTTATTTCTCTTAATTATAAAAGAATGTTCCTTTCGTAACTTTCTGTTTTTTTGTTTTTGAAAAATTCCTTTTGGGAAAAAAGATTTATTCTCTCATTTTGTGCATTTTATCTCATGCATTTTAACTACTATTTTTAAATTTCTACTAATGGCTCCATTAATGTATGCTGACATGAAATATTCTTGAAAATAATAAATTAAGAATAATTAAAACTGTCGTTATATCATTACAAATTTTAGTTAGTTGTAAAGTTTTTCAAGACAACATTTCCTGCGAAACTGCAGTTTTATAATAATTTTTCATTATCATTAGATATAATAATTTCCATTATTAATTCAAAAATTAACATCTTAATTATAAAATAACTGTCACTTTTTCATAATAAATCATTTATCGAAAATAGAACATTTCTATAGATATGTAAATATATAGAGAATTTTCATCGACAAGTCTCAATAGGGGAGGGGGTAACTTTCAAAGTTATTGTAAAACTTCGTAGTTAACACTTTACAATGTGAAGATATTACTTGCTAAGTCCAATAACAAATTATTAAACTATTGTAAAAATAGCTTCTTTTTATTTTATTTAATTTGAAAGTTCGATATGATAGAAAATTTCTCAATTTTTTACTACAGAGATATAGTGAAAAATATTAGAATGAAAACACAGTTAAAATTGATATGTAGGGTCAATTGGGGTAATTGGGAACAAGTAGTAATTTTGAACGGCGACAACAGATCGCGCTGATGAGGGCCTCGCGAACTGAAAAGCATGTGCTTTGGTTAAGACACTCTGGAGGAAGAAGAAATACACTTTTCCTACTTTTTTCAATATTATTTCTTGACGTTTGTTAGCTTTATTTGCAACCGTGTTTAGAAAAGCGAAATCAAAATTTCTTAAGTTTCATTTTTCGTTCGCTACGCCGGTTATATTCAAACTAAGTTGGTAATTTATATATTTCTTAGGTCTGTAGGGTGTAACGATTACGAGGAAACTTCAATTTTTATTTTTGGATTTCATCATGAGGAACAGGTTAGTGTTCTTAATTACCCCCAAAAATTTCCGGGGTAATTGGGAACAGGCTTCTAATGTAACAAAACCCTATATATTTTTATGTATTTGGAATAATTTATTATTTGATCGGAAGCAATTATAAAATCTAGAAAAGGGTTTGCTTTCTGTCCGGTCAGTAAAGTTCACTGTTTTATGTCAAATTAACAACTACCATTTTACCATGTGATCTGCATACCTATTACTTTTGCCTATGAAACTTGTTTGTTAATAATGATATGAAGCCGTTCAGTTTCAAATATGGAAGGAAACAAGATACTGATGACGAGAAAGAAATAAACGTGATACTGATGGTGATATCTAAAGATGAGGATTTTGGTTCTTTTCAACAAGAAACAGGTGCTGTGGAGATGGAGGAAGTAATTTATCTGGAATCAGCCATGATTGATTTTTCAACAAATGTGTTTGTTTTGATCGATAACGTTGGAGATGTCAAAATGAAGGCACATTATTCGTACGTCTGCGGGATTGAAGAAGTTGACAGAGGAGAATATGATATGACAGGTTTGAGAATCACCAATTTGGCTAAATCAAAATTTGTTTTGATGGTGAATGACTAGTTTCCCATTTTCCAGAGTCAGTTAAAATCTATATTTCCAGATCGTAAGTTTGAAGTAGATTGTAGGAAAGAATTATTTGGTTTTTAGGTACTGTGGATGTCAAAGAAAAATTAGTAGAACAGTGAAGAGAACGTTAGATTTCAAGTAGAAAATCCACTTCCTACTATCAAATTTAACTATTTGTTTTTATTATATTTTATGTTTGATTTTTAAGTCTTGCCTATTTTCTTCTAGTGCAAATTATTCATAATATTCAGTTACTTCAGTTTCTATAAAAATTGATTTCACAAAATTTGAGTTAAAATGATTATAAATTACACCAAATTTAAGGTAATAAATAGTAAAATAGTTTATATGCTATATTCCATGAAATAGAAGAGATTTTTGCTAAAAATTTTTGTGATAATTAGGAAAAGGCAGTTAAATGCATTTTGAGTCAATAATACAATAGTTCGTGATCATTTCAAATATATTCTCTTCAAATCAACTCGTTATTGTAATTATTAGACGAAATGCGTGTTCCCAATTATCCCGTAGTATTTGAGATAATTGGCAACACTTCGGGGAAAAATAAGAACGCCCCTAAAAGTGAGGTTGATTAATTAATAAACTATTTTTGAAAGGAGGCATTGTTTAATGAACCCTCCAGAATATGCTTATGCACTCACAAAAAATACAGACCTCTTCTGCATCAGATACCATCCTTTTAAAGAGAAAAAAATGAGAGAGTATGCAAAATTCGTCCCCAATTACCCGAACTGACCCTACATATCTCTTTTTCTCCAATACTCTTTAATCCAGCCCCTAATTCTTGTGATACTTGAGTCTGTTTCCTTTTGAAGTTCTTGAACAATTTAATTATACAAAACAATCCCTAAATCCTTTGTTTACAAAGCCACTGTGTTTTTATTTTGTGTTTCTAACAGTAGAATAAGATATTCAAAAATATTCTTACATTTAGTCTAAGTATTAACATAAGAATAATAAAATAATATAAATGATTTGGAAATCTGTTGACCCAAATTAAAAATAAATGGCTTTATATTCATAGAGCAAGGAAAACGAAGCTTCCTTGGAGAAATTAAGAAAATTACAAGAGAGATAAGAATTTGTTTAAATGATATATCAAGAATACATACAAGTCTACTCTCTTCTGAGAAAAATCTGCGGCATATGTGAAAATAGCTTAGTCTTTTGGAATGTACTGTGATTTCACCTATATTTCAAAGAAAAATTATAAGCAAATTTTTGAAAATGTATTAGCATAGAAATATATAAAAATCAAATAGAAACTTTGTTATACCATGAAAAATTCTAAGAAGTTCTTCATTATTTAAATAAGGCTAGGTAATTGTTCAAAATAAGCATAAAAGCAGTCTTTTTCGTAAATCAGAAAATTTGACTTCCGGCATTTGTCATTTAATTGTTAAAATTGAACTTAATATCCAATATCCATACTAAAAGTAATTCGATTCCATGCGTATCTCAATTGGCTTCAAGATATAACATAAATTTTTATGAACTATCTAGCAAGTTTCAATCAAACATATGATAGAAATATAAATGTGTGCGGATTAAAAATAGAAAAAGAATAGACATTAAATCTTTGAAAGTTTTTGATTAATTCAAAGTTTACTTAGCTCATCTGATAAAATATAGTTTGAAGATACTTGCTTTAAAATGTTTCTAAAGAAATAGAGTATTTTGCAAGTAATTTCTCTCAAAGACATCAGTATAATAATTAGTGCTGATCAGCATTGCTTAAAGCAATTATGATGTATTTGTGTAATTTTTTCCTTTTTAAAATAAAGTAACTTCGTGTATTCTTAAAATAACTAATTTTAAATGGAAATATCATTTAGATAGCTACTTGAACTCAAAAGTACTTTTAATTTTGGACTGGTATATAATTGGAAATCAGAAAACTTTTAAATAATTGTTTATTCTCGATGACAATACACTTTTTTATTATTTTTAAAACCTAATTATCAATTTGTTAATTAATTTCATTCCATATGACAGGCGTTCCCTAATGTCGAATTTACGAAAAATTTGATTTCCAGATTCCATAATATTTATATATTTTCAATCATATATTAAAAACTGAGAAGTAGAAAATAATTAAAACAAAAGTTTCTACTTTTTAGTACACTAATAAAAAATTGAGTTTCTAAAAACTATTTTTATTTGATTTTTTTATGTATCAAAACGAAGAAACATTGATAGATTTATTCCAACCATTGATTATAATTATGTATTTTCCAAATAATAATTTATAACAATAGATTTTTATTTTGTTCCATCTCAGGTTTATTGAACTAAGTGTAAATATATTTTCTTATACTTTTAGAATCGATGAACCGAAATGAAGAGCAGACGAAATGGATTTGAATGGAAAGAGACTGAAAGATTTATTTTTTAGCCTAGAACTATATTTACTTATTACAATACTTGTCAGCACTACATATTTATTATTTATAAAAAAGAGGGAGATTTTATTGTCAAAAATTTAAATACTTTGAAGAAAAAATAAATTGAGAGCCATGAAAAATCATTATGCATATCTGTATATTAAGGAAATACTCTTTTTACACTTAACTATCAAAGTATAGAACACAAAAGTTTTTATTAACCTCGATTAAAGGACATGTTCAGAGCCTTTCTGGCAGCAATCTGAGGAAATGAATCGCATTTTATAATATGCGTTGAATTCCTTCAAGATTTCATTGATTCCTTCTCATTTTAACGAATGCAAGAGTAAAAAAGATTCATGCTGACGCTTGCAAGACTGATGTACTGCAAAATCAGATATAATTGATATTACCAACAAACATTTATTAAATGATTGAATCATATCTTATATCACTGATTGAATTTTTGAATATAAATATTGTAAAACAATTTACAATTTTTGAACTAACATAATCACAGTCTTTCAAAAGGTCACTTCGAGTACGGGAATGAGAAACTACAGGATAAATTAACAAGTTTTCGGTTCCTCTGATGGCAAAATAATGGTGGTGAGGTGGGGTAATGTTCAAATTGCCGATGACGGGACGTTCCTCCTTGAAGGGGTTCGGCGCATGGAACGTTCGAAATTGGGTCTATATTGCTTGGTTCTTCTGAAATTATCCAGTCGTTCAGTTTTTTCGCATGTCTACGTGACGTGGGAGTTCATTCTTGTAATTACGTATGCAAAACATAAGGGCACGACTAGATATATGTTATATTTTTTAAACTGTTCTAAATTTTCATTTTTATCCAAATCATACTAAAATATCACTTTTTCGTATTTCTTTATAACATACAATTTATTTTGACAAGATCTTCATCAGGACATTTTTCGTGAAATTAGTGTCTATTTTCTGAACTAGATTTTATGTCGGTCCACTTTTTTATGAGGGAAATGCGTGAGAACACATTTATAAGACTAAAAATTGAAAGCAAAATAATACACCTATATTATATACTTCACATTTTACAGTAAAAATAATTTAATTCAAAAAAAGAAAAATATCAAAATTTAATAAATAGAAAAATTAAAATAAAGGAAGTAATACATTTTAGTTGAAAAAATTTAAATATGTTTTGCATGATTTTTAATAATTATTTTAAAATAGAGCATGTCAATCATTTAAGAACACTAAAGAGCATTCATTTAAAAAAAATTCTTTTATTCGAAAACTCAGAAAACAGTTTTTATTATTAAGTTTCATGTAGCATATAGAGTTCTTTTTCTATGTACTTTATTGTTAACTTGAAAAATGAAACTTGAATTTATGAATGAATGATCCTTTCCAGCAGAAGAATATTTATTTCTTTTAAATATACTTAATTTTTTTTAGTAGACTTTATCAAAAATAATTTTGTTAAATTTATTACTGGGAATCTAGTCTATGATTAATCAAAAACTTATTTATGTTTAAACTAACTTTGATGTATATAGGTAAATAAATCTAAACTTCCCGAGATATATCCGTAATTAATAACTAAAATATGAATAGAATTTCTGAGGCACAGAAAACCAATATTTTAACTAATAAATTATCTCAGCACAAAAAGTCTTATTTTCTTTACTAAGTAATAACTATTGGGATTTGGTTTAGATTTATAGTCAAAATTTTTCATGCTCTTAATTGCATGTTCATTTTTCTTTCCTTATTTCCTTATCAATGTCTTCTGGCAATCTAATAAATTATAATTCAAATTCTGTAACAAAGATAAAGGCTAACACATTTTTAGTAAAAAAAAACCCCTTAAAATGTCGCGAGTAAACAATTCAGATAAAACTACATCATCATTTTAAAATCGCCAGCAATTTTTAAATTTTTATCTCAAATTCTTTTGATGTTCTAGAGAAACGATATATTTCTCAGTTTTAGTTTCATTCAAAATATCGATTTGATTTTTTCTAGTACTAAATTTAATATATGAGACCATTAACTTGCACATTTGTTAGAAAAATAATATCCCCGATATTGCATGTCCGTATTTCCATGGAATAATCAAAGACACAAACACTATCACCAAAATAAACAGTCTGAAATTTACCCTGAATGAAAGTCTGTCTATTTAACATGAAAAAAGAACTTCAATAAGGTTTATGTGGCTTTGCCAGGAGATGTAATATAGAAGCTTTTCTTATGGCACTGATACTACAAATACCATTTGATCATACTTATTCCCAAACAACTATCATAAAATCTCATACAAAGACCATACTATTTTCTTTTATTTGTTCATTGTCTTATGTAGAAAAAAAATCATGGTAGTTTATTTTATTTCTCTGCATTTGATGTCCATTTTGTTATTTAAATAACCTTAGATTTCTTTTCAAAAAATATTTTCCCAAATAGAATAAAACTATATATTCCTTGTAAATGATGATATTTGGGGTAATTCTATTGATACATATATTCTATCGATACATAAATATCATGCAGCGATTTATATGAGTCGCTCAGTGTTTTCTTTTCGTGTATAAATAAAATTAAAACATCAAACTTTTCATGAAAACAGTATGCATAGAATACGCTCTTTGGAGCAAAAAAGAAAGGAAATATGCGAATAAAATTTTTTAAAATAAGAAACGATTTGTTATGCAACAAAAATCTAAATACTTTTCATATATATAAAGGAAGTATTTGAATTACTTTTCAAAATGGAATATATTCTCATGAAAATTATTACAAATCTCAAAATAGGCACGAGAAACAGATAATTGAGTGAAAACTAATTTTGGCTTCAGATTTATGATATAACACTTTGGGATATGAATCCAATCGTGCTCACTTTTGTATTACTTTTAGTACATCGAAATAAAACATCAAGTTATAGTTATTTTTGATTCCGAAAAATTAAAGAAAATGACCTTTTGAGACAAATTTGAGGCGAAAAATAGCTTAAAATATATTTTAATCCAAAACTCACCTTCTTAAAAATAACAATGATACTTAAAGAAAACCTAAAGAAGGTAACTCCATTATAGAATGATATAAATAAGCATTAATTTTCCCAAAATGGGAGTGAATTAACTTACAATAAATTTTTAACTTTTTCATTCATTATAGTGACATTTTAAACGTTTCTAAGAACTTAAGTGAGAATATCCTTATTCTATTTAAAATATGTTTTAAAGTTTACATAAGAAAAGCGTAAAACTCTTATGAATTTATCTTATCAAATTTCAAGAAATATATAATTTATTTTTGACAACCTACAGTAGTAGAAAGGGGAAACGCATCACTTTCATTTTTTGTGAATATGGCATTATGAATTTAAATCCGGCAAATAATACTTTTGAAAAGAATATAATGTTGGTTGATTTGCAATAAGAACGACTGCATCATTGCTATTGCGTCATCCTTTACATAATTACATCATTCTTATCGAAAACTATCTAGGTATGGCGCATTTTCATTGGCTATTACAGCATTTGATTTGAAATATTAAACAATTCACCTCTGCTTAGCTTAATTGCACTCCTATGACTAACACCTTTAGTAAAAGATCCGGAGTTTCCGGAAGTTGAATAAGGATTCTGATTTAAAGACTACATAATTACAAGTATAAGCTAAAATAACATTTTAGTTAAAGGAAGAATTTAAAAATGTACAATTAAGAAGACGCATAATGTCGTAGTTGTTGCAGAAAATTGGAAACAGGTATACCCTTTCATTTATATAATTGAAATAGAATTCAATATAACAATTGCCGAAATTATCGTAATTTGTAAACTGAAAAACGATATTTAAAAATAAGTTGTCTTTTGAAAGGTAGTTGTATTCATCAAAGAAGAACATAGGCAAAATGATCGTTTCATTTCCTAAAATGCTCAATTTTGTTCGGCACTGTGATTAGCTAGAGAGCATTTTTTGTGAAAATGGGACTGATAGGTTAGAACAGAACTTGGACGCGAAATTTGGCTTAGTTATTCTAAGAAATAAATGCGCCAAAAATTACTTGATATCATCATAATGGGTGTAAATATCCTTTAATTAGCTAAAATTAGAAATCAGAAGTTATCGCTTCGCGAAATACTTCATTAAATTCATTAGAAGTTCGAGAAGGTCAGTAACAGAAAAAGATGTATATGAAAATAAAATGAAAAGTATTTAATTCGTAGAAAGTTAAGTGCTTCAAGATGTTTACTTATTAACATAACATGAAAGAAACATTTTGGAAAAAAACAACAGTAATTTTCAAAACAATTTCAAGAAGTTATTTTAATAAACTTGCCCTTACCATTTACTTTGATGTTAACCCTTTTACCTTTAAAGAAAAATTTAATTTCATTAACTGATAAACCACTGCTTTAAGATGCTTTAAAAGCGGACAGATTATTTTAAATTAAAAAGGTGAAATCAATTTATTTTCAAACCGTCAAAAAACCAGGCAGGTATTTATTTAGTTAATTGGTGCTTAATTTATGAATGAATGGCTATCAGGTTGACTCAAAATCAAATACAAATTATTTTGGTAGAATGAAAGTTATGACAAATGATTTAGCAGAAAATTTGTTGCACTGTTTCTTATTAATTGAGCTCAAATGGCTTTAACAAGTTTGATTTTTTATAGAATTATCTCGCATATACGAGATTTTCCAGTATTTTTATACGTGTTAAAATGTGCATGAAGAATTCAGAAAGGGAACTTAAATACCTGCAATTTAGGTATCAAATCTTGTTTTAAACATTTGCATAAAAGTATGTAGATAAGTCAGAGACGATTAATTTGCTCTGATATGATTTGATTGTCAGATTAACATAACGCTTTAAGCTATTAAGTAGCTTTTGGTAGTAAATCTCTTCATTCTGAGGCCTCGATTAATAATGAAAAAAACAAATGAAACGGTATTGCATCCTTGAAACTTCCACACGGTTTTAACATAAGAGTGTTTAGCTCAGGAAATAAGATTTAACTAATAGTAGTGCTAAGTATACGACGCCGAAATCCAACGTCAAGAATGTATAACAAGCCGCGACCTAAGTTAGTGCACTACTACTCCTACGCCAGTCACATTCTTGTTCCTATCGAGAAGATCACTCCTGATCAGTTTGAGATGGACACGTACGGAGGAAGTGAATGTTCGTTTGCAGTAGCTTACATGTAGCTTTAAACACAGGGCTGGCATTAGAGTCCGCCCGACGGCTGGGGGGAGGGGGGGGGGAAGTGTCTCCCCGACAAGGGGGTTATGACCTGCTGTGAAAGTGGAGAGGCGTTACAATCACACTCCCAAATTTTCGACAGATCTTTATTTATCTACTAGTTGAATAACCAGTTGCGTGAACGGGGTTCAAAAATTTGCCCCGACGGGTGACACAGCATCTCCGACAGGGTGCCCTGGCACCCCCCGGACCTCCCACTGGCGCCACCCTTGTCTAAAGGAGACGCTAAATGAAGGAACAAAATCAAGACGATTAATCTAAAGCATTGCTTTCTTTTTTAAAATTTTTTATCTAATTTCACTTGTTTAATGTTTGTAAAAATGGAATGTTGTAATCGAATTTTTACTCATTTTCTTAAGTGATAGAATTTTGATATTTTGTACACTTATTTATTCTGGATGATAATATAATATTTTCAGATTTTAAATGTCATTTAATTGTTTAATTTAATTAAATTCTTATTCCAGACTAATGGCGCCATTTGGTAGTGAATTTGAGAAAAATTGATTTTAAAATTTCTTAATATTTATAATAATGAACTCTAAGTTAAAGACTAAAAAGTAGAAAATAATTAAAATAAAATCATTTTTGACATTTTAGTACATTAATAAATATATCATTGTAAAAACTCTCCTTCTTAAATTTATTTAATGCAGATTATTAGAACTTAAATTATTTAATATTTGCATGAAATTTTGAATCAAAAATTTATTTTCTAAAATTAATTGTAATGACTACATCTTGCCCAACTCTAAAATTTCCTTTAGCTACGAAAGAAAAAGGTTAGTAACGTTTCTACTTTGTTCTATGCCTTTAAAATAATATTTTTCACATATTTATTTTCAGATTTGGACGCAGTATACAATATCGCAGCAACCGGGGGGCAAGGGGGTATAGATGCCCCGGACGCCAGCTTTAGGGGGCGCCATGAAGTCAAAACATTACTGCTTTATATGCAAAATAGGATGAAGAGATGTAAAACTAATACCATACTCCTGGCGCCATTTTCTCTTGTTATGCTACTGGGATAAAAAAAAATATTATCCGCGCACAACTTACTCTCGCTACGCCACTGGCCATGTTGATAAAACGTTAATGCTTTTATGTCACTTTTCAAAGTCAAATACTGTGAGAAATACCACGTCCCGAGCGCTTGCCGTTTATAACAGCTAGGGCATTAATGACGATGGGGGGAAGGGGGCGAAAAATTACCAACATGATCTAGGCGCCACTTACCCATGCTACGCCACTAGCAGTATATTATCTTATTAACTGTAAGAAAAGTCTTTGACATAAACAACATTTAAATATATCTTTTCTTAACACATCTCTACACTATTACAACCAACACTTGTAAATTTTACATCTTTAAAAACCCGCAAATCTGATTTCTATTAGGTAACAAATATCTTAGTTAATATGATTGAAATCTGTCAAAATCTCGAATAAGAAAATAAGTTTTCTATTTAAATTAAGAAGTACTTTATAGGGAAACTAAACAAATAATTCTAATCAGACAGCCTTTTGTACAAAAGTGAAGAGTATTTCTCCAGGCGTAATAATCTTCGAAGATCGAAATACTTCATTTTGGAATGTAATTCAGGCAATGCGATTAGACGCTATAGACAGGTCGCAATACAATTTGGCACTCAGCTCGTTAAGTTGTCAATCAGATTGTAGTCGGGAAACTGTTCAGCATAAGTACATGGAGGATATCCTCCGAGAGAGAATTTATATCAGAACACAATTACTTCGCTTCAGAGAATCTATTAATGAAACATTCAATTGGAAACTGATACTGAAAGTATTTCCAGAGAAACGATGATTCCGAGTTTGTAAATCTTTTATCTTACTGTTGGATAGAGAACTTGACAACAAATTGTATAAATAAGAAACATTATTTTGCAGCTGTCTTCAGTTACGTATGTTAAAGTGAAATTAAAAATATCGCAATCTATTCTACAATATTAAGTATTTATAATTTGAGAGAACAACGAGAATAAATTCCTTTTCAGAAATTTTTAATTCATCAAAGCGATTAAAATTTATTGGGTTTCCATATCAAGTATTGATTTCCAGTTGAGTCACGTTTGGCAATTTGAGAAATATTTTTATAATGAAATAATAGGGAACGTTTTCAATGCTATATACTTGAAAATATATTTTGGGACTTCGTAGTATTTTGAAATTTCTTGTGTATAAAATATTTAAACAAAATTTTCATCTATTATTTATTGCCTTCCAAGATATAAGAGTCATTTTACAGTATATTCAGTATGCAAAAAAGTATCAATTTCTATAGAATATTTCACTGTCAGGAAAAAGCGCTAACTCTTTTCTTCTAAGAAGTTAAAACAAATTTTATTTCAGGTAATTATTTGACTTTAGTCAGGAGTATCTTTTGACAAAAATTTTAATTTTAAAATAATTAGAGAAAAAAAACTTTGACAAACAAAACAGTTTAATTTTTCACTTATTCACAAATTCTTGCAATTATTACTCTGGTTACAAATGCAGTTTGTTCCAAAAATTTATTCATTCGTAATTCATATTATTATTCCAAAATATATTGAAAGATGCGCCATATTTTTTTCTTTAAAAGTTCATTTTAACAAACTGAAGTCAAATTACACATATTTTATTAAATTATCTCTGCTATCGAATAGATCTGGCCATGTTCATTGTTACACACGAAACGAAAAGAGAAAGATGAATGTTCAAAAAATAAACTTGGAAAGTTATTAAATGAATAAGTTTATCTTTTCTTTGTATCTAGTTGAGTGTTTATTTTACTTAACTCATTGCATTGGCTTTTGAGCTTCTATGAAATAAGGCAGCCTTAATATCGGACAGATCTTTATACAAAATAAATTGAGCTTTAAGATATAACTCTCTAGAGTCGTTTAAGATGTAAAAGTTCTTTTCGATTTAATCTGTACTTATAAAAGGCAATGTTAGTGTTCGTGTGTGTGTGCGCGCGCGTGATGTCCAGACGATGTCGCACTCACAGTCATGAAATTTGGCACACAAGTAGTCGTAATGGTGACTCAATGCACCTCGAAGCCGGAATTTCAAAATTTAATCTAGAAATTTTTTATTTAATTTTTTGTGTTGTTTTGGGTAATTTTTCGCACTAATTTCTCAAACGAATGATTTTGAATAATTGTACGAAAAAATAGATAAACCATCGGAAAGAGAAATCGATTTTCGTTTTAATGAAGTTTGTTTTGTACGTCTAACGTAATTTACTAAATTTTGAGAAATTTTTGAAAAATAGTCACTTTTATGGTCATTTTCAGTTCAGATTTCTTAAATTTCTCGCACCTGACGTTCTAATAACGCTATAAATTTAAATTTTTTTCAGCTTACGACTGGAATGTTTCTGTCGGATTTAAAACTAGAACGGTTAAAATATCTTTTTCCGTTTTTTTTTAAATCAATTTTTTTCCTGGTCAGTTCCAAGAGATTTTTCTCTAGTAAGCATTCTCCCGCGGAAGTTCCTCCGGAACCTTCCCAACATGCATTATTGCAATTTCATTGGCTGACGGTGCAGAGCGTAGGATACGTCATAACCTTCAACTGAATGACTTCGATTATATTTTCGGCAGTGTTTTAACGTGTTTATTTGTCTCGCATATTTGGCTTGCTTTATAATAATCATTTTCACGTTGCAATTTTTTAATAATGTTTCCGATTAACGTACTCTGTACTGTTTTCCTACAGTTAAAATGTCATTAACGAGACGAAAAATAAGCGGGGAAATCAATAATATGTATCTTTTGTTTTGATTTTATTTTCAAAACTTTTTCGTGTCATTGTGGACGTTTTTTTTTAAAATTTTGTTGAAGTCCTGATTCCACGGGCAACGCCGTGCGCGTACTGCTAGTTTTATATAATCGTGAAGATTTTAAATTAATTAAAGTTTATTTGGTGAAAGGAATAAAAGCATCTGGACTCTTTATATATAAAGAAAGGACAAGGCTTTCAGATATTTACTATGCATTTTCACATGAAATTTAAGCTTTAGAGTAATTGCATAATTTTTTGTATTTACTAATGTACAAAAACATAACTGCTGATTTATAATTATCTGCAAGACTCAAACTATAAAGGCAAATCTTCCTTTTTTATTTCATACTCCTTTATTTCCTTTCAGCATAATAAATAATCTTTTAAAGCTTAACACAAACATTTAATCATTGTTCAACTGCCGCCCCCCATTTTATGCAATATAAAATTAACCTTCCAACAGGCGTGTCCTTTATACCCTCATGAAAGGCCGCGTGTATTTCCGAGATACGCTATTGTAAAATATCAATTTTTAAGAGGGCAATTATTGATATTAAATTGTAATTGGGTAAGTGCTAATAAGTACAATTATTTTAAACAACTTTTATTTAAAAAGTAATGGAAACAATGTAAACATAAAACACAAAAACAATTAAAATGACCAAAGAATTAGCTGAATGGCGTGAAAATATAACAAATGAAATTGAAAATATTTCAACTGAAATATTTACATTTGTAATATAAAACTTTAAAGAAAATATGGAAAAACAATTGAAAGTTAGATATAAAAAGAAAGTCTGTTTCATAGTCATTTTATTGCAGCAGTGGCGCGTATGCGTGAAAAACAAGTAGCAGATTCGTAGAGTGCTATTAACGCTTCGATTTCCAAAAGATGACTAACAGTTCGTCGAAAGGAGCTGGAAAAATATCCAAGGTCATTTTTTCGTAGCACCCTCTGGTAAAAAAATATAAAACAAAATTCTTCTGTAGTGTATGTCTCTACTATATGCGAGCAAGCTGGAAGGTTAATACTGACTTTAGCAAACATCCCAGAAAAATATCTTTAATCGAATTTAAATGAAGAAAACAGCCGGATGATCACTAATATTTTAAATACCATGTTTTATGTATAAATTTAAGAAACCAAATATCTTTCTACTACCTTTCATTTCATAAAAAATAAGCTGAGTCAGTATTGCAAGAAGCAGAATTTTAAAATAAGAAATCTTTTTATTCTCTCTCAATATACATTTTTCCGCTGAAATTTTCACTACACTTTCTGTTTGTTTAAGTAAATACTTTACATTTTTTTATAGTTAATATACACGGTTATAGTCATGGTTGGCATCGTACATGTTCAGGTAGTATCCAAAACTATATGTTAGTTCCGCTGATACATGTAAACTATTTTTCTCCTGTTTTCATTTCATGAGTGTATGAATAAATACTTGTAACTTCTTTTATATATTCTATGAAAAACTATTGAAATTCTCAGGCGCAATTGATCTCCTCTCAAACACTGTTTTTTACCTTCTATTTAGGTCAAGTTTACATTTGTGCAATTCCTCAAAAGAAGTTATGGTATCTGAAACATTTTCTTGAAAAAACAGCCTATTTCTGTTCTTTCTGTCTTTTGTTAAGTCTGACTTTCTATAGCTTCCGATAAAGTATGCAAGGACAAATTATAGGCATGTTTTATAAAGTACGTGCTGTAAATGTTTTAGCAAATAGTCGTATCAAAATATAGAGCTCTTATTTCTGATATTTGAAAAATATTTTAAATAAATTACACTGAGGAATCCATTTGGACTTTTATTCTTCATATCTTGAGATGGAAAAATAAGTTAATTTAGAAATATTTTTATACAATCTAGTTACGAATGATATGACGTAATTCTAGTTTTTTAAAAACGGGCAACTTATTTCTATAAAAACAGAACTTTTGAAATATGAGAGTTTGAGAAGGTACATTTTTGTTAAGATAGAAATATTTTTGAAGTAATTTTGAGGGAATCTTCTTCTGATAACAAAATTACGCAGCTTTTTTGGAATAGCTTACTTTTTACAGCTAGAATGTTTCTAAACTTTTGAAATTAATTTCACAGTCATAATTAGAAATAGAAGAATTTGTAAATGTAGAAAACTTTATTGCATGCAGGACACAGTATATGAATAAATTTATGTTGATTAATTTACTGAAATTTCCATCCCGTTATCTTTGACTAACTTGGAGGAGGACTTACTTTGCTCACGTGACTCCTTTGTTTCTCGAAGTTTCTCGGTTTCTCTTTGTTACTCGCGATACTCTTTTGTTTCTCGAAGTTACTCGTGATTCTCTTTTGTTTCTTGAAGTTACTCTTAATTCTCTTTTGTTTCTCTAAAATACTAATGTATGGAAAATTGGCGAAATAAAATGAAACTAAAGTTAAAATGAAAATTGTTTTATTTCTTAATAAAATACATTCTGTAAAGTCTTTTAATTTGAATTCTTTAATCGTGCGTGAATTTGTTACAATTCTGTATAGGATCGGTCGATGATATGAAAGTAACATACATAATTTAATAATTTTTTGTAACTTCTGTTGTTACCCTTTATCTCTAAAATAAGGCATTAGTTATATTTTTAACATATGTAGTTACCGAGATATAGAGGATCTCCCATACAACATTTTTGTGACGTTTTGGCGTGTGAATCAAGTTCCTTCCTGAGACCCCAATGGGACGAACGTAGTCCTACGTTAAAGAAATTGAAAATTGGAATTGTAGTTCAGCGAGTACTGACTCGCAAAGTTTGGCAAAAATACGCATGAATTGGTGACATCACACGAATGAGGTGCGCGCGCACAATTGGCTGACGCTCTCGCTTGTCACGTTTTCGCGAGCGAGATTCCGTGATTGAGTTGAGAATTTTGTTTCGACAATTTAATACAATAATGGCTCAAATGTAAATTTACAAAGAAGGAAACGCCAAAAAGATATGGAGACGTTATTAAAAGTCATGAGAAGCAACAAAAGAAACAGCAGGAAAAGGAGTAAAAGAAGTAACAGGAGAGGGAACGAAAGAAACAGCAAAATAAGGAACGTTCGGCCTTACTTGCAAAAGAGAGACGCCTATACATTTTACTGTGCATAATAGACGTCAATTACAAGAAATTGGCGCTGGAGGTATTTGTATGACCGATATTACAATTAATGATTAGTCGCGTTGTATACTATCTTCTGTTTACATTCATCCGGGAGTAGATGCACCCCATTTGAAAATGTTCTTATTCTGCGCACTTATAAACTATTCAGAAACAAGTTTGCTGATCGATGAAGAGTTTCAAATAGATAAAGATGTTCCAATTATTGTTATGGGTGATTTTAATATAGATGTCAAAAGGAATGAGAAAGCGTTCGGTTTTATGAAGAAGTATTTTGATTTGAACATGGTGCCAACAAATTATCCTATTACTATGTGGAATTCGTATATTGAATTCAACTTTTACAAGAAACATTAGTTCCGAATTATTAAATTATGTATGTTACTTTTCATATCATCGATCGATCCTACACAGAATTGCAACATATACACGCACAATTGAAAAATTCAGTACGAAACAATTGACATTATAATATATTTTATTAAGAAATAAAACAATTTTCATTTTAACCTTAGTTTCATTTTATTTCGCCAATTTTCCATACATTAGTATTTCAGAGAAACAAAAGAGAACTGAAAGTATCTTCGAGAAACAAAAGAGAATCACGAGTAACTTCGAGAAACAAAAGAGTATCGCGAGTAACTTCGAGAAACAAAAGAGTTTCGCGACTAACAAAGAGAATCCAAGAAACTTCAAGAAACAAAAGAGAATAGCGAGTAAAGTGGTCCTACGCCTTTAACATCAGCGGCTGTTTGAAAAAGACAGCATCCCGTCAGTTTTTCTTTATATTTGCAGTTTTCCTCATTCATTGTTATTTCCTTTCGCCAACAATATTTTGTTTTCAATGAATTTACAAAAATTCTTAAATGTGGTAAATTATTAATGGATTTTATTTCACTACGGCACACAGTGTGTGCTTAAAGACCACCCTTTTCATATAGGAAAAAAATAAGCTGGGTGATAAAGCTTGTTTATCAGTATTGAAGTTAAAGGACGCTGCGTGCAGCAATCCGGAATATTATTATCTGTAGTGTAAAAAACATACTTTAACGGATGATAAACTTTAGGTGATTATCGCAGAATTAATTAGTCATTAAACTGGCCTCCTGAAAAAAATATTCTATAAAGGACGTTTTCTGTTGGAATTCAGATTTTAGGAATTTGGTATCAAATAAAAGAATACAGCGTGTTGTTTCTAATCATTTTCGCTGATTTCATCTCTCAAGGGATAAATTTAAAAAAATTATAATGATTAAATTTTCAGTTCTAATTAGTACAGAACTCAAAAATATTAAAGAATGTTCTAAAATTTATTCACTTCATTTCCTGCTTTTGAAGAGAGGAGAATTTTTATGATTTGGTGTTCGATACTACATCATTAGGTTTAAGAATCTTTTGTTCCTGAAAATACTTCATTTCTGGGCCCATGAATGATGCAGAATTGTATAATTATTACTTTTAATGCAGATTCTTTCATATTCCTATCACCAATGAATGAACTAATTATTTCACTTGCCAACTTATTTCGAAAAAAAAATTTAAAAATCAATATATCCATATATACATCATCATTCTACTACTACCACCATCAGCAGTTTTTATGAATTAAATAGATTTCTACAGATGCATAGCTCTGTGTAAAACAGTGTTTTAAAATACTGAATTGTAGTAGTATTTTTATAATGGTTAATCTTGCTAACACTTTTTCAAAGAAAAAAAATTTTACCTGACCTATAAAGGCTGTATTTTAAGTTATTTTACCAATTGTATAGTTGTATAGTACAATCATTAAAATTAAATACATTTCTTGTGAAACTCTAGTTAAACAACGTGTTCAAATATTGGTAATCATAAATTATCCTGATTATAATAACTAACAATAATTTAATTATGATTAACTAACGACAACTATAATTAATTAATTTATAACTAATAATTAATTAATTAACGATTAAATAATAATAACTATTAATTAATTATAATGAACTAATAATAACTGCAAAATCGTAATTAAAACTTATCAGAACTATAACTCATAAATTATTAAAAACATTCGTAATAATAACTCATCATTTGAATAGTTTCTTAGGATTTTATTTCCAGGGCGATGGATAGGAATCTGAATGCAATCCAATTTCTAATTATAAAAAGTTGCAATTCAATAATACAAAAAGAATTTAACTTGCCCTGCTTATGTTAGCATTCCGATTTCCTTTACAACGTTTTACGCTAATTTAATTAGTTTTTCGGCAGGAAATGTTTCAATTGCTCCAGTTTTTTTTCTATCAAGACACGTAATTAACAGTTAGTTTTATTTGCTTACCGATTATCCATTTCTAGAATTTTTAATGTCTTTTTTGCAAAAAAACTTTAATTAGAAAAAGTTTCATACCCTAAAAAATGCAATTGCTCCGTATCTGCATCTGGTCCTTTCTGATGCTTTTCTTGTGGTAACGCGTGGGTAAAAGCTTCGCGTTTTCAAGAACGTAGGAGGGTAATGCTTCGTTTTTTTTCATTCAGAGGGTTCGTAACAAATATCTCGTCATTATTCAAGCAGTGTTTTAAAGCGAAGAATACGAAATGAATAGTTGTATTTTGTTCGAATTGTTGTATTTTGTTTACTTTTCATTTTTATAGATATAAATGTCATTGAATTTCTGAAGAAGTTAGGCAGGAGTCAATACATTTTATACCGAATTCAACTTATTTTACTCACGACACCAATATATTTTATTCAAGCTGTTTTTATAAAAAAAAATCATACTAAATTTGAAACACAATGCGTTAATGAAAAACCATTGATACATAAAATCAATCATGTTCCACATAACAAATGACGATACCATTATCTGCCAGCTGGTTCGTTGAATGTGGTTTAATTGCACAAAAGCCTGATTTCGTTAATCTGTGCCAGTTGTCTCCCAGTCAGTTTTGTTCGATGGTTTAGGAATATTATTGGGAAAGTACGATTGTTTGCAAGAGTAAATATTTAAATTGTAATGGATTGTGCGAGAAATATCTCCTTTGCACTTTTCTCTAAAATTAATTCATTTTCCAAAAAGGCATTTCGAAGTGGAAGTGTGTCACAGAGGGGGGCCATGCATAAACCAAAATTCACGATATTAAAAATAGAAGTATATGTCGAAAATTGAAATCCATTTCACCCATACATGTACAATGAATTGATGACACGCTTGCATTATTATTTTTTTATTTTTTGAAAAATATTTCGAAAACTAATTTAGGATCGTTTAATTGACGTTTTCTTTGTCTTTTATAATATTTCCTGTCTAAAAGATAGTGTAGGGTTGCATAAATATATTAAACTAACTGAATTTTCCAATTTAACCTGAAACAGATGAAACGAAATAAATAACTTAGAGAACTAGTTTAAAATTAAATTATTAAGATCGTTTTCGAGGTAATTGTTCATGCTGTGTTTCAACCATCACAAAAAATGAACCCTTAATTATTTTGAATATTTTAATTTCCGGACCCTAATCCTTTTGAAACAACTTAAAACAATTATTAAAAAATGTTTTGTTTGCCTGAAAGAGATGAATTTATTAGTCACGTCATTGCAAATATAAATAGAAGAAAGGGTTTCGGAATAAAATTTATATTAAATAATAATCATATCAATATTAATTGCATTTATGCATTTTATTTATAATTTACTTTTAGATCTTCATTCATGCAGATAAATATTTCGTATAAGTAAAAAAAGTATTATAATTTCCAAATTATTTGAAAAATATCTTATAAAATTTTTGAAATAAATGTAGGCTTATATTTTTTGGAATAGTTTTCATAAAGCATTAATGGATTGTTATAAAAAATATTTGTAGGCATGTATATATCCATAACCTGAACAAGGAGAAATAAACCTAAAGAAGCGTTAAAGATGAATGAAAGAGTTCATTTAAAAAGAGGAATAAAATAAATGAAATTAATTATTGAAAAAATTGTATTTCACTTCATTATAAAAACATGACTGTAAAAAAGTTTAGTTTGAAACTGATTCGATGTGCATCATTCTTTTGGAAAAATTATAAGGATGCTGGTTACCTTTTAAGTTTTCTTGCATAGGAAATATAAAATTTTTTTCAAAAAACCTTGTATTCTAGATAATATGTATTTCTATGATATACTTTTCATGAAACTAAACCAAATTTGAAAGAATATACATTTTGAAAGAATATATATTTTTTAAAATTCAATCAGCTCAAAATGTATCAAAAGAATGCTTATGCGATTTAAAAATGATTAAAATGTTTAATTTACTAATTTGATTAAACTATGACAAAATTTAAAACCATACACATAAAAAGGAAAAAAGATTAACAAATAATTATATAGTGAAAAGGAAAACGTTTTGACTAAGCAAAATTATTTTTGATACAATAAAATAATGCCATTTCTTTGTGCTATGAAATCAATGTGAAAAAAATAATTTTACATGCTGGATGTTAAATCAAATTTTTGATAGAAAGAATGACGCTCGAAACATTTATTCATATATTTATATATTTGTAAGTTATAGAACGTATCAAAAGCTAAATTATACATAAAAATATTTTCAGATATCGATTATTTACTTGATCATAATAATTTATGATTTATTCCACGCGCGATGAAACGCTTCAGTATATTTAATAATAAATCCCCCCAAAAATAAATTTAAACTCCTTTCCTGTGATGAATTTTGAGAAAATAAATACCAAAATTAAGTTTTCTACAAAAAGGTTCAATTAAAACAATATGTTTTCGGGTAAACAGGGCAGCAATTTTTTCATTTAATTATGCATTAGCGATGCATATTATGGTAACATGGAATTTCTGAATTATGTACAATTTCTATAAACAATAAAAAACTGAAACAAAAAGGGAGATGTCATTTAGTAACTTGAAACGTATAATTTCATGTTTCACACAAATACCTAAAGATACACATAATTTTTCTTCTCCAGCACCATAAAAGATTTGAAATACGTCAACATGTTTTAATCCTCATTTAATGATTAATTTCTTGTGACAGCGGAATCGCATTAATGCAGATTCTGCATTTTTTACAGACGAACATTAAATAATTTTCATAATTATACTACTTATTTGCAAAATAATAAAATAATTTTTTATCTAAATAAATGGGCCTACGTACAATTGCTTTTATGCCCTATGTTTTCTCAAAAACAAGGAAGAATTATCACCATTATTCTACTTCCAAAAAGAATAATATTACCCGCACAAATCAAGCCTAGTTTAAACAAACACTGGAATAAAAATATTTTTATTCATCAAACCATATTTTAATGATGCTTTACTTAAATTTAGATGTCTAAAAGAACAGAAATGAAGAAAAATTATTACAGAAATATTTAAGTTTTGTTTTCAAATTTTTTTGGCGCTTTATTGATGTCTTAAATCAACAGAATAAAGCTTAAAAAAATCTAAGTATTTTTTAAATTAATTTTGCCTTAAGTCTCAAATATCACACACATAAACTGTATATTTCTTGCATCTCGTCTCGTTTACTATGAATGAATAACACATTTAGAAAATCAATTTGGTCAGCACAATAATTATGTCGGTACAAAAATGCGTTTTTAAAGATTTACGTGATTATACCAACACAATAAACAAATAAAAAAATTTTAAAAGAAAAATAAACAACGTCAAAAAATATCAACATTTTAAACTGAATTATAAACACCTTAATTTACAGGATGGAAATCAAATAAGTCCAAGACAATTGCAAGTGAAAATGAATCAACTTCATCTAAAACTCCCGAATTTTATATGTGAAAGTATTTAATTATTTCTGAGAATTCAAGTTTCAGCGTTAGATGCGAAGGCCGCGGTGGCCTAGTGGTATTGTGTTGGCTTTGGGATAAAAGAGTTACAGGTCCGAAACCCGATTCCACTGTTTATTTGCCGTGTATGTGACCTGTTGCACGTTAAATCATACGTAGTGGCTAAATATCCTCCTGTTGGTGTGGTGCGGATATTTGGAGAGGGGGTGCCAGCTGATGCGTCGTCCTCGTCATCTGACAACGGGTCAAAATTACGAGGTTCTCCCCCAAAATATCCCTCATGCTGCTTCTAAACTGGACGTTAATAACTAAACTAAACTCACAGGTAGATTTAAACAAACTATATCTTGGATTTTATGGAAATGAATGCAAAAGAATGAATGCTGGTACAATCATGATGCACAATTCTGATCTCGAATGAACAGATCGAGGTGATATCTTCGAGGATGAACAGATAACGATTGTTTCTTCAAATTTCATTATTATTTTCCGGAATCCTTTAGCAGTGATTGGACTTATTCGAAGCCCCTTCAAAGTCCGAAGTTTGCACAGAACACCTGGTACGGAATCAGCGTTTTTTATAAAAAGAATTAAACTAACAAAGCGCGATCTCGCAAATTCTGGGCTATTGCGAGAGAAAAGTATACTGAAGCAAGTTCTCCACGAATGTTTTAGATTTCATAACAGCTACTGCAGCATGTCGAAAAAAAATTATATGCATTCTACGGGTTTTCACGTTAATAAGCCCTCTGGTTTAAAACTATATTTTTTATTCGACGAATATTTTTTCCCCATTCTCTTCAAAAGCCATCCACACTTTTATGATAAACGGTTGCAGCTGTAGGCAGCTGTGAATAGGGTAACTTTAATTATGAAAACCCTATATTATTGAGAAATCATCTAGAAAAATATTACTTTTACATCAAAATATTTATCTTGCGTATAGCAATAAGCATTAGAACAATCTTTATTACATACCAAAAATATGCAAATCTTTGGAAACGTGACAGAAATACGAAACTTCCTCCCTTTTTTGAGAATAAAAGGCTACTGCAATATTATTCGAAGAACTGCCGTAAAACTTGCCTTTAAAATCAAACATTTTCAGAGACGAAGGGATTCTGAAATTTACTGTTGCGACTTGAGAGGCAATAAAAGGGCAATATATTTCACATCCGAAAACGATAAATGAATTCCACTTTACATTTGCGTCGTGTTCTAGCGTGATAAAAATATTTGAATTAAAAAGCACAGTAGTCTAAGCGTAATTCAAAAACTTATAGAAAATTAGGAGGTAGAAATAAGTTTTCTAGTTTCTTTTGACACTTGCGATGAAAAGCGAATATGATTTAAATCTTACAGGGACTACAGTTTGAAAAAAAATTGCAAAGAAGATATATTTCGCCAATTCGCATTCAATGACATGTCCGAATCACCAATCAAATTACAGAATTTTCCACACTGAAAGTCTAGTTTCGTTTTTAGGAGCAATTAACTTAAAAAGAGAAAATTGCGTGAACTCATTCTTATTCACATTTGAATAGCACTAATCAGGATAAATAATATTCTGTTTTTAATATCCAATTTTTCTTCATCACTAAAATTCTATAAATTCTTTCTTTTTATGTTGTTAATTAACATTTAAAAATAAATGAATCCATCATTGAAAATTTTCGTACTGCTTTCTTTTCAAAATTTAGTAATTTGAAAATTGAAATTTTTAAAAATTGTTAGAAAGTGAAATATCCAGCCTTATGTATTACAGTTGACTTAATTGAACAGTATTAATGGCACAAGCAAAAATTGAATTTTAATAATTCACGACACTCAGATTATTTTACACTGATATTACAAACTTGAATGATTAATTTACAAAATAAAATCTCAAATTTCACATTTATAAATAGAATTTAATTGCAATATCCCTATTTTTTAACTTTTTAACAATTTAAAATTTCAGTTTAACGTACTAGTCAATTTTAAGTCGCAATATTTGTTGCAGTTTCATTAATATACATTTCTTAAGTGAATTGAAATATTCATATCATTAGGGTAATTCTTGGTTCTTAATATGAACCAAGATACTTTAAGGCATCATTTACCCTTTAACTGTTTTATTTTCTTTGCTATCTTCAATAAGATTATCCTTTCCGTTCTGGGATAGGGCTGTCATTATTCACCTCAGAAGGCATAGAATACTTGAGATGTTTATGGATCCTACGCAATTTTTAAGTCAAATTATAAAGCTAATTAATGATTAAATTTTAGTTTATAAGCCTAAAACTGCGGTAATTCGATGCACGTACGACGCATGGGCACGGCAGTTAAGGATAAAATATAAATAACCCGAAAACAATTCAGCATTGTAATACATTTTTGAGATCTATACTGTTTAAGATAGATCATTATTGTCTTTATTTTAGGTTGTATTTCAAATAAAAGAATGAAATGAATTAAAATACAGAATATTAAGTTTTATTTAATTGGATAAAATTTAATGGAATACATTGGCGGATGGAAATATCGTTATAGTTTATAAATTTCAAGGATTAAATAGCCCTTAGAGGTAAATCACTTTTCTTCAGGTCATTTAATCATAATACAAGTATGTATCTTAAAATTCTGAAACGAGACACTACGTGGGAGAATTTGTCTGAAATACAGATTGGTAGTTCTATTTTTATTACAATTGCCTCGTATGATTTATGTAAGGATAATACCAAGCATATTAAAAAAATGCCTTACTAGATTTTACTCCTCATTACCCTTTTCAGATAAATAACAGATTCTTTAGCAAATTGAAGACAGATTCTTGCATAAATAATATGTATCTAAAGTAAATAGTGTTGAAAGTGACATAGTTACTTAGGGCAGCAGCAACAATATAAAACAAAACGTTTATTAAGCAAAAAAACTGCTATTTATATTTAAAAATTAATTGTAAAAACTTCAAGCTTGTTACATGTTTTACTTTCATGCCAAACGGCAAGAATCAAAAGAATTGCCGTTTAAAACTTTTAAATAAAATGGAAATCGTAGATAAAATTTGATATGTAATGAGTTTGAAAATTTATACTTTTGCTGGAAGACCCATTTTATCTGTAAAAATCTTGATTTTAACGACATTCCAATGCTTAGGGGCAGCATACTTACGCATCATTGAGTAGAATAGCCATAATTTTATGTGTAATTAATGGCCATTGTTGAAGTGAGTTACACTGAGAATATTTACAAAATGCGATTTTCCATGAATCAGTGAGGCGTCCGTCCATACTATTGTTCTGAAGCAACCATCATTATACGGGGCATTTAGGACTGTTACACTTTGCACTATGCTAATGATGTTCACCAAATGTAGCTGTTGAATATTCTGAGTGATGATAACGGTACAGTATTAAATATTCAGTACATTTTTGATGTCTTCTTTCCTTGTGTTCAGTCTTTCTATAAGGACAAATTACCATCAATTACTTCCTACAATATTTCGTACTCTGCCATATTATTTATAAAATACAATTTTTATAGCATTTTATCAGATATCGTAAGATTATTTTATTCATCAATGTTTTCCACATTACAGTTGCAGCAGTTACGACGAATATTATAATAAAGAAGAACTAGAAGGATAATCTTCAGAAAGAACATTTTAATAAAACTACAGAACAGTAATTTTCATTCATTTCTTATGACAAAAAAATATTCTAATCGAGAACAATCAACTTTGCTTTTTTCATAAATGATACAAAATATGTGCTTTTGTTACATATTCTTCTAATTTCATCGTGAGCGTTTAGATGAACTATATAGACTTCCATAGAAATACAGGGCAGTCTTATAGTATTGAACCCATTTCAAAAAATTGATAACAAAATAATGTTACAACTGCGTTTTTTTTAATGAAAGCGCAAATAATTCAGTTTTTTTCAAATAGGTGGCAAATGATTACGGTGTTCTAAATTTGCTACAGAGAGATTACCATACGCAATGCAGAAGCCGATGAGCGTTATCTGGTTTCCCTTTTCAGTTTTTCTTGAATATCTCAAAAACTCGTCAGTTTTGGAATTACAATTTATTTAACAAGTTAAAGAGTTTAAACTTCCTTACAAATATTTGCTTTTATTTTTTCTAGCTTTAACAGTTTCGCAGAAAATGGCTTTCAAAAATGGGAGATGCCCAATAATTTACGATCACCTAGACAATCGTAACAGCGCATTACCTATCTGAATTTTTTTTAAATGCGCTCTTATTTTTAAAAAATCATAGTTGTAACATTATTAGTTTTTTATATTATTTTTTGAAATGGTGTCAATAATTTATGACCATCCTGTATATTAGGAGACACCGTAGCTATGCGTACTAACAAAGTAATAAAGAAATGCATATATTTTCAAACGCAGTGAGATAAAAGACCTTCTACCAGTGCTTTTATTATCTACAGAACTGAGCTGAATAAATAAACACAAAGAATAAAATGAAACTGAACTTAATAAAATAGATTTATTCTATTTATAAATTTGTTCATACATTGAGAAATTTAGCTCCATATTCGAACAACAAGGGATAATAAATCAAGTATTTCTCGATCCCTCTCTGTTTCCCGTTTATTTTTGGAGACCGTTCTGGACTTCAATAATAAAAATAACCAATATTACCGATTGAATGATGCTATTTTAACCTGACGTCTCACAGTGGGGTATTGAATGAAAAAAGTGTATAAAATAATTCTCGCAATTTTTTGGCCAAGAACATGCATATTTTTTACATTTATATATTTTATCGCTGTTATAATAGTTTATGACCATAAAAAGATTGTAAATGTTAAATTACACACAACAAAGTTATATATTTTAATCAGTTTTGGGAAACAATGCTATTTGTAAATATCACCATTCTATATAGTGTATCATAAAATAAGATTAACAACTTTTTTTCATGAGATTATTTCTGAAATTTTTCTTCTTCTCTAATATTATCTCCTTCACTGATGGCATCTTCTTCTTCAGAATCTTCACTTATAGCTACTTTTCCGGGTAAAAGCATCACTATGGTTTTTTCAGAAAAAGGTTTATAGTACTTTCCGTTTCTCATTTGTCTAGAAGACAAAAAGGGGTCGGAGGTCAATAACAGTCTACTAATAATATTGATGTATTAAAAATATCGCTTTCTTCAAATATTCATTAATTTGTATAGCTGTGTGTTCAAGATTAAAGATTAATTTCAATAGAAGTTTGTGTAACTTGATGAGATGAGAATGTTTTCTCAGGTGTCGCCTTCAACATCTGAGGGTTTACAGGGAAGAATGCAGATCACAGCAACTTTCTTGACAAATTTGTATCGTCGAATTTTCAAAAAATGTACTTTAAACAACTGAAATAATATAAAACACTGTTTCATTATTTTCAACTAATATAAAAAATTGCAACCACAAGTACATCCGCGGAAAATACCTTCAGATCTTCTTTCTTAGAGATTTAGGCTTTCTTTTGGTACAATAATTTTAGCTTGGAAAGGCGCGGAAATACAACTAAATCCATGATGTTTCTAGAAATTACTTAAAAATTGAAAAAATTACTTATAAGTTTTAATCGTCTTACATTTACACAAAATTGTAACAAAAATATATAAACTTTGTGTATTATTCTTACATGAATAAGATCCAATAGAAAAAAATTGAAGTGAAACTGCGCTTTCTCATCTAATGGTATACTTGCAAACATCTCTTTTGAAAAGACTGCTATCATACAAATATTCACAAGCACTAATTTCTAAATTGTAACAACTGTATTAATTTATGGGGTGCGAAAATACTAAAAATAGACTTAAAGTAGGATATTACAACTTTTTAACTACCTAGTTTAGTATATATGATAATCTTAATTTTCAAAAATTTGAATTTTGTCCACTTTTTCATGCAAATACCTTATTGTGCATCGTAAACAGAACATGTTAAAATTTTGAAAACGCATCTTTTTTTCAACTTTCCTCAGTTGAAATTGAGCTATAAAAGGAGAACTATTAAATATTCCAGAACTCCGATGTAGTTTTTGGAGCAATTTATTGATAGAGCAACACAAAACTGAATTATTAAAATATTTAGAATTCTTTTGGCAATGAATAAAACTTTGTGTGTTAGCTACCTCAAAACGATACAAATAAAAAATAAAATGACCATAGCCTGTTAAAAAATATTTGTTGCTTGCTTTTAATAATTAAATTAGGGAACACGCACCCTATGAAACTTTTCACTTAGAATTATATATTCTGAATCCATCCAATAATTTTAGCAGATGTTTAGTCTAATTTTTCTAACATTTATATTTTAAGAAAGAGCAGTGTGCAGAGACATAAGATTTTAGGCCGGAAAATATAGCAATTGTAGCGAATTGGACGGCCATTTCCACTACATAGAAGGCTGCCATTGACCTTAACCCAGGATAAACCTACTATTCTTCTCGAATTTATTAATGCTAATTTTCATATTTAAAGTGAAAGCAGATATGACCTTAAAACATTTTAGAGATTTACTTGACTAGAGATTATCTGTGAAATTTTTTTATTTTAGTTCCTTTTTTCAAAACTCAGCTTGTAGCAAATCATGCATGGTTGTTGGAGAATACCAT
This sequence comes from Araneus ventricosus, assembly GCA_013235015.1. Taxonomy (NCBI): domain Eukaryota; kingdom Metazoa; phylum Arthropoda; class Arachnida; order Araneae; family Araneidae; genus Araneus; species Araneus ventricosus. The sequence goes on from BGPR01000322.1 coordinate 432,329, forward strand.
TGACTCGTCGTTGTATACAACAATTTTAAAGCACAATGGAGCTCCTCCTTGCACAGGATTTCCCTATTAGCACAAGATAATTTCAATATTCCTACGATATTGTACGTCATTCAGAATATTTTAACAATATCGTAGAGATATTGTACAATATCTTGTGCTAATAGGGTTGTGTTAAGAAGGTCTTAAGGAAACATTTTTGCAAACTGTAGATTGGCCGGATTCAAAAGTAAAGCCGGCCATTCACTTGAATATGACCTGGTTAACATAAAAATGATCTTTCATAAACTATGTAAAATACCGTACGGAAGCTTTTTTTGCTCCTCCTTAGAGGCATTTTTTTCATTAAATTCATTATTTAAATATCTCGCTATTATTTTATAATATTCTTAAATAAAATATGCAATCGTGTTAAATCAATTTATTAATTTTAATTTCCTTCACAAAAGATTTTGTATGACAAATTAAAATTTTATTTACGGTCATATCTGCGTACGGAATTTTTTTTTTACCCACTGTATGTATGAAAACACTCTGGCTTCTGTAGGGATTAATAAAGAAGTTTAAAGTATTAAATTTTTGTACGGCCCCCATAATTTAAAACTATTATATAGTAAAATGTTTCACTTACATTCATCTATGAACAATCAAAGTTTCACGCTTCTATTTGCAAAACCTGCAGTGATATTATAAAGCAAATCCGAGCTAAAACTTCTGAAACCACCTTCAAACTATGTCCTCAGAAACAGTGCTTTGTCCGTATAACACCACATATTTTACAAGCAGTCTGACTAGCATTTTTCCTTTCTAAAAATAAAACAGCATAATATGAATAAAATGAACTTTTTGGTTCTCCACTTATTAACAACAAAAATTACGCCACAACACAAGCTAGAATTATCCCTAGTGAAAGAAGAAAATCCGAATTTATATATCTGTTTCAATCAATTTTATTCCTTAACAGTAGGTACAAAATAACTAGAAGAAAACTCGCTTCGATTTGAAAAACCCCATAACTTTCCGGATGAAAAAATACTCAGTGCTTGAGCGGTATAATAAGCTATCAGTCTGGTAAAATGTTTTACGAGATAAAATAAAAAAATTAACGAAACTTCATTATTTATGACTGCTTCATCTGCATTTTCTGCTTGATTCTTTTCTAGAATAAATTTCATTTCCGTCTCAGTAAACATTAATATTGTTGTTTGTCTCACTAAAAGATAAAATAAAGATGGTTAAATTTAACAATAATTGAGTAATAATTGCATCGATTTAGAAAGAATTCTATATAATATTTGAGTTCATGTTTATGATATATAGAACAGGAATTAAAATCAATCCGTTACTATGATAAATTGTTCAGTACTTTGCAAAAGTTCGACGAAATTTTCTTTATTTTTAAAATAAGTCGAAATGTGTATTTAATGGCCCATAAACGTTCAGATTTCATTGATTATTATATAACGAAATCCTATTAATAATTTTTACCGAATCATTTCGCTCACAAAACACACTTCTAACAAGACGTAAAACATGTTTTCGTTCTCACAATCCAAATGAAATTGTGGTGTGTTCTTGGAAATGTTACGTAGGAGTTGAACGGAGAAGGAAAAAAAAAGAAACCTATTTTTGGAAGTATTTAAATCTTTTTGAAATCAATAAATGCCGTCTTTTCTAACATTTTATTCCATAATTCAAACAAAATGAGAAAATACTTTAAAAATGTGACTTTCTATTTGTTTTTTCTTATTCTGAATTTAACCTTCCAGCAGAGGTTGACGTAATCTTTATATAGTTTCAACTTTCAGTTACTAATTAAATTTCATTTTCTATTTTATTATAATGTTGGCCACAAATTGCCATTCTTATCATCGCAACCGAATTATGACTTATTCAAAAGCATTGCTTATGAAATGCGATTAAATGTAGCCCGTAATGTTATACGTATAGGAAAAAGTAAAAAATACCAAACGTGTACGTACAGGTTTAAAAAAATTAATTATTTAAAAACAGAGGGATTTTCAAAAAACTCACTACATCTTTTTGAATTTTTCTATAAAAATTTATTCTGTTAAAAGTCATCAGTAAAATAAACGCAGTTTTTAGCCTTTGTCAATTAAGAATTGCTCTCCGAAAGTCAAGTTAAAATTCGAGATTCTGTAAAAAACTGTGTGACGATTCTAAGCGCGGTTAACTCATAGAAGCTTCTCGATCTCGGTTTCAAAAACCACGAAGGAACATACTTCTTGCTCTAGCGCGTTTATTATTACACATGCTCACCACTATGTCTATGTCTGCTTCATCCAGTGATACAACAACTACAAAACAAAGCAATTAGTAAAAAGCTTGTCTTATATGAATCACAAATATTAACGAGAAATTTTAATCTTATATACCTGGATATTTCCTCAAACATTTTCAAACGTTCGGTTCTCCATTTTGGATATGCGATTTCTATATGAAATGATATGAAATAATTAAACTGAGCATAATAGAGCATGAAATCTCTAAATTCAATCTGTAAATCATTCCTTTTTTAAAACTATTGCATGAATGTTGCAAATTGCCGATAGAAGTCTTCTTATCTCACGATTTCCTTTCTACACACCATACTTTGGGTATTGTGCTCTCTAGAATCTTCACCAGCTGCATGAAAAGCCAGACTGAAGAATACCATCTATACAGATAACATTGTTTTATATGCTTTTTGTGTCGTAAATGGGATTTCAAAGTATTTTTGTGAGTGCGCGTTTTAATGTTTCGTCTATAACAAGTTAATTTATCCATAGAATTGTGGAATTATACGTGTTGAAGTTCTGATTTGAAATTAAACTATGTTATTTAATATTAAATCAATTGTATGATCCGAAAAGGTGATCTTTCTCTTTAAATCAACTCAGAATTTCTACATATGTCAATGAATAACAGAAACCACTTTATAAAAGTTCCAAAGAAATCTCCAATTTTTTGCATGACAAACAAATGTTAAGATTTTCCCTCCCCATTTCTTCCGAAGAAAAAACTAATAATGAAACTTCCTTTGAATGTCCTTTTAATTTGGTATGATGTATTTCTTAAAGGAAATTCCTTTATATTTAAACTTTGTGACAACTTATTTTCATAGATTATAAATTAAATAGGCATTATCTTATCATTATAGGAAGAATTTTCATATCATCCCCGATTTGTTATGTTTTTATGTTACTACCATGTAAAGACCATACAATTGTGAAGTGTGCACTATAACATTTTCTCTAAAATCGAATTTAAATCTACATTACCGCGTACATACTAAAGAAAAACTATATGTGTGTGAAGTTTGCAATAAATCATTTTCCCATAGACCTCATTTATATCTACATTACCGTATCCATACAAGAGAAAAACCATACGTTTGTGAAGTTTGCAGTAAGAAATTTTCCCAGAAATCAAGTTTAAATCTACATTACCGTGTTCATACTAAAGAAAAGCCATATGTCTGAAGTGTTCAGTAAAGCATTTTCCTGGAAATCGCATTTAAATAATCATTACCGTGTTCATGCGAAAGATAAGAATGCAAGTGAATGTATGTGAATAAAGGGTAATACATTTTCAAAGAAATCAATTTTTAATCTACTTTTACTGTACTCGTACAAAAGTAAAATCAAAAAGCTGCTGATATACAGTAAGACAATATATAGGATTGATATTACAATATTCATATGAAAACCCCCCATGATTGAGAAACGTAATGTTAAACGTCTCAGATGCCTTGTATGAGAAAACATGGTCGTGTCCACACCAAGGGATTACTAAACGTTTGTGGAAATACGTAATAAGACTTTTTGACGGATAGTTATGTGTTATCATGACGAAGAAGAAGAGAAACCATCTATAAGTAACGTGCATAAGGGCATAATTTTCGAACAGGATCACTTTAAGAAAACATTATTTTATTCATACTCAAAAAATACAATATGCTTTTGAAGTGTGCAGCAAAGCATTTTCTCTATAATCTCCTTTGGATATTTATTGTTATGCTCATTTTAAGGGAGATCTGAAATGTTATTGAAAGAATTGTTATTGTGTATCGTCTAGTTTATAAGATTATATTCAAACTCTTACATTTAAAAGCCTCGCATGAGTGAAATTTGTCATTACCTCTTACATTGAAACGTAATTTCAACGAATCTTATCCTTATCATTTCTGGAGAGAAAAGTTCTGGGATACTAATTTATGTCTCATGCCGTGGATTTTGTGTTAAGGGAGATATTGTACATTTATCTGTGAAATATCGTCTGAAGTAAATTAATTTGCTTCTTAATCAGTTAAACTGGACATTAATCTGTCATTATTTTACTCTTCACTATATATGGTATTTAAAAATATTATCTGTAAAGTAAGTATCATTAATATTTTATTCTATAAATGTAGCAAAAAATTTTTCTACGTAGAATGACCTGTTTTGTACAATATTCCTTTAAATGTGAGTTTGTTTAGTCTTTATGTTTTATTATCAGACATATGCTCAGAATTATTATTATTTACGCATAGAAATATTAACTGATGCTGCAGACTTTATATTTGCTTTTGACTATTATAAAAGTTATAAATGGTTTTCACTATAACAAAAGAATGTTTACAATTTGCATCAAATTTATGATATAATGCAAACAAAGATAAGGACTATTAAATACAAAGTGCTCTTTTTTAAATTTCAAATAGTATTGGATAAATTTTAGTTTTTGTGTTTTTATATGCAAGTGATTGTTTTTATATTCTCTACGCATTAAGTGTAAAATTTGAAAATTTTTGAAGATTCTTAGCTATTAGTTACATTTTGAGGGTGATGACGTTGAATAAATATATTGCAACTTTTTATTTTTTGCTTTTTAAAAAGAAATTGTTGAATATTTTGTATGTTATACAGAAATATATGCTTTCTTAGAAGAGGATTTTGTATGCTCTTCCGTTCTGAATGCACTCTTGTATTAGAGAATTTGTTGAAGTAATTTTGTGTTTTATTTCGTTTGGAATTTTTTTGATATGCCATGAAAATATGTATATTGCTTGAATGAAATCAAAATTGCAAATATTAAATGTAAATTTATTCTAAAACTACTGTGTTTGTTATGTTAGTTTGAATTAGTGTTTTCAGTCTACATGAAAATTTACTCCAGCGAGAATAACAAGGAGTAATCTCGGGAGATACCACAGAGAAAACTTAATTATCCTTAATATCTTGAATAACTGAGTTTCCGCTTTAAAGAAATTGTTCCATGAGCCGAAACAATTATGAAAGACACAAACCAATCAGTTTAAACGATATTAATATCTTGATAAAAATTGCATTCATTTGTAGAATTGACGAATTTTAATATTTGTTTCCTTGAAACTAAATCTAAGAAATACTTTTCATTTTTTGATGTCCTAAAAACTCGACTTCAGTTATTTAACATATCGTAAGTATGCAGTTTAGAAAGAATTGACGAAATTAAACTTTCCGTTATTCCCGATATCTAATAAATATGCATGCAAACTGCATCTTTTAGCTATTTTAACGCAATAGAATTTGAAATTTTCTTACAGAATATTAATTTATAATCTGATTAGGACAAAATTAAAATAGTTCTAGAAGAAAAAGGATCAACCCGTATGAATATACTTATCATGAAACTGACTTTATATAAGGGAGGTACATTGTGACCATTTAGGTTTGAAAAGGATTCCCAACCCCAAGGTTCCAAATGAACCCAACATGCATAAATTGTGAAAACATTTAAAGAGAAAGAATTATAAACATTTTTCCATTTTTTTATATTAATTAATAAATTAGGGGGTGTCTTGGCATTTTTGTGTCTAATTTGGGTGAATCTTATATGGTTTTAGTTCTTCTAGTAAATTTTATAGTTTTCATTATAATGAGAAATAATAATCACGATTCTAGAGAAAAGCAACTAATTTGGTTTAACATCCTTGAGTATTTTAAGTTCTCGCCTTGAATCGACCGGGTAAAGAATCAACCCCGAAAATTATAAGTTCAGTTAAATGCAGCGGAATTACTTTTGTCATAAAAACCACTAAGTTACGCAACGCATGAAAATGAAGATACTTAAACTATGATAAAATGCAGTGATGCTCCTATATTATAGAAATATTAGAAAGGCAAAAAATTTGGGCTGCTTTTTTCGAATTTCGATAATAAAAGCTGGATGCTCGTCACTGAAACGAAATTAGATATAAAATATTATAAACTCTCAACATGTATTTGACTAATAGAAAGGAAAACTAACGGCCCCAACACACGAGCGATCCAACAGGCCATATGGCCACGCGCCGATCCAAAATTGATATGTGTACTCGAAGTGGTCGTTGATTGGCTTAAAATACTGAAATTCAAAACTTCATACTTTGATCAGATTTAGATTTTCGGTTTCGATGCAGTTATTTTTTTATGGACTGTCTCTTCTTGAATCAGTTTAGAAACGTCATTAAATTTTTATATTTAATGCTAAGTTTTATGAGATAATTTGCTTCAATCGTACTTCTGGTCCAATGAAATTTTCTTAATTAAAACTTTCCTCCATTATTTTAGTGTGTTAAAGAATAATATACAGAACTCAGGAAAAACTTTGATGAGAATTAAAATGGGACAATGGCATTTCCACCGACATAAAGGAAAGAAAGACAGTTTTTTTGGGTAGGAACCTGAATTCATCTATTGACTTGTTTACATTCCATACTATCGGATGTTACTGTAGATAGTAGAGCGATGTATTATATAATATTGGATAAGCACTGAGCAGCGTAATGGCTAAGAAATATATAATGCGTCCTCCTCCATTCAGAAGCACTACTGACTGACGAAGAGCAACATAGTTCACAACATCCAGCTACATATCAGTTAGTATGAAAGACACAAAGTTGCCGGTTGACATCATTCACTATCACCAATGATGTTGGCTTGCCACGAATCATATTTCAATTCAAGTATCTCCACAGTGGAAAGTTACAAGGTGACAGATACTTGTGGTCAGGCATGTAGGAGGAATCGACTGAACGCACAGATAGCCAAATTTAGAGTGTTTCAGTGGTTGTACAAGTCAGAAATGTGCTGTGTGCTGTATCAACTAAACGTATGCTGCGTTTGTCTCTTTCATTCTGTCTACGAAGTTCTTCAGAGATATTACTCTACACAAATTTTTTTAAGATATATATACATTTCAAGATTTCTAGTATACTAATAGCTAAACTGACTCTCAAAATAGTATGAATAACTTCATTACAAAGTAGAAATTACTGCCCAGATATTGAATGCAAAATCGACTCCCTTATCTATTCATTCGAATTAGTGTCTCTTTACTACGACATTCATCCGTATATATTTAGACTTACATACTTCATTTAAGAACCATATTTGATAAAAAAAAATAGTTTTCAGATAATCATTGACTATAGGATTGTTTCCTTTCACGATTGTTCCAAGCCTCCACGGGGTGTTTTTGCATAGGCATTTTTCACCAAAGATGTGAACATAGAAATACCCCTCATTTCATTACTGCCGCACAACAGCTTAAACTAAATACATTTCAATGTGAACTTTCTTCATGCCCTATTTCGGATAGATAAAGGATACAGGAGAAAAGCTTTCACCATGTAAAAAGACCATTCCATGAACCCGGAACAGTGAATATAAATACGGAATTAAAATACTCTGCTCAAAGTCTCTACGTAATTTACCAACAAATTTTCTCTCAAACATTTCACAAGGACCTTAACACACACCTTATTGTACATGAAATTCAATAAAATTTCAAACTTCTTAGGTGAGGAAATGTCCGAAAGAGCTTCAAACATAAAATTAAAACTCTTATAACTCTCTCCGCACTTTTATAATTTTTATATAAATCAAAGGCAGGAAACAAACTTTTCAAATTAGGGATAGATTTTGCAGTAAAAAAATAACAGTTTAGAGTAACTGTTTAAATTAATTGTTAAAACAGTTGATACAAATATTGCATAGAGAAGACACATTTGTTTTAACATTAATTTTCTGAAGAATTGATTTATTTTCTAAAGGGATATTATATTTTTCTGAATTTCTAGCATCAAATAATTAAAATTTTTCACAAAAGTAATATTTACAACAATTTTCCGCACAATTAGCACAGAAGAAATTTTTTCACGTAAATTTAATCTGAAAATATTTATAATAATATATAAAATTAAGAATATATATATTTGTATTTTAATTTTGAAATAAACTTAAAGATGATGACTTTCACAGTGAATTTTTAACAGTGCACTTAAAATAATAATCTGTTAACACATTCGCTGCCAGTATTCACGCCTGAGATTCGAACCATCTACCTAATTAGATGAACCTTCCTCTGCCATATCTTAACTACAGTAGAGAAAAGGTCATCTACAGTATACTCTCAATTATCCGTGCGCGGATTATTCGGTTTGCGGATTATCCGTGCTCATTCCGGACTCCCAAAAAAATTTAAAGATAAATATTTTCACGCTTATCATGCATGTAAAATCGATATTGATGTTAGATCGAGAGATTCAGTTCGTGAAACTAGTGAGCCGTGACGGCGGAGGCTAAAGAATAGATTTTTTCTTTCTTCCTCCACGTGCAATCTCTACCAGTTAAACCCCTAATTTTCCGAGAAATGAGTCATCCACTTCCTTCTAGCTCATTCTCGTACGAACACGCTTCTTCCTGACACATCATTCTTTAACTCCTTCGTCTTCTTTTACTTTTGCACGTTTTCCTTGAGTTTTTGCGTCTTGGTTATCGTCAGTTAGTAGCGTGAAATTTTTTAATGGTAAAAATGGGTGGTGTGAAACGAAAAGTTTTAAATGTTAAGCAAAAATTAGAAATCCTTCAAAAACTTGATAATGGAGAATTAGCTAGTACAGATGCAGAATATGTACTAAATGAGAGAAATACAATTTCTCATACTGCTGTTCTACAATCTGTGGGAACTTTGTTAGATTATATGGGACAATATGGTTATGGATTATATGGGGAGGATTCGAATACAGTGACATTACTGCGGTTTCGTAAAATATGTGTCGATATACGACAAGAGATGAACAAACAGCAGAAAAAAAGACACATTACAGATTTTTTTAAGCAGTAAATGTTAAAAGGAAAATTTCTAGTTTGATGTTACAGCATGCAAATGTAAGTAATTTTTATATTTTTGTACTGATGTTGATTTTTTCTTTAATAAAAAGGAGTTTTCGGATTATCCGTGTTTTCCTATTGTCCGTGCGATCCCTCCCGGTGATTAAGCCGGATAATCGGGAGTACACTTGAATTAGATAATAGGTTATGGACACGACAGCGCGAGTGGCAGCGAATGTGTTAAAATCAATCTCAGCATCTCGTAAAATAATGTTTGAAGCTAAGCTTTTAAACTTGAATTGCAGTAAAAAATTTATTAACTGATAAAACATCTGAGTCATTGAACACTTCTCTATTCTTCTTAAGATTTAGTTGTTAGGTTTTATTAAATAAAGGAAAGTAATTGAATAATGGTCTTTACTAGCCTTTGGTCGATGTTTCTGCAATCCTGACACCTAATATTCACTACTACAAAAGTCGAGAAAAGTCAATCGATTCGTTTCTATTATCTCAGAGGCCATCTTGTTAGGTGAACCAAGATATCAGGAAGAAAAAAGTAGCAGCTGCTGCAGAGTCCTTATCTGCCATCGGAAGATGCCTGAAAGCGTTAATGTTGAGCCCTATCTTTTCGTATGTCATCACCATGCGTCTAACAGAGAGGATATTTGAATTAATTGCATGTCATAGGTTTAGTGCAATTATCATCTATTACCGTATCACTCATTCCCTGTGTTTCTAACTATTGGTCAATGTGCTATCTTTGGACAGTTTTCTAAGTGGAGAAGAAAAGTTTTTGTTCGGAAATAGTTTGGTTTTGTTTTATGTTCGAATGTCCTCTATTGAGGGTATAAATCCATCTGTATCTTTCAGCAATTTTCCAAATGTTTCAGGACATTATCATTAAAATATTTCAGCGGGAACCCATTAAAAATATAACAAGTAGGAAATATTGAGCTAAAATATGTTGATTTCCAATTCATTCCTGCAAAATATATTGTAATTGAAAATAACAACTTGTAAAATATTGACTGTTTCTTTATAGGGAAAATAAATTTTCAATGAATCCAGAAAATAGGAAATCCAGTTTTCAACTACTTCATCGTATAGTTACTTTGATATTTACTTTACTGTATTATGTAAGTCTGAAAAGATTATATTAAGTACGACTCTAAATATTGTACCATCGGTAGGTGATGTACTTTAGGTGAAAAGGAAGTAAACCCTTAATCAGATATTGTCATTTTTGTAAGTAAATAAAGGTTTACGAATATGTAATTGTAAATAACCAATCAACCCTCACCAATTTGCAAAATTGTGTCATTTTCTTTATAAAGAAATACATTTTAAATCGAAATGTTCTTTCCAGTTTTTATGTTTGGGCCATTTTTTCTTGAAACTGCTTAAACTCCGTGTAATCCGGACTAATTTATGCACCGAAAATTGATTTCCAGGAAGCACCTAGAAGTGGTGTAAAAACATGGTGTCTAGAAGCTAAAAACAGTAGCTTCCATTTCAAATGATTTTCAAACTGGACAAGGCAGAATTAGCCGCAATTGAATTCGCAGTCAACTGGGCTGTCAAAGAGAAAGTGAAAGTCAACATACATACTGATAGCCTCTCTTCGATATCTGCCATTAATAGCGCAAATACCAGATCTGAATTCGTTAACAAAGTAAAATCAAACATCTTTAAGGCAAAGAACATGGTCGGCCTTTCCTGGGTTAAAGCCCGTGCGGGAATTCCTGGAAACGAATTGGCCGACCAACAAGCCAAATTGACCATAACATCGAGTGAGAAATTTGTCATTCCTGCACCCTACTCCCACCTCAAATGCCTCCAAAAGAATTACATAGTAAACAAATGGAATGAATATTGGAATAGCTATGATTCAGCTTCGGGAATTAGGGTGAGAGGCTACATTAATCAAGTAAGCCCAAAATTTTTAATCCATAATAAGTTTTTAAAATATTTTCTCAGTGGGCATGGTCCAGTCCCATCTTACCTTCATCGCTTTAAATTCTTAGACTCTCCATACTGTATCTGAGGAATGTTGGGTGATGCAGATCATTATATCTTCTCCTGTTCCCCCACCAAAGAATTCCATCTAATTAAACCCGCAGATGAACACAAAAAAGCGTGGTTTAACAATCTCTTGTTGGGTCTTTCTTTTTATTTATATTATTTACATGATTTGAGCTTTTTAAGAAATATTTTTTATTTTTTATTTAATTTTTCACTGTATGACTCAGTTCTATAGGTTTATAGTGCTCTCCACTTGTTTATGCGTTTTTTAACTTTTTGTACCCAGTCGGTTCCTTGGTGTGGGATTCTCTCGACGCCCTAGGGCAGCTATTGGTCGATGAGTCCCGACAATAGATGACTGTTCCAATTCCCGAGTCTCTCCACAGTTCTGGAAACATGTTACCACGTTGTCAATGCCCTAACGGTTGTTTAGATTTTTTGGGGGGATGGGGTGCTAGAAATTTTAGACTACAAAATTTCATTTCTTTTCCTCTCCCATTGGCCGTTTTTATCCTGTATAGGACAAAGTAATTTTCAACTTGCGCATTTATCCCTTATACACGGGACGTGGATTACCGTTGACTAACGGAATTTCTTTCTTTCTATCTCAGAAGTAATTATTATTATTATTATTAATCTATGCATTTTTAATTCTATGTTTGGTACAGTTTTTATTTGTGTTTTGTGTGTCGTTTGATGTGTAGTGTTGTTTGTGTGTGTTTTGTTTTTATACTGTGGGGTTTCAATCTTTGCCTTCTTTATATATCTGATTTTTACTGCTTTTTCTGTGTTTATTTGTTTGTTTCCTTTTCAATACGTATCTATTTTTTTACATATTTTTAGTGTTCCTTGCTTGCCCGAGCAGTAAATCAAGCTATTCTCTCCCCACCGAGGTGGGTCGAACCATGTTTACACCCCCAGCTCTCTTGTATTTAAAATTACAGCCCCTGTTCGGGCAATGCCTGTATCATCTTATTGTACCCAATAAATCCCGTCCTCCACATGCTGGTGGAGCGGCTCTCTCCCCGCTGGCCCTCTACCGGCCTTACACCCTTCTTGGGTAGGCCGGGCCAGTGTGGGTATTTTTGCACCATTCTCCCATCCAATGTTTGAAGCTGTAGTATTAAAACACAGAGCGTAAATATTTTCGGACAACCTCCACTCCTCAACTATCTTAATCACTGTGTTTGCTTGTAATTGTGAAGTTCCATGTAGTATAGTTGGAACGCTCAAAAGTTTACCTTCTTTAAAACCTGGGACACCGGAAATTAGAATGGCAAGTCTATCAAAAACAACTCTTTCTTGGTATGTCATAATTTTAAAATCCCAGTGTAAAACTCAGTTTTTGGATGCAGTGAAGTTAGTTTTTTATGTTTTGGGTTATATCGGTCTCAATTTTTTTATTGTTCTTCTCACAGAGTTTCACGACTAAGACTCGAATCATCGATATTAAACATCACCCTCTTTAATTGGATATCTCTAAACCTGCTCGCTGATTAAGTCAAAGTTTTAATCGATCTGTTATTTGAGTCATTTTAGGGCTGTTAAATGGGTTTTAGACAGCTGTATTTTCACTGATTTTGTGTTAAATTTATATATTGATGGTAAACTGAAGTCAAGATCCTCCATCTCCTCCTCTAAATTCTATATTACAATCATTAATGAGCTTTTCTACATAACTAGAACATATTTTCTCAAAATTAAAGATAATAATTGGGGCAAATTGTTCCAAGCCGAGGTCATGTTTTGTCTTCACCTTTAACTAGTGCACTTTCAGATAAAATAATTTGCATTTTTTAAAAAAATTATTCTTTTTCGTTGTGATAATGTTGTAAATATTAAAATTATTTTATTGTTAAAGGTCAATAATTTGAAAATTTTTCGTTTCCTGAATATTTTACCTTTTTTTAAATACATTTTATAACATGCTAAGCATTGTGCAATTTATAATTTATACTCATAATACTAATAAATATGTTTATAAGACCACGTTTAAACCAGATTTAACACATTAGTAACCATATAAAATTTCTAAAAATGTTATAAAATTTTACATTTTAAGAGCTTTTTATAAATTTTAGAGCTTTACAGACAAACCCTACTGTTTACTTAGAGGGTTGAAACTTCATATACTCTCTATTGGTACCAAATGGAATGGGAAAAACCATCGGAAGCAATGCTTTTGTTTAAAAAGTTTTTTTAGACACCCTAAATTTCTTATTTGATTGGTAAATGGGGTATCATTATATGTATCAAGTTTATTGTGAACATCCACAGCACGAACAAGCAGAACAAACTTGATTCGAACGAAGTTTACCAAAACATCGAGGCAACATTTAATTTTGCTAAAATTTTTATCAAATTTAACTTTAAATACTATTTTAGGTTAGTTAAGTTACTATGATTTTCCCTCTTATTTACTATCTTGAAATCAAAATAATTCTATGAAACTCATCATACTTCATAGAACTGAACTCCAGGCTGAGATGGAATATTATTAGACTGGAACACTGGGAAAGTATAAAATATTTCTATGGTCTGATACTGATGAGAATGCTATTCTGTCAGAGTTCGGATGTCTGGAATCATTTTCTGAAGGAAAGTTCACATAGAAGTGCTTGGGGGACATGGTTATAGATTTCCTGTGATTATACGGTAGCTGTTTGTGATTTGAAGAGCCGTCGAAGTTTCAAAAAGAGAATACCATTTTTAATGTTTGTTTTCACAATCATTCTTGACCTTCCAGACAGAAACGCAAGAAAAAAAATGCTTGCCCATAGAATTAATACATCCTTTTATCGACATGCATTCACTGATCTCGTCTACAGCTACTGCACAAAGAGCGTATATAAGAGAATCACGCCAGTCATCTTTTGAGGTACCGAAACGCTGAAATTCGAAACACTTTAAGATATTGGGAAGGTAAGTTCTTAAGAACATTGAACGTATCCTACTTATTCGGGACATTTAGTTATGTGAACGTCAAAAGAAGGTGGTATGTAGGTAAAAATCTATAATCCTAGACGGATATTAAAACGCCATGTTCATTTTACACTTTTATTTTCCAGCTCTTTTGTCATTCCCTGAATGAGGACTTTTAGATGTCTTCCTCAGGGAATGACACCTTTCGAGATTCAGTGTCTGGTGTAGCTGCACGGAAAAAGGAATAATTGCAAGCGGTTTCAATTTTATAATCTGCTTACCTTGCTCGAAAATGAACTTCAATATCAATTCATGAGAACGCAAAAATTTTCTTGGTGTCATAGAACCGACATTTCCAAAGCTGATCATCTCAAAAAGTAAAGAAAGTATAGAGAAAAGTATATAAACTAAACAGAAACTGAAGCAAAAATTTCGTTATTTGTAGAAGTATGTTTTTTAATGTAAAAAGAATTAAAGTAAGAGATACTAAATTGCCCACTCAAGGGATTTTTCTGTTCAGGCCCCATATGAAATAGTCAGAAATTCCTGTCCAACAGCACTGCCATCCATGGAACTCATAACGGTAAAACAAGAAAGTTTATTTTAGTTATATTTGATGTCCCGCTTTGAAGCAGCACGAGAGCTATTCTGGGACGGACCTCGTAATTTTGAGCCATGGTATGATGATGAGGAAGACACATGAGCTGGTAATCCATCTCTTCAAACTTTTGCAACACACCAGCGGGAGGACGTTTGGCCCTGAACGTATGATTTAATGTGGAAAAGGCCAACATACACGGTGGATCTTCAGTGAAATCAGATCTCGAAGCTGGAGCTCGGAAGCCGAGCCGAAGGCGAGGCCACTGTCAAATATATAATAAATCTTATTAAAATTCCAATTTTCTCAGAGTATTTCGTTCAGAACTGAAGTTTTTACGATTTTGTTTTCACGTCACATTTTTCATAAAGTAATTTTTCTACTTTTAAGTATACTAATAAAAGTATATTTTTATTTTCATTATTTTTATTGTTGATAATAAAATGTTTCAATTGCATTAGAGACAATTTTCTCTTTGCCTCTAGATTAGCATTCGTTATATAAAAAGTTTTTCTATTAACATCGATATCTTTATTTAACCAGATCAATCTGAAAATGACAAGTGTACGCAGAAGAAAGCATAAAACATATGCTCTAAAATGGTTCGTCATGGTTGTATTCTACTGAAAGAGATCCTTGCAGATATGCTTCCTTTAAACAGCACTTTTTATGCCTCTCTAACTCAAATAATTTATAAGCTCCTGTGAACCAGCAAAAGCCCGAATAAAACTTTATAAGTTTTCCACTCTGTAAAAGAAATTAAATACTTTAAAAAGGTGTTAAAGTTTCTCTAGACCAGGCCTTTCGCAGAATATTTAAATCAATATTCTTTCAAATTTTATTCTATGAACTCAGAAAATGGACTTCGGTTACGTTTTCCATGTTTATGATTCTATTTTGATAGGCTCATTGAAGATTCAGCTTTTAGTTTTCATATCCACAAAAGTTTTGGATCTGCGTTTGATGGCTGCGATGTCAAGGCGTTTACGTGAATGAGAAAATTCAGGGATTTAATACGATTTTCTTCACCGAGCCGTGAATGTGCACCGATGTGCAAGAGATTTCTTTTCCTCACTGCATTGAAACTGATTTGAGGCATCATTGTGCAAGCATCGAGAGATTTTATCCACCAGAAAAGCAGCTTTTAATATTTATATGCATAGATGTCTTTGAATATCAAAGCGTATGTTGTGAGAATCGTGAGGAAAATTCTTTTTTTTATATTTTAGGCCGCTTCAAAATTGAATATACTTGATTGAAGGTATCTTTTGAGTTTTATTATACATTTTCAACCGTTTAATAGGTAAGTATGTATTCAATTCATGCATTATGGGAAATGGACTTTTCCAATGAATTTTCTCTTTAAAACCCATTTTCACTTTCTCGTGTACGAAGTATACAAAGAGAAAGTATTGTAATCGTCAAAAAATTCGAACTCGAGAACTTGACGAATCTCCACGTTTTAGACTTCCCTGAAACTGAAAAACTCAATTTTGCAATTATATGTCTGTCTGTGAACCCGATAACTCAA
This sequence comes from Araneus ventricosus, assembly GCA_013235015.1. Classification (NCBI taxonomy): domain Eukaryota; kingdom Metazoa; phylum Arthropoda; class Arachnida; order Araneae; family Araneidae; genus Araneus; species Araneus ventricosus. Next base: position 448,518 of record BGPR01000322.1, read on the forward strand.
AAACGATTAGACCTAGAGAGATGAAATTCGGTATGTGATCTTTACACATAATTTGTAGGTTTCTTTCAAACTCTGAACAAAATCAGTCGAAGGGAAGTCTTTCTGTCCGTGTTTATGTGAACTTATATCTCAAAATCTTAAATCTTATGGTAGACAGTTTTAACATTAGGAATGTAGGTCCGTAACAAATTTTGAACCCAATCCGTCAAAGGATTGACTGTCTGTCGGTCTGTATAATCGCATTCTTGTGAACACGATAACTCCTAAACGCAATGATTCAGATAAATTAAATTTGTTATGTGGTCCTCTAAGTATCCTCTATCCTCTATAATTGTAGATCTGTGTCCAATTTTTGTTTCAATCGGTTGAAAAAAAGGCGTTCAAATTGCATATTGTTGCGTTGCTGATTATTTAAAGAGATTATCAAATTAAAATTATATAAATCAATTTATACTCAATCCAGTTAAAATATATCTCTTACAGTTTAACTTTTGCTAAACTTGGCCCTAAGGTACACTGATTATAGAAGCTAATAAAATACATAATAAAAATCTTCCAAGGTTAAATATATGTCGAAATCCTATGACACCTTTATCAACAATGTAGGCAAATAACTCAGAATCAACCAGCCTCTATCTAAAGGCACGGTTAAGGGCATGCGATTGAATTATTCGACAACATAAATGATCTCTGACTCGTATATGGAATATACTAAACAGATTTATTAAAATTCTTGGTTATTATACATACATAAAACAACACAGTTTATTACGCTAAATTCATAAACACAGGATATTGCATATATGTTTACACTTATAAATGATAAATTGATCTTACAACACCTTGAAATTCCCTAAAAGGGTCGACCCGAAATTAACCCGTTAACATCTTCATACACATCTTGATCGCCAATTTATACTGGAATTTAAATTACTAAGTTAAGTAATTAACATTAATTCTACAGATAATTTACCTCACTCCAAGGTGGTTTTAATTTACTCCACTATAATTTAAATCTTGAGGTTAACTTATTTGTAATCAACTACAATTTTTTAGGAAAATTAATTATTAGCTGACTGATGTGCAGACTAATGTATACCTACTGATTAGTTATAAATATTACAGAAACTAATTTCACATGAACAACTTAAATCCAAGGATAGTCATTTTACCCTTCACATAATTACCATTATCACACATATTACACAATCAAAATACAAAAGGCTTTGCAATTGACATTCATGGCAATGGTTCTACTCTTTTAAAATGGGATTTACATATTATCTGAACTGGTTAATTAATATATATATCCTGTCTACCACACATTATACAACAATCACAGATCCGCTTATATCACACATTAACCAATTAAAACACCATGAATATCAAAGCATAGGAAAAGGTTACAACTTAGCTTTGTCGATCATCTTCTGGAGCAGTACCCAACTGGGGGGGGGTACATGTGCAGGTGCATCCTATCGAGATCCTGCGCCTTCAACTATTTTCCGATTTTGCACGTACAATGTCCCTGGATTCTTCCGTCAAAGTCCTACTAGCGGTTAAGACATTTGAGTCGATAACCTCTTTGCTCGTAAACGTAGAATCAATGGTAGTTATACACCAAAGTTATACACCAAAGTTATACTAGGTCATACCGTCTAAAATTTGCGACATGCGCCAAGCTTATACAGGCATTCTCAGCTCCCAAACACTTGTCGTCTGAAAGGCACTTGCGCTCGAGACCAACCGCTCTTATCCACCGATTGGCATGCGTAATTACTACGGATCTCACAACCTTCCTTTTTTTCTTCCTCTTTCTCCTCTCAAAAACCCAACTTTCTAGCCTTATATCTCGCACGTTCTCCCCCAGCCAAGATATTCACGCCCTCAAAATCATCCCTCATTGAATAGGTCAGAAAAATAAACGCCCCTACTTATCTTGCCATTGGTCCGACACCTACAATTTTTATACTCCCATTTGGATAAGCAAACCCCTAGGAAATTATCTGTATGTCACAGAGGAATAAATCAAGAAAGGTAAAATTAATGACACTGCAGCAGTTCCAGCTGGGTCAAGTCGTCACCACCCGCAGGGTAGCATAACATCGATTTTCAAAAGTCTATCCATCTGTTGTCCCAACACGAAGAAAGGTCCATTTGTGCGGAACCAAAGTGTGTCCACCTCTTTTGAGGAAGTAATCCATCACTATGTATTGCTGTTGTCACAACCCCATAGAAACGTCCGTTTTTAAGGAACACAATGCTTTCTCTTTCTTCTCATGCCACAAAGGGAGACATCACACTCTCTTCAGCTGTTGCAAAGCCATTGACATAGAAAAATACCACACATAGAAATTTCATTCATATGAATGGGGGGGGGGTATGCGCAATAAAGTATTTCATTACCCGTTCAGCAAAACCAAAAGAATTCAGTTAAAACAACAGATTTTGCTGTTGATAAGAAAAATCAACAATATTTGGTTTCTTCACCATTCTACCACGCAAAAAAGCTGCGTTTTTCCCAATCTGTGTTAGTGAATGGGACGTGTTACTGCCGTTTGGCGTATTTTTTCCCCACCCGTGTTAGGGCGTATGCGAGAAAGTTTAGGGGAGACCATACCGCTCGTTATGATAAAGCATTACAGTTATCAATAACCCAAATTTAGAAACACTTTTTTTGATAAGCGTTCTGCTTTATTTATCGCCTAATAGAGTTTTCGTTCTCTGATTCTATGAATAATACAGGGTCAATCCTGAATTTTTTTTGAGTGTTGAAACTACTGTATTAGTAATAGCAAATGCATTATATTTAAAAGGCAATTTGATAAAACTAATAATAAACTGTTAAAATGAATAAATTTCGACAATCTCCACTTTGTATCACACTTCATGTCATTATGCAAATCAATCGTGTCAACTAAGAAGCGGAGAGCATAAAACATTGCAAATGTTTGATTAATAAATTTATTTAAAATAATAAGTGGCATTTTTTTGTAATAATATCTTGTTGTTTACCTCTATACAGGTTGATTCCAAAAGACGTGGCCAATCTTTAAGGGTAGTTCAGGCATACGATAAGCATCCAGAATCGTACTGGAACATGGGTGCACAAACGCCATCTAGAGGTAACAGATGGCATTAAACATAAAACAACGCTGGACAAAATGCCGATATCTTTCTGAATATTAACAGTATTGAACTGGAATTTTTATATTAGCTGCGCTACATGCATGGATCTGAAGTTCTAAAAGAAAATTTACGCTATATATATATATATATATATATATATATATATACTTGTCGCGCATACACATTAAAAAATTATTTACTACAAATGCTAATATCCCTTTTACTATTTAATGTAATGTAATGCCATGTGATCTAAAAGTGTCATAAAATTCCAAGGAAATGTCTGCAAGTGATAAGCATAAAACATACGGAAAAATTTGGGATTTTTTAAAGGAACCTTTATATCTTTATACCCGAATATTCTTGCTATTTTTACCGAAATGCATGCAAATATTTCGCACATCACACAAAACAATTGATAAAAGTTGCAAACCATTATCAGCTTTTTGAGAAGCGGAGTGAACCAAAATCCTTCTTCGAGTTCACGGATTTTTGGTCGGTCCCCTGAATGCAATTGCTATTCGTAAAAACACGAAATTTCCTTCAGTATGCTTCACCTGACCTTAAAGTTAGGTCAGGCACAAGCGTCCAGCTGCTTCACAGTAAGCTCATAATGCACATTTTTTGGATATCTCCCGAAAAACTTGATGAATTTCCCTCGAATTGCGAACACTTAAAGAATAGGTTTTAACTCATAATTTACATCAAAGATACGATCATGAGGGCATTCAAGGGACCAATAAGAAATTGATGAACTCGAAGAGGGAGTTTGGCTCACCCCGCTTCACAGAAAGAAAATAATGGTTTGTAACTTGCATCAATTATTTGAGTGATGCAATTTTTGCATGCATTTTCGTAAAAATAGCACTAATATTCGTGAAGATACAAAGGTTTCTTTAAAAAATCCCAAACTTTTTATATGTTTTTTGCTTATAACTTGCAGACTTTTCTTTGGAACTATATGACACTTATAGAGTACATAGAAATATACTTGAGAAGAATTCTATCAAAATTTTATGTAAATAAGTTGAGTAATATAGGATATATTAGCATTTGTGGTAAATGATTTTTTATTGCGCATGCGCGACAAGTAGCGTAATTTTTCGTTCACAACTTCAGAGCCATACATATAGAGCAACTTATAAAAAAATTCTAATTCAGTGCCGTTAATATTCAGGAGGATATCAGCGTTTTGTCCAGCGCTGTTTTATGTTTAATGCCATTTGCCTCCAGATGGCGATTGCGCACCCATGATTCCTATGCGATTCTGGATGCTTTTCGTATGCCTGACCTACCCTTAAGATTTGGCCACGTTTTTTTTAAATCACCCTGTATATTCTACAGGTCTTGAATAGTTCGGAAATTTTCCAATGCACATTCGAAACATATTCGGGGTTCCTTATTTGCAATTTAGCTTCAATTGGCTTGCTTATGATTAGACTAATACATTAATTCAAATCACTGCTGGCAAGGTAAACAATTTAGCCATAAGAGTAAAATCTGGATTATCTTTAACCTTCCAGCGGGCGCGCGTTTTCAAAAGATACTTACATTGTGCATCGTATTACATATTTATATCGTTCTTTTATAAATTTAAGTGTTCAATTTTTATTTATAAACTCTTTGTTTACTATTAAGCTAATAAATACAGATAACATAGATAAAAGTTGCATTTATTTTTGTAAAACAACACGATATATTTATGTAATGCGATGCACAATATGTCGTAAAATTTGTGCAGGCGCGCCCTCTGTAAGGTTAAAAGATATACCATAAGGAATATCTAGTTGAAAGTGGGCTTATGAAGAGAAACTGGATTACATCTGTGTATTACTTGAAGAAAATTTGGACAAGTAAACATCTATCTAATGCTGAAAAAAATTTGATCAAAGGGGTTAATCTCTTAACTGTTTTACCCGAGCTCCACTCGTGCATCGAATTATGGGGGTTTTTAAACTTATAAGCTAAAATTAAGTCATTAATACACTTTATTATTCGATACAAAAATGACCGTTAATCCAGTAACATCTCAAGTGCTTTGCGGTCTCTGTGTTGAATAGATACGACAACAAATTCCCAAAACAGAAGGTGATCCTCTAACCAAATGGTATAGTTAATTACACAATTAAGGGGTTAATTAAAAGTACAGCCAGACACAAACCCGCAGCCATCTCCTCCGATCATCTACCGTGAAGTCTAAATTTATAAGGTCATCTCTCATTCATGGTCATCTCTCAGTGACCATCAGCTGTGTGACGCGATAACGTGCTTTTTAATGTGTAAATGAATTTTTTCCTCGAAATTTATCTCCTTTATAATAGCTTAACTCTTTGCACTTGAGAGGTAACAATCAGTCACCATTCTAGACGGTGCATCACATTTTTTTCTTCATGTTTCTTCGATTTCTATGATTAAAAACTACCTACAAAGTTGTAAGAAGTTGTAAAATAATTTTTCAGTAAAAATGAACTTACACATACATATTTTTACATTCCAAAGCAATAATATGAGCTCTTGTAATTCAGCGAATAATTTTGCATATACAGTGTTTGTACATTTTTAGAACGATTTCGTTTCGCTGCAGGGAAAATTCATTTGCTTGGAAAAAATTATTTTCACAAAAATTACATTTTTGAAGCTATGAGTTAACATTTGCAACATAAAATTTTTTGTTTACATACAAAATAGCACTTTTAAACAAGCGAAGAGTGGAAGGCTACGTTTTTGCTCTTTCCAAAGCGAGTTAATCTTATTCAGTTATTTAAAGACGATGTGAATGCCATGATTTTTTTTATCTAGAGCTACAATAGGTAATATTGTTAGTTAAGAAGGAAAAAATCGTCCAAGTTTGGTTTCAAGTGGGAAAATTGTTTAAATTACCTATCCAAGGAAAAAACGCAGTTCTTCGAATATTGCAAAGGTGAGATCTTTAATGTTAAAAGAAAACACTCTCTGTAAGTACTTTTTCCGGGTACAAAGGGTTAACTCAATGCCTTTCTAAGTTGCGAAAGATGGTTAGGCTTTTTCATTCTTGAAATTTTCCCAAATTAGACTTGTGCGATTATATATTGTGCTCTCATCTGTGAAGTCATATGTTAATGACATTAATTCCAATTCGAGAATACCACTATCTCTGAGGGCACTATATTTCCATCAAATCTTTATTTCAAAAGTATGTTTATATAATGGTCAAAGGTATCGTTCTCGAAGATAATAATTAAAAACTAGAATTTATTAAAAAGGATTTCAAATACCATTTCATTGCCAAAATTTCAGTGAGATCTTATTTCTTTAACCTTAAAGTGCAGTTCCCATACTTTCTTAATAAATAGTAAAGATGGGGAATGTTAGAACTCTTATCCAATGCAATCTTTCCAATATAAACCTATTTCAAGTTATATGTATTATAATAATTAGAAGCGCGATTTAGTTTAGTTATATCAACGTCTCATTTTAAAGCAATACGAGGGCTATATTGGGAGGCACCTCGTAATTTTGAACCGTGGTCAGATAACGAGGTAGACAATCCACCCCCTTTCTCCGGTTTTTCACCCCAGATGCCATAACTTCACCACCAGACTACCTCGGCAGCCATTAGAAGCTCTGACTTTAATGCAAAAAATTGAACAGTGGTTTTAGTGTCGGTTTCATTCTCTACATGGTCCCCTAAAACTACACTGCATCATGCTTTTTGAAGATGAGTTCCTCAGCAAATGGGAATTGAGGAAAGCGATATAATTCTAAAAATCAAAGAGAAAACTTTTTCTAAAAGTTTAAACGTACAATCGGAAATGCAAAATAAATTTAAGTTATGCTTATTTGTTTAACATGAAATTTCTGATTCTGAAAATTAGCTAAAGAACAATTATTCGATTTTTTTTTGAAAATTTAAATATCTTCTTTTATCATTGATGCGAGGTCATTATTTTCAACAGGATAATCGTAAATTAATTTTACTTGCTGAAGCGAGCAAATCTTTCAGCAAGAATATCTAAACAAAATATCTTTACTTTTCACATATACATCAAACAAAAAATGAAGGCATTTTACCATACAACATTCAATTAGTCTGATTTTATATCATTTAAAAAAGGAGAGGAAGCACTTCTTCAACTAGGAAAGTAATTTTCTGCATCGTTGATTCATAACCAAAAATGTGTTCAGCATCGAATGAAAGTTTGAAATACCACAATTAATTAAATGCTTAAACTGACATGAGAAAGCTTTGCATGTCGAGAGAGATTTTAAGTTCTTTCTGAAACTACTTATTAAAGATAATATATTTTCAACAGCGTTGGAATTTTTTGGAATCAAACCAAGTTTTTGGTTGCTGATGTCGGAAGAAGGAAATATATTTAATTTAGCAAATGCATCAATTTTTAATAAATTGAAGCGAAGTGAGTGTGGACATGCATATAAAAACAGTTTAAGCATCATTTTGTAATGAATATTAGAGTATTTTAGATAGGGAATAGACAAGAGACATAGAAAATTAACTTGAATTTAATTTCATTGTGGTCCATAAAATAGAATAAAAATATCAAATTTTTAATTTTTGTCTCTTAATTAAACTTACGAATAAATGGTTTCCAATATGTGAATTCTTTCGAGGGTTGAATAGAGTGCCACTATTTTAGACAGATATTCTATTTAATTTAATCATAATAAATCAATTTTATGGATTTTATACTAAATGTTTCGCATTGGAAACATTACAATGTTATCTCTCCTTGAAGATTCCGAAGGTAAATTATACTTCATCCTTATGTACAAAAGGTTCGTATTCATTTTCAATTCATATCATTTGAATGATTAAGGTACTGACTTGAAGCTACCCACAATTTGTTGAATATGGTTTTTGCAATTTCAAACTAAGTGCAGATGGCAAGAATGACACCTAAGAAGACGAATTATTTAAAAAAGTCTGTGCCACGCTCTCAATCGGATATCTAAATTCCCTTTCTGTAATTTAAGACGCCGAGGTTCATATACGCATAGATCTTCGAGTGGATGGAAAAAGATGTTGGAACTTGATCCAAACGACGGAGAAAGGAAATTTGTTTATGAATGACATTTGAATAGATATTTAATTTTAAATGAATCTCTTAAAATAGTGCTTTCTAGTAAATTAAACAGTAGCACTTCTTTTTATTTATAATTTGGATTTTTCTTATGTTTTTCAAACTTGAGCAGCAAATCTCGTACTCAAAAGGAATTTTTACAGTTGCCAATAATTTTAAATTCCGGATACGAAATATATTTCATATTGCTTTGAAAATAAATAAACAATGAAAAAGCAACTAACATGGAAACAAATGCTGAGAAATTTTTCTCTCAAACAATAGTCATTTGTTCAACTAAATAGAGATGCATACATCCTACCAATCCCATTAGACAAAAGCTTAAAATCAGCAGTTCTTTCAAACAAGATGAATGAGCTATCTTAGTTGTTCTCGAACAAGACATAAAAGAAAGAAATTGAAATGTGGAGGGTTCTCTTAGGGAGAGAATGCACTAAGAAGTGGAAGTGAAATGCAATCATTCGATTCATATATTAAAAATAGCCTTAAGTTATAATAGAAAAAATTCAAAATGATAGCGCAGTTCTAGCTAAGACTTTTAGGAATATTTCTAAAACAAAATGCGTTTAATGCACGCCAAATTATTTGGCGCATACTTTTAAGGATTTCATTTCTTTGGCTTCTGTTTTCAAACTACTTGAGCAAATTATTTATGCATTTTTAATGTTTGAAAACGACTCAAATTTACTTATATAGAAAGTTCTTCAATGACTATTTTAAAAGTATGCAAAGTAAAAAAGTAACTAAAAGTTTTCGATAAAATAATAATCTGGTAGTCAAATAATCTGGGGAATTTCGGAATCCTAGGAAAACTCTTTGTATGTATGTACTTTTTAAGAAACAAAGTAATCAGAAGCATTTTCAACGAAAAATGTAACAAAACAAAGACCTTTCAATTGTACTTTACACATTCATAACTTTTCATCATCCAAAGAAAGTGTGTTTGAAACACTACCACAAATCTCATTGACAATCATTTTAAGTAAATGTCCTTAAAGCACATAAATACAACTTCAACAAATAAGTCCAAATGCTTTCTGATTTTTAAAAGCAGCATAATTAAATTATATTTTTAAGTATTTAACTCACAATAGAATCAAATCGAATTTTCTGCATATGTATTATTGATTTTTAATTTGAGAAATCTTTATCAGTTTAAAAAAGAAATTTATCTGTACCAGCAACAAAAATCATCCTAATATGGGGGGGGGGAATACGAAGAGCTTTGATGTGTTTCTCAAAAAATGCAGAAAACTCATTTAAAAAGAATAAGATTCTCCTTAGAAACTTTTTGTTTCGTCAGAATGGAACCAAATTATTGTGAATCTGTCAGAGCATTTTTAATTCTTCAAATCTTTAATGAATATTAAGAAATAAATTTTGCATGCTATTTATAGACAGGAAAAAGTGTGATTTAAGTGTAAGCAGATTAAAATTCATTCTGTCTCTGCTTTCTTATAACCGAATATTATATTTAAATAAAAGAGTATTATGCGCATAAATCTTGAAAAAAAGTCACAGTAATAACTTTTGTATAAAGAATTAATAATACAATATAGGAACAAAAAAAAGTATACAGAACTTTAAGCCCACATATTTTTACCGCCTCACAGTTAAATATTTCTGAACTCCGTAACATTTATGCATTATTGGATAACAGCTTTTAATAAAGATCTATGAATGACATTTATGTTAATTAAGACAAATCTGAATTATAAGAATTAAAATGACATATTTGATTTCATTCAGTAATGGAAATGAGAATGCATTTTAGAGTTAATCATATGTAAAGTACCTGTAATTTAACAGTTCGTTTTACCATTATTAACATCGTATACGTCATAATTTCTATTATCAGATACATAGAGAACTTTGAAACACACAATTACGCCTGACAATCTTATAGAAAACGAATATTACTAACTTAGGTATAGTTGTTTCCTAAGACCGAATATGTGATACAGAATATTCAATGATGCTAAATAACACAGAATTCCGAATTTCTTTAGGTTATAGCAGAACTATCAGGAATATCGTATTCATGTGAAATGGAAGTGTTATGGTGTGACTAAAAATGTTAAGTTGGGCCTAACCCTATAGCTGAAAATAAATGCATGAAAAATGGCACAATGATCGTAATAATGATTAGTACACCA